>OX104040.1:19898426-20498426 GCA_944470415.2 Schistosoma rodhaini | reverse complement strand
CTTTTCCTCTTATTGATTTAAACTGTGAACTGAATGGATGTAGACTGCTTGAAATGGTCTGAGATAAAGTATTCTCTAGAGTTTCTGCGGATCTCTGTTCTTCATCGTAAATTATGTATCGGATATAATGTAATCTACTTTGTGCATAACATTTCGATTGGGTATTCAATCTAGGAGTTTCATAAACTCGATGACCCAGACCATTCATATTATCATAATATTGTATAAGCGTAGTATATCGCTACGTCTGAGTGGCCAAGCGGTCTACGGCACCAGACTCAAGAGTGTAGTATGCCGCTGAGAGAGAAAACTACGTTACATGATCAGTTGCAATAAAACCCTATCATAAATATAACCTGAGACGCTTATCTGTAACTACAAGTGATAGACCTGAATTACAACTTAATAATCTTTACTTTACTAATCTCTCAGCTAAACTAAAATCGTATGACCACTAGAGACGAACTCACAAAAAAAAATTCGTGAAGCTGTATTAAGCAATCATAACTAGTGGAAATAGTGCATATCCGGATTGAAGAATTTCTTCACTAATAGGACCAATGATCGATGCACTTCAGACTAAATCGATCATAGTTCAACGTACAGATCATTTGAAGTACACACGTTAACCAGGAAATGTGATAGTCGATCCTAAGTTATTTAGTGCCTACAGACAATGAATAAGTTACATACTAGAAGAAAGCAGTTGTTCAGTACTGTTTGATATTCAAAGTTTTTCAGAAGATATCAGTCTATATCAAAGATAATTTCAAGATCAAGGTGTTTATCACAAACAATAGAACTTACTAATCTATTATTGATTGACATGATTGTTTTTCCAAATGAATTCTCAATTTGTTGATCAGATTTATCTATTAATGCTTCTGGTTTCTTTATTTCAATCATAGTGTTGTTCATTGTACAGTTCATGTTTACTTATAAGAAAAAGTGAATAAAAAGTTATTTCATTTCAGAACAAAAACACTATTCAACAGTGTCAGAAGGGGTTTTTGTGGAAAGTCACTTGAAGCTAAACCGCCATGTAAAGCCTAGAAGAACTGGAAAGCCGTTTCGTTCTTTTTAGGACTCCTCAGCAGTATGCATCCATGATCCCGATTTAAGAGATTCAAACACAGGAGCTATCAATTTCGCGTGTGAGCGCTTAAATACTAAACCACTGAGCCGGCCGCATTCAATGGTGTTAATGTTTATCTTCAACTAATTCAAGAAATTGAGCAACCATTCATCATTGTTTCCAGTGAGCTTATATCTTACAACAGACCTGGTTGTACTCCACTGGTCTCTGAATCTAACTATAAATACAGGAAATACCTCACGATGCCAGTCACTAATGAGCATATGATCACTAGTGATTTATATCAGTTAAAGGGTCAAAAACAGAATCTTCTTTTCTAACTATAACTATAGTAAACAAGAACGTGGTTGGGGACAATCAACTGTATTTAGGCAGTAAAATCTGATAACCATACAATAGTAAACGGTCGATTTGAAAACTATTATTCAATTGTCTCAATCTTAACTGTTCCTTCTGTAAGTATCAGTCTATCCTCTTTGATTTCATTATTCATGTATTTTCATACAAATCGCGTTCCATTCCCGTTGTATACTTATCGATCTTCAACTGATATACATTCTATGCCTGACCATCAATATATATACTACTTATGTGGATATAAGTAAACCATATCATATAACCACTTAATTATTAGACAATAGGTTTGTAACCTATTAATAAATAATTCTGATTTTAATCAAAACTTTCATTGTCACTTTGAATATTTTCATCAACGTCTACTTGAAATTATAAAAGGTGTATTGAGTAATAATAAAGCTTTCACTATTTAAATAGCCAAAAAAAATGTTTAGATAACATGAACAATACCAAAGGGTGTCTTCGAGTGATTGCTCGTATATCCTGGGACCACCCAGTAAGTAATGTAGTTGTTAAGAAACGTGTACTAGGTGAGGATGGCAAATCGATTGATGAATTAGTAGAACTTCATCGGTTGCGATGGCTGGGACATGAGTTAAGTATGCCCAACCACCGACTACCTCGATGTGCAATGTTTTATGGTGTAGGAGTAGGTTGAAAGAAAGCTAGGGGTGGCCAGACCAAAACGTGGCACAAATACATGAAGTCACTGACAATTGGACTGAGCCATGTTGGTAGGTGTAGACTACGTGGTTGGGATTCTCAAGATGATAACAATCGATGATTAAAGACATTGAATGACATGTCTCAAAATCGTTTGCGATGACGAAGGTGCATTCAATCTTTGTGTTCTACCAAATTCTTATCTTCTGAATTCTTCATGTCTCTATCTTTCTTTTCTCTTTTCAAATTTATTTCACTGTATTACACTCCTTCAATAACATCTTCAACCCTTAATCTTTCCGATTACTGCTTATACTCTTACTACTTCTACCACTATGGGATTTGAATTGACAACTACATCTCTGTGTTAATGTGGTATGGCAACTCGAACTGATTGATGTATGTACGTACAAAGTTCTACGTTGTGACTGACTGACTTGCTAACTGAGCAAACGATATATCTAATAATAGATGATATTATCCCAGTAAATCACTAGTAATTCACTAGAAATTACCAATACAATCAGTAAGTCATAAACAAGAAAAAAAAGAAAAAAAAGATGTTCAATTACATTGTTCATTTGAATGACAATTCAATGTTGAATTGTTTATTGACTGTTGTTGATATGGATCTTTTCCATAAAAATGATTTAATGATCCATTTGATTGTATTAGATTACTACTATTCAATGGATCAAATTTATGTTTCATTATGATAGATGTTGACAATGATGATGATGTAGATGATGATGATGTTGATAAATTAGAGGACGAAAATGATTTTCTAAATGAACTATGATTATTGGTATTGATTCGACCAATGGAAGTGGATCCATTCAATTTCCATAGATCATTTACACAATTATTATTAGTATTATTATGATTGTTATTCATTATATGTGGATCTGATTGATTATTAGATGATTGACTTATTTCAGAATTTAAGTTATTTTGAATAGATCCATTTAATTTCTAGAAAATTAAAACAAACAAACAAAGAAAAAATTTGATCGTAGAAAACTGAGTATGTCAATGTTATCATATGGGGTTTTTTGTAAAGATTTAGTATTTTTCATAGTTAAAAGTGTGAATCAATTGAAGCTAGATTAATAGGGAAAACCTGGAAGCTCTGAACGGCTGTGGTCTATCGGTTAAGTGTTTTGACGCCAGACCTGTAGGTTCTGAGTTCGAATCTCGTGAGGCGAAGTCGTGGATGCACATTGCTGAGGAGTACCAAAATAAGACGAAACGGCCGTTAAGTGCTTCCAGGTTCTCCATGTTTGTCTGGTTTTAATTGACTCGCGCTTTCAACTATGTCAATGTTGTATTTCACGATAATCTATTGATGACCTTTGAACGAATCTTAAATGACCTTGAGATACACTAGCCAATCAAAAAGCGGCTTGTATAAAATTGAAATATATTATATAAAACAAAACAATCGATGTGGATACATTTCTTTTGCATGGTCCAAAAACTTGTCAAATTTAGAAAGAGGTTCGAAGATTCTAAAATCGTAATGCATAAGACAGAGGAAATCATCCATTTGGCTCCATAATAGTCGATCTCCAAAATCATGATAAGATCGCAAATACTCTTTCAACCTCTATCACCTAGCTTCAATATTGTTTATGTGTACTCTGGTTGTGTAAGCTTGTCATTTTTATTACGCATATATCTCTATAATACTCAAACCTTTTGAACAGCGGAAGCTTCACTAACATCTGCGAACATTGAAGCCAATGCTACCGATGCTTTTATCATACAGTACACAGCAGTTATTATAGATCGCCTTCATCTCAATCTGGATCGAGGGAAAAATGTTCCTATTCTAGCATACTTCCTCATCCAACTTATATTACGTCGAAAGCCATCATCATGGTAGTTTGCATAGGGTGTACAAGTAATTTAATTACCCCAATTACAAATAATGGAACTTTCAGTAGTCCCATTTATTGTAGACACTTAATTGTCATGTCTTCTCTTAAATCTGCTGTGGACCGTTCGTACACGAGCATCAGCTACTGAGATTGGCGCCGTGACCTTGAAATTCCTTATACACTTCTGACTGGCTCATCTATGAAATATAGTCTCGCCAAAAAAAATATTTCAAATCGGTATAATTTAAACAAAACTGATTGAAGAATACTTCAGCATTATCAATATTACATGAGTATATCATTTTCATTTATTTTCATACAAACTACATGAGTTTATGTATTATATACAGATATATTCTTCTACATGTTCTAACCATATTCGTTTACAGCACAACTAAACAATATCAAAAGAAACCTATTTTACACTTAAAGATTTGAGTCTATTCATAATTGTAATCACGAGTCGATTGAAGCTAGACCACTATGGAAAACCTAAAAAAACCGGAAAGTCGTTTCGTACTATTGTGGGACTCCTCAGCAGTGCGCATCCACGATCCCACTGAGCAAGATTCGAATCCACGACCTATCATTCTCGCGCGCGAACCCTTAACCACTAGACCACTGAGCCGGCATCCAACGATGTTAATATCTAACTTTAACCAATCCACTAAGTTGAGAAACTGGTAGGTCATTGGTTTAGATCTCGAGAGGCGGGATCGTTGATGCGTACTGCTGTGGAGTCCCAGAATTGGACGAAACATACTTCCAGTACACCTAGGTTATCCACAGTGGTCTAGCTTCAATGAATTCATGATCTCAACTATGAACGTACTGAAATCTCTACAAAACCCTTTTTCATTAAATTGTTATTAATATAAAAAGATATGAAAAACTTACTTGTTTACTACTTAAATTACTTGATATATTACTTCTCTCATGTATATTTCCTCCATTATTATGATTAATGATTTGATTATCGCTTACACTGATATGATAACAATCTGTTGTAGAGATACATATTCTTGATTCTTTATTAAGATGATTATTATTATTAGAAGTAGAAGAAGAAGATGTCGGATGGAATGATGATTTTGTTATATTAGATGGTTTAACTATTACTGAATGTGTACTACTGATATTTTCATGTTCATAAGTAGTATCTCTATGATTGATAGATTAAAACAAAATTAAAATGAAGAAAAGATTTGATATTGATCATATATGATCTAAAGTTATGTTGACTGTAAGTCATAATTTAAAACAAAGCATTCAAATCCGATATAAATATAACTACAAACATGATCCATATTCTATTTAAGATGATTTGAGGGAGGGTGAAGAACAAACCTCGACGAACTAAAAAGATACTTCAACAAAATGCTATAAATAGAGATATCTGAAGAACTGTTAGAACCACAGAGAAATTACTTAATTACTTGCGCCGCTGACCAGCATTCTCCAATCCACTATGTCTTGGGCATTCCTTTCCAGTTCTTGTTTTCATTTCTGTCTCCATTTCTCGGTGTAATATGTTCTTTGGTCTTCCTTTTTTATTTTAACTTTCAGGATTCCATGTGAGGGCTTGTCTTGTGACGCGATAGGGTGATTTTCTATCCACTTCCAGCACTTCTTCCTAATTTCTTCCTCCGCTAGAATATGGTTTGTTCTCTCCCACAGCAAGTTGTTGCTGATAGTGTCTGGCCATCGGATCCGAAGTATCTTGCCCAGAAAACTGTTAATAAACACTTGTATCTTCTGGACGATGGCTTTAGTAGTTCTCCATGTCTCCTCCCCATTCAATGGAACTGTCTTGACATTTGTATTGAAAATTCTGATCTTGATGTTGGTTGACAATACAGGGAAATAACACTACTGTCAGTACCGAGAAAAGTCTTCAATAGAGTGTTGCGGAACCAGATGAAAGACTCAGTAGACGGCCAACTTAGAGATCAACATGCCGGGTTCCTTAAGGATCGGTCGTAAACAGACCAGTTCGCGAAACTACAGATCAGCATTGAACAATCGCCTTAATGGAACTCGTCATTATATATCAACTACCTTGATTATGAAGACCTAATGGAAACTCCTATGAGATTATTATGTATCTGAAAAAATCGTCCAAAACATCATGCTAAATTCATTCGACAGACTGCTATGCAAATTGGTGCATGGAGTACAGCTGACAGATACATTCCAAGTGAGGAATGGAGTCAAACATGGCTTATTTGTCATGTTCAGTAATTTAGTTCTTTTACTAAAATTTGTTCGTATACTTCTACACTCCTAATCGAATAATGAATAGATATCACTACTGTAATATTTGAAGTAACATCAAATATCACGTGACTCAATCACTGATTAGAGAACTGACTTATTTGATCTTGGAACTGTACCAACTAACAACGCCTTATTTTTAGTACAAACAACCTATATTCAAATCAATGCCCTTATTGGTCCTTCTTGCCTCGAACTACATGTTCGCTCCCGAAAGAAATCCCAGCCTTCACTATGTGAATCATATATTTCAGACATACGCAGTTTACAAACAAGCAAATCAGACCACATCGCACCACAAAACGAAAATAAATAATTATACAAGATCAAGCCAAAACGTTGCAGTGTGTGTGAGAGACTGTAACGAATAGATTGGGAAATAACTTAAGAATACTAACTGAATAGTAGCTGGTGGATCAAATGAATGCCTTATAGAAGCTCACTTAATTGATTCGATCACTCTCTTGCTCGATCATTCGCTTGCTTTACGGCACAACACTTTCATGCTTGCTTAACATACCTGTAATTTTGGAAATCTGTGCTTAATTCAATAAAAAATGCAATCAACACTTCGTATTTGTCTTCTGATTTATACACAGTTGGGACGTTATCGAATAACAGTTATCAGGACGAACAATATACGAAGTTTAAGGATAATATCGAATATCGACCACCACCGCCTATAATAAGGGAAATATAAACACAATTGATTGATCATTGGGTGGGGATCAGTGTCATGAGTGTCAAGTCCTTCTTAGTGCTGATCGAATGCTATCGCTCAAGTCGCAATGTGGCCACTAGTCTAGGTAGCTCGACACTGCGTGCACTATGTGCAGATCAGATGGTGGTTGGAGGTGGTCAACAGGAAACCCTGGACCCGAGTTTCATGCTACTTGACACTCGTCAGCAAGGTGTACCTGTAATCTTCAGGGAACTGGTGCTCCCTGATGGATTCGATCCCGTGTCACTCAGCTTCACGGTCAGAGATGTTACCACTGAGCTATTCAGGCCGCGACCCACCTCCTGTAGGACTGAGATGTAATCACAATTGATTGATCGCTGGGTGGTGATCAACTGAATGCTATCGATCAATACATATACAATCTAGTTACTTGATAATTATACAATAACAGTCCATATATAGTTCTCAAAAGTTACCCATAATTTAATCTTCTTCGGACACAACAGCTTCTATATTCCTAATGTCTTACATCCCATTGAATATGAGAAATACACATGAACTGTAATTACAAAGAAGGAATACTTAAACAAAAATTCATATTTAAATTCATTTATTATTGCTTGTTTGAATCTTCCCATCGATGTGTTAGGACTGCAACTGGTCAGTCTCTAATTGGCATATGTGCATACTGTGCGTATTGCCTCGATATAGCCTTAATTCACAAGCATGGTAAGCAGAGATGGATAGTGGCTAGCAGGGGAATCCAGGACGCGCGTTTCGTATTATTTGGGACTCGTCAGCTGGATGTACCTGCATCTCAGAGTTGATGTTCACTCTGGAACTCGAACCCAGTACCCTCGTTTCAAACGCCATCGCGTTATCCACTCGGCCACTGAGTCCTGATAGCCACTTGCTTGTGCGATGGGGTGAAGTTTGAATTCACTTAGTATTGTTTATTTGGATCTTCCCATTGATGTGTTTAGGACTGCAACTGGTCAGTCTCTAATTGGCATATGTGCATACTGTGCGTATTGCCTCGATATAGCCTCAATTCACAAACATGGTAAGCAGAGATGGATAGTGGCTGGCAGTGGAATTCAGGACGCGCGTTTCGTCCTATTGACGAGTTTCAAATAGGACGAAACGCGCGTCCTGGATTCCACTACTAGCCACTATCCATCTCTGCTTAAAATTTCATGTTTCCCAATAAATTTCTAAAAGACTTAAAAATGATACAGAAATGTAGTTGAAGGAATTAAGCTGACTAATTTAATACAACTCTGAATAGTTCGTTTTCAATTATTCAAGGTTTTATAATTAATATGTTAGCGAGAATGATAATGATTGATTGTCTGCTTAGTCAAGTATGTAGATAGTTTGATAGAGATGTCAAATGAGTTATATATTCCCTTATTCTTGTTAATTATTATTGATTGATTGTTCATTATTGTTGGATTATGTCGGTTTGATGCTGAAATATATTTACGTTCTACTCAGGCTAGTCACGTGTTCTTGATCTGAAGTCCTAAAGAATAGATACTGGACTGAAATCTAGTGTAGATATTCGTCTAAGAAAAATTAACGGCCCATTCGTGTGTAGAAAGGAGAACAGAACGTTATAATGATAATGTAAGTCAATTCATAAATTCAGTATGTAATAAGATTGTTTCCTAAGACTTCAGATTAACCATTCGTATAATAAAGTAGGTCTCACTATTTTGATACAAACCACAGACATGTATAACACAATAAACTAGAGGAAAGTCAGATTTCATTTGAGATTACAATTGACATCATGAAGAATGGATTGAAATTAGGCACAGTTTTCAACGTTTGTGATTTGACTAATTACTTTAGGCATTTTTAGCAAATGAAGTGGAATCATATATGGTTATTTAGAGTGTCTTCATGGAGTATTGTATAATATGAAGTTATATAATAGTGGATCAATTGAAGGTAGACATTAAAACCGTCGGCTGCTGGCTCAGAGGTCTAGTGGTTAAGCGATCGCGCGCGAGATTGATAGGTCCTGGGTTAGAATCTCGAAAGGCAGGATCGTGCACGCGTACTGCTGAGGAGTTCTTTAATAGGACGAAACGACTATCTTTTTTTCCAGGTTTTCCATGGTGGTCTAGCTTCAAATGACTTATGATTTCAATTATAAGATCGTTTTCTATATGAATCAAACACTTATATTTTAAATTGTCCAGGAACCTTTCATCAGTAAAGTTGTTTATATTTTATATGAAGGAAAACTAATAAGTAACGAGAAATTTTAACATTCGCTTCATATTTGTGTGTGTTTGATATTGAGGACTGAAATTGATTGGTCTCTGTTGTTTAATATACATTTTAAGTGAAAACCTTGAACACTGCCACTTAGTCACATATTCCCAGGAAGTTGACTGATGGCTAGTACTGGAATTCATGAAAC
This sequence comes from Schistosoma rodhaini, assembly GCA_944470415.2. Taxonomy (NCBI): domain Eukaryota; kingdom Metazoa; phylum Platyhelminthes; class Trematoda; order Strigeidida; family Schistosomatidae; genus Schistosoma; species Schistosoma rodhaini. Next base: position 20,489,040 of record OX104040.1, on the reverse strand, counting down.
GAGTATGGTCATAAATGAAGATCAATACTAGGATTCACATACGTCTAGTTGATAGATTTAAAGTCAGATATCCCGGTTATTATCATTCAACATCACCAAGGTAATTGATGTTCCAGTTATGCTACTTAATCAAATTTAAGTAGTGCAATTTACAAAACAAAAAAAGTATAAGGAAATTACCCAACACGTGACAATTCTTCATTGTTAACATTCGATATCGATTCTGTATGAGAACAAGGTCTAACCACAGATAATGATGAACTAGGTTTAACAGTATATGTAGCCAAATCAGATATAGGTCTCATATTTTCAGGATTCCAAATATTTAAATGAGAATTGTTATGAAATTCTTGATTAGGTGTAGTACGATTTATTGATTGAATGAATGATTTATGGTTAACATTCAATGATGATGATGATGCTTGATTAGTTTCCAACTTTCCCCCATCATCTAAATGATTATTTCTCAATTTGGAACATGGTAATCTATTCATATCTATTTGATTTCTTACAGTTAGTTCCTCATCACTTTTCTCGGTCGGTGTTGTATTAGGAATTGGATTTGGTAGTTGATCAACAGATTTATTACGATTATGTTTACGTAGTTTCTTTGAATTAATCATCTAAATATAACATTTATTTGAATTAAAATAGAAAGAATAAAGTAAGTTCAATAGAGTGAAAGCATTTATAATGAGCAAAGATGGACAGTGACTAAAAGTGGAATCCAGTTTGACGCGCGTTTCGTCATATTTAGGACTCGTCAGACGGATGTACCTGTATCTCGTAGTTGATGTTCACTCTAGAACTCGAACCCAGTACTTTTCGACGCAAACGTTATCACGTTAACCACTCAGCTACTGAGTCCTGATAACCAATTTCTTATGCAATGAGGTGAAGTTTGAATTCACTCGTTATTGTTTGTTTGAATCTTCCACTTGCACAAGCAAGTGGAACTCAGTAGCTGAGTAGATAACACAATGACGTTTGAAGCAAACAGTACTGGGTTCAAGTCAGAGTGAACATCAACTCTTTAGTGTAGGTACATCAAACTAACGAGTTCCAAATAGGACTACACGTACGTCTTGAATATCACTACTAGCCACCATCCATCTTTGCCTATAAAACTTTTGACTTGAATGAAAATCGAAGCAGTCCGAACAGGATTTACATATGTCAATTAGAGACCAATCAATTGCAGTCCTAAGCATCAATGGGAAGATTCTAACAAACGATACCAAGTGAATTTTGAATGAGATTTATTATGAATATTCTTATCAGTTGTAACAAGCAAGACTTTACAGTGAATCATGAACTGATGTAAGTTTATTCTTAATAAGGACTCATTAACTACACTGAATTACATTTACATGTACAAGTAAACAGTGAAAGATGAACTTGGTACTTATTATTCAAATGTTGATGTGTTCAGATGCACGAATAACAAGAGTTTAAGCTTAAATGAAATCATTAACGATGAAATAAAAGTGAACTGTACACCTGAAGATTTAAAATGTAGTTGCTTAGTAAATGTGAATAAATTGAAAGGTCTGTTCTGCAAGGATGGCTAGTCGGCGATCTCAAAGAAGCCTCATGAAGCTCAGGAAGAGCCGAATACATTCCATCTCATCACCGCTTGAGGAACGTTCTAGAATGTCGACGTGTAGCTTTTCAGACCCTGAATTAGGGGTAGTATCCCTCAACTATAGAATACAATTTAAAATATCTTCCTTTCCCCTATAAATTTTTGTTTATTCAAAAGAACTCTAATCTGTTTGTTTAATTCATTATAAACGTTACAGTTCACTGTGAATCCATTTTCCAGTAACAATCAAAATACTAGAGTTGAACTCAATTTTTCTTTCCATGAAATATATAATGGAAGTGGACACTACTCACAAGATCATTTGTAATTAGTGTGTAGTGGAACATGACGACTCAAATACTGCAATTAGTAGATAAACTGAATAGTTTCAATGTATTGAAAGTAAAGTGTTGACAGAACACTTAGAGATTAAACGAAAAGTTCAATTCAAATGTCAGAACACACTAATAGATATAATTGGAAGACTGAAAGCAAGATATATAATCTAATAAATGAGTAAGCAAAGATGGATAGTGACTAGCAGTGGAATTCAGTTTGATGAGCGTTTTGTCCTATTCAGGACTCATCACCTACATCTCTAGAAGTCAAACCCAATACCGTTCACTTCAAACGTTATCACGTTATCCATTCAGCTACTAAAACCTGAATTTATTCAATGAATGATTTGTAACCACCTGACAATAAATACTTTCTCTCTTATCTATTATTGTATTTTACATATCCTATCAATCCAATCTAATTTATTATCTGGTTACTTTCAAATTAAGTAACTGAAGAACAAAAAAAAAAAACGTTTTTTTTTTTGAATATTCAACTTTCATTTACCTGATATAGACGATTACGATATTCAGTGACAGTTAATTGTATATTATCATCTAATGGTGGTACCACATTATGACTTTTACTCATAATTTCTTCTGGATTAAAAAATCTATTTTATTATTTTCAACAAAAAAAACAAAAAAAATAATAATAATGAGATAAATAGTAACTAGGCGGTGATGATGGTCGGGGGGGGTGGAAATAAAAATTCAAAAATGAATCATTTTCATAAAAACTTTTAATTCAATAACAGTGTATGATTTTTTTTTAATATGCAACCAGATTCAAGCGAAGGAAAAAAATCAGGAAGATGTGGTGGAAATGGATAAGACACAATTTGAGGAAAGCACCAAAACTGTGTCACAAGACAAGCCCTCAAATGGAATTTTGAAGATCAAAGGAAAAGAGGAAGATTAATGAACACATTACATGGAGACAGATATGAGAAGAATGAATAAACGTTTTATAGAAAAAAGAAGGAATACTCAGTACAGTGTGAGTTGTAGAAAGCTGGTCGGCGGCCTGTGCTCTATTGGGAGTAACAGGTACAAATAAGTAATCAGTAAGTAAGTAAGTAATCAGTTGTGTTATATGCTATTTATGTCTATTAACATAAGTAGTATGTCAATTCAATCAAAAGTGAGATGTTGGCGAACAGAAATTTGGCAAGATCGAATTAAAGAGAATATGGATGTTAACAGAGAATAATTTTAATAAAAACAGTTACGAAGGAATAATTAGGTTATAAAAGACAATTAATGGATGATTTGTAAATGAAGTACTTAATGTATGGCTTACATGTATGATGAAGACATTGTGTAATTTGTAATGAACAAGAAATTGGTTTCCCCCGCTTAACGTCTACTTCAATAACAAGTTTAATTGAACAACTACTAAACCATAAAAAGTGGTAGACTAAAGTTTTGTTTTAAAATGAAATCGCTCACCAGAAACCGATTTAGAAATATTCATACCTTAAGATATTTAATTGAAAGACATTTTTATCAGTGATTCCTATTACACTTCTAATGTGCTTGTGTGGTGTGGTCTACTTATATCTATATAAGTAGTATAATGTGTGGGTCAGACATAGAATGTATTTTGGCAGAAGACCGATGAGGAAAGAACTGAAATGAAGCGCAATTGTTTGGAAAATGCATGAGCAATGGAATAAGAGAAGAAACAGTTAAGATTGAAACAATTGGTTGTTAATCTGCAAATTGACTGTTCATTGTTTGGTAATCAGAATTTACTGAGATAGTCTGTAATGTTTGCTTAAACACATTCGATTGTCCCCAACTAGTGTTTTGCTCACTACATTTGGTGTCGCTGCCAACCGGGAGGAGGAAGGGTGCTGTTCTGCGGACGCCGCTCCGGATCTGGAGTTGAGGTGCTAGTTGGGGCAGTCTGGTGCGGAGAGGTGGCGTCGAGTGGAGTGTTCTGGGGGGGGCGGTGTTGGTTGTAGCGGGTGCTGTCGACGGAGAGGAGCAGTGGGACGTGCGGCTGCTGAGCGGACATCGGATGTAGATGGCTCAGCAGGGCGGTGGAGTACGGATGTTGAACGTCCCAGGTGCCGGGTGGATGCGGATGTTGGTGCCCCGGCAAGTCGACGGAGCTATGGAGGTCAGCGCGCCGCAGACTCGACATTCTGACGGAGTGTTTGGCACAGACTGCAGTGAAAGAAGATAGTGGCGTGGCGAGCAGAACCACCGCATGGTCGAATGCTTTAAAGAGGGGACGAGTGTGGTGTGGTCTACTTATATCTATATAAGTAGTATAATGTGTGGGTCAAACATAGAATGTATTTTCGCAGAAGACCGATGAGGAAAGAACTGAAATGAAGCGCAATCGTTTGGAAAATGCATGAGCAATGGAATAAGAGAAGAAACAGTTAAGATTGAAACAATTGGTTGTTAATTTGCAAATTGACTGTTCATTGTTTGGTAATCAGAATTTACTGAGATAGTCTGTAATGTTTGCTTAAACACATTCGATTGTCCCCAACTAGTGTTTTGCTCACTACACTTGAACTTTACTGACTACAATTAATCAAGTAATGAGTATCTAATAATGATGAGTTTGTGAAGCTAATTATTAATTTAGAAACGTACATAACTTTCCTAACCTAATATTAATAATCAAATGTACACTAATGACTAATTTCTATGTGGATCTTCAGAAATTACACATTGTATTTGCCTTATATTCCTTGAATTATCCATTACAAACACTGTTATTCTTTTATCTTGATTGATTTCTGTTTTACTTTCTCCACCTTTCAATTTTATCTTCTCACTGTAAAAATTCTACTTTTCAATTCTTATACATACTACTTATATCTGTTAGTATCAGTAGTACACACCACACTATCAGCTTAGAAGTTTTAAAATGACCTATCTATATAAATAGTCCAAACGAAAGAATACACTGCAAGTAGTGCATCAATCATACAATTACTACCAAAGATCAGTAGATTATAACATTTCATATTTATTATTTTAGAATATACAGAAATGAATCATGATTTGTTTATTTATTTAATTATTTAAACACATAAACATTGATATAAGGAGACACCAAATCGATATACGCCACATAAATCATTTAATTTGTGTGAGGGTTCTGATACCACCCGGATCATCAAACCGAAGCAGGTAGTTTTCTTATGGGGCCACACCGCGAGCCGTTGATCTCATTGTTTCATCCACGAAGGAGTGGAGTATAGTAAAGAGATGAAGTCCCATAGCAGCCAATGACCATGGATTGGTTCGTATGCCGTTTGTTTACTCAGGATACTGGAGCTAATGTACACCAGTGGTTTGGAATCAGGGTTTTCCAACTCCCTTAGGTGAACTTTCAGTGTCTACCAACCTAGTTAAAGCATCGGACATTCGCTTTTCGTCCTCTCAATTTTGTAAACAACAGTAATTCCACGAGAAAACAGTGTGTAGGACTTCCCTGATAGTGGTTGTATACACGTGGCGATGTGAGAGGATTTCGAGAGGGTAAACTAACTCTCTATTAGAAGATTCAACCTATACAAGATACACATCGATAAAGCAGATTCATCATGAATAATTAAAGAATAATATCACTCTCATTGAATTACTTTCGAACATATGGATGTTTCAAAGCATTCAAAGCATCAATTCGTTTATGTGGATTAAAATTAATCATTTGATTCAGTAAATCCATTACAGTTTTATTAGTATTTTTTAAAATTTGATCTAATGGACGACGTCTAAAATGGAAAAGTGAAAAAAAAAGAGAGACTTTGAAGATAGCAAATATCAATCATTGAAACTATGAAAACTATTCTACTGTTTATATTTAAATGAACCTCAACTTCAAATTATTGTACAAGCAAGTGACTATCAGGACTCGGTAGCTAAGTGGATAACTTTATGGAGTTTGAAGCTAACGGTACAGGGTTCGTGTCCCAGAATGCATATCAACTCTGAGATACAGGTACATTCATCTGACTAGTCCCAAATAGGACGAAACGCTCGTCAAACTGGATTCCACTGCTAGCCACCATCCATCTTTGCTTTTAAAGCTTGTGATTTAATGCAATACAAATATAGTTCTAATAGGATTTACATATGCCACAAGGAGAATGATCAACTGTAGTTTCAAACATCAACTGTGAGATTCAGGCAAACAATACTAAGTGAATTTCTTCTCAGTCAGTCAGTCAGCTACAACGTAGGACCAGGCACATATATGCATCGGTTCAAGTTGCCATACCTCGTTAGCACAACAAGATGAACACCGTATTCATAGTAGTTAATTTAGTGTTGGTAGTAGTGTAGTGAATAGAACACTAATTGGGGACAATCGAATGTATTTAAGCAAACATTACAGACTATCTCAGTAAATTCTGATTACCAAACAATGAACAGTCAATTTGCAGATTAACAACCAATTGTTTCAATCTTTACTGTTTCTTCTCCAGTTCCATTGCTCATGCATTTTCCAAACGATTGCGCTTCATTTCAGTTCTTTCCTCATCGGTCTTCTGCCAAAATACATTCTATGTCTGACCCACACATTATACTACTTATATGGATATAAGTAGATCACACCACAGTAGTATATAAATTATAGGTTGTATATAAGGATATAGTACAGGAAGGAAGAGAGATATAAAGCAATTTTAATCTCAAGGTTTAAGGGAAGATAAAGAGTGTATACACCTACGCCATTGTGATGGATTCTGAGCCAAGTCATCCAGAGTCTCCAACCATTGGTTATGATAGCCACGCAGACCCCAACCAGGTGGTCTGCATCTGCCAACATGGCTCAGACTAGAAGTTAGTGACTTAAAACACTGATGCCATGTCTTGGTTTGGCCGCCCCTAACTCTCTTCCAACCATCTCCAACACTAGTCATCATAACGCGTCGTGGTAAACGGTGTTCAGGCATACGTAACATGTGGCCCAACCATCTCAGTCGATGAAGATTCATCACCTCATCAACTGATTTACCATCGTTCCCTAATACCCTGCGTCTAACCTCACTATTACGTACCCGGTTATCCCAGCAGATGCGATCAGTTTCTTCTAATGTGAACTAATTTCAAAAAGATTTTTCACTGTACATTTGTTAAATATTCAGTTTCTGTTATTTTAATTCTGTTCTTATTGAAGGATTTCATTTCAATCATTAAATATTGGTGTATGTTAGAAGACGTATTTTGGAGATTTCAGTATTTTCATAGTTTAAATCATGAGTCAATCGAAGCTAGACCACCATGAAAAACCTGTAAGCACTGTACGACCGTCTCGTCCTATTGTGGGACCCATCAGCAGTGCACATCCACGACATCACGTCGCGAGATTCGAACTCAGGACTTATCAGTCTCGCGTCAGAGCACTTAATCGATAGACCACTGAGCCGGCTGTCATCCAATCATGTTAATGTCTAACTTCAACCAATCCACGAAATTGAGCAACCATTCACCATTCTTTTCAGTGCGTTGATATCCCACAACAGACATGGTTGAACTCCACTGGTAAATGCTTCTCACTAGAACTCCAGCAAGTACCTCATGGAGCCAGTCACTAGTGAGCATATGACCATTATCAGAAGGGGGTGCGCACTGCTGAGTAGTCTCATAATAGGACGAAACTGCCGTCCAGTGCTTCCAGGTTTTCCATGGTGGTCTAGATTCGATTAACTTATGATCTCAACTATATAAAATTACTAAAATGTCCAAAAAATCTCATTCTGATATTACTAATAGATGTGTTTTAAAGGAATGTGAATGATTTTTTCTTTTATCGAAAACTTAGGATGGAATGGGTTGGAGAATCATGATCAGTGGCAGATGTTCCATGAGGGATAACAAGTGTAAGTACGTAAGTAAGTGAGGAAGGAAGGAAGAAAGGAAAGAAGTAGGTAAGTCATAGACATGTAAAAATTGGTAGGCTTAAGTTTTAAGCACATAAATCATAACTTATTCATCGTTAACTCATTCATTGACACAATTCACTTGATATTAGGTACTACCTTCAAACTATATCACTTACTTGATATGAGTCTTTTCCAAAATTGATATACTATAAGGACTTCTAATACTTTCTATATCTACAAATGAATAAAAGTTTGTAAATCAGTTATTAAATAGTTATTGAATTCAAATGGTTTGAATAGCGAGTTAGTTTTCTACAGGATGGAGTCGCTAGCCCCATACCCAACCTTCCTCCTTCATCCGAATTTGGGACTGGCAGTAGCCCCAAGAGGGGCTACAGGTGAAGAATGCTGGTTGGCGACCTATGCTCCATTGGGAGTAACAGTTGTAAGTAAGTAAGTTAGTAAGTATTGAATTCAAATAAAATTATAATTGAACGAATTAACTGTCAATCAGTCAGTCAGCTACAACATAGGACCAGGCACATTTATGCATCGGTCCAAGTTGCCATACCTTGTTAGCACATAGGATTCATAAAAGTAGTTAATTTAGTGGTGGTAATATATAAAAGAAAGGTAGCATATAAGAGTGTAGTATAGGAAGGAAGAAAGTTATGAAACAATTTTAATCTCAAGGTTTAAGGGAAGATAAAGAGTGTATACCCCTACATCGATTATGAGCCGTGTCGAATGTAATTTGTATGTAAGCCCTAACTTGGAATTCTGAAGGGAAGCGGTAAAGAGGAAGGTCAAAAAATACATTACTCCGGGAAATAGAAACAGATATGAAAAGGATAAATAACAACATGGAAAGAACTGGAAAGGTTTGCCCAGGACAGAGTTGAATGGAGAATGCTGGTGAGAGGCCTAAGCTCCCTCATGAGGGGTAACAGGCGTACGTAATTTGTATGTAAGTTATGATTATAACCAATAGGTAATTTTGAGAGAGAACTAGGACGCTCTATTTGGAGTACAGTAATCATTAAGTAATTACATTGTTTCTTTTGACCTAATTAAGAGAAAGCAAATTGAAATCATGACTAGATGTTTGAATCAACTTCTTCCAATAGTATGTCTTGTTTGCAGCTTCTCATCTACCGCTTAATCTTCAAATGTTATTACAAGACAGGCATATGATATATCTATACTTACTTACTGATGCCTGTTACCCCACGTCGTGAAGGAGCAAAGACCGCTCACTAGCATTCTCCATTCAACTTTGTCCTGGACAATCCTTCCCAGTTCTTTCCAATTAACATTCATCGTTTTTATATCTGCTTCTATTTCCCGGTGTAACATGTTGTTTGGCCTTCCTCTTTTTCGCTTCCCTTCAGGATTCTAAATTAGGACTTGACTCATGATACAGTTCGGAGATTTTCTCAATGTATTTCCTATCCACTTCCAACGTCTTTTCCTAATTTCATCTTCAGCTTGAAACTGGTTTGTCCTCTCCCACAGAAGGCTTATGCTGATGGTATCCGGCCTTAGGGTATCCGCCTGTAGCTCTTCTAGAGTTACTGCTTCTCTCAAGCCCGGGTAAAGAAAAAGGTTTGGACATGCAGCTAGCGACCCCATACCGTAGAAAACTAACCCGCTAAAAAACGCTAACCAGAAAAAAATCTATACTTCCTTATGCCATAAACTTTTCATCTTGAAACCCAAATCCTATTTTCAGGATTCAAATGCATGGATTTATATAGAGGTACATTTTTCAGGGTTTTAATTGGTGCGACAGGGGTTCAATGAAGAATAGGCCACGATATTACTGCTACTACTATATAATTCATATAATTTTACTACAGTCAGTCTCATATTCACAAGAATTTGTTATCATAACAGGATGATGTACGGCTATTGGTTTTAATCAGAAATGACCTTGAACTGACCGGTCCCTGATTAATTTAAACAAAGTAATCTTTACTTCACCCTAACTACTTCACCATATTGACTTAATACTTCACTATTTAATTGAGATACACCTAAAATAACCTATTCGTTTTAGTACTTATAGAAAAAGAATCAAATATCCATGGAATATTTAACTGATTTCATACTGTGTCATCTAAACTATGATCCAGTACTGATTGGAATGAGTTCAATGAGTTCAAGTTCAACTCAATAGGGTAGCAATATTGATTTGAAAGAAAAGAAAAAAAAACAAAGAGAGAGATATGAATAACCTTTTATAAATTAAAAAGTAATAAATTAGAGATTTCTAAGGGAATCATTCAATCTGACGATATTTATCACAGCATGATCTTCTCATTGTTATTGTTATATTTGCTTACTTTAAGGTGAAGTATTTTATATCTTAATATTATGATAAGAAAGTTATGGATACGTTATTAAAGTGAACGAGAATATGCATAAATGGGGACAAGTGAATGTAGTCAATCAACTGTCTCAAATTTTATAAAGTTGAGATCATGAATCAATTGAAATTAGATCACCACCATGGAAAATCTGGAAGCATTGGACGACCATTTGGTCCTATTGTGGGACTCCTCAGCAGTGCGCATCCACGACCTCCCGTTTCGAATCGATCTCAGGACTGAGCCGGCTGTCATCCAACCATGTTGATGTCTAGCTTCAACTGATCTAGGAAATTGAGCAACCATTCACCATTGTTTTCAGTGAGTTGATATCTCTCAACAGACCTGGTTGAACTTTACTGGTTACTGCTTCTCATTAAAACTCCAGGAAATACCTCATGGAGCCAGTCACTAGTGAGCATATGATCACTAGTGATCGATATAATGAACAAGAACATGGGTTGGGACAATTATTATAGTGAATATAGTATATACAAATGGGGTCAAGCGAACGTAGAGAATGTAATCAATCAATTGTCTCAAACTTTATTGTTCTTTCATTTCTAAGCTCATCATTCTCTGTTCATGTTTTCTTCTCTTTAATCATCTTAAACTTCTATCGTCAAGCGTTTTTACCTTCTATTAATGATATATACTACTTATATCTGTTGACATCAGTAGTATACAGTACACTATTTTGTAGGATTTTCTACTGATATTAAAAGTTAACAATTTATCTTGTAGTGACCCGCTTTTGTCAACAAGAACGCGATTGGTATAATAGAAACAATTATTATTGTAACCTGTTGGACCAGCGATTGTTTTACTGTACTTGTTTAACTGTATCAAAGTCACTTCTCGATCCGCTCTCCATCTTGTTGGTTCGAACTTTCTTACGCTCTGCCCTTACTGACTGTACTCGTTAGCACGTCTCGGTATTCTTTAGATACCACGTGGTCGCCAATAAATATACTCTATCTGGATCAGTTACAGTCTTCTGGTTTGCGAGTTATCGAGGGGACCAAGTCGTTTTTGGGCGCGTAATCTCATTGTAGCGGTGATCATAGTCCATCAAGACTCGACGCTCTCTACAATCTTATGATGATTCGAAATAATAACCTTGCGTCTGATTAGTAATTTCATTGTGGTAGATGGTATGACTAAACATCACTGATCGGTTTTAACTAATTAGAATTTTTTATACAATGAGACTTGTATTCACTTTTGTATTGTTTACTTGTATCTTCCAAATAATGTTTAGGACTGCAATTGATCAGTCTCTTATTGATATATGCGAATTCTATTCGGACTTCCTCGATATTGTTTCAAGTCAAAAGCTTTATAAGCAAAGATGGATGGTGGCTAGTAGTGATATTCAGGACGTACGTGTAGTCCTACTTGGAACTTGCCAGTTAGATGTACCTACACTACAGAGTTGGTGTTCACTTCAAGACTGGAACCCAGTACTGTGCTCTTCAAACAGCATTGCGTTATGCACTTAGTTATTGATTTCTGATAGCCGTTGGAGTTTCAAGCGAACGGTATTGGTTTCGAGTCTTAAAGTGAATACCAACTCTCTGTGATGCAGATACATCCAGCTGACGAGTCCCAAATAGGACGAAACGCGCATCCTAGATGCCATTACTAGCCACTATCCAGCCCATAATATGATTTTATCATTTTAAAATTTTTCCATCAATAGATAGAAATTATTTAGATCCTTAAATCACATTGGATATGACCATTCATCGTTAGTGATACATTAATTTTGAATAAATTCAAATGTATGTGTATACGACTTCTCTTTGATTAACCCACATAAAAACAATAATCTCTCGATAGTTTTGAACATAGTTCTACTGATGTTATTTCCAAAAGTACAATCCAAAGATATCACCTTGTTGAGAGAAACGTTACTAGTATACAGTAGTATAGGACTCCTTAGCAATGCCCATCCACAACCCTATAACAAAGGGATTCAAACCTAAGACCTATTAGTCTCGCATGCGAGCGCTTAACTTCTAGATCACTGAGCCGGTCGACATCCAACTGTGTTAGTATATAACTTCAAACAATTCACAAAATTGAGCCTCCATTCACCATTGTCTTCAGTGAGTTACTATCTCCAAAAGGTATTTCCTGAAATTCTAATGAGAAGTAGTAACCGGTGGAGTTCAATCAGTGTTGTTGAAGAGATAGTAATAACAATAAGTAATGATTAAATTAACTCAATATAACTGTTTACAGAAAATACATTACCTTCTCTATTTAATTTAGGTAATCCAGCTAATATACGTCCAATTTGATCTAATGTTGATGTACCAGGAAATAATGGTGTACCAATTAACATTTCACCTAATATACAACCTAAACTCCATATATCAACACCTTTTGTATAATTATGACATGCTAATAAAATTTCTGGTGCACGATACCAACGTGTTGCTACATATTCAGTTAATGCTGGTAATAAGGTTTTACAATTCAGTTTACCATTGACATTTTCATATTTATTACGACCTTTTAATGATCGAGCTAAACCAAAATCACATAATTTGACTAAACAATCAGAATCTAAGAGAACATTGGATGGCTATAATGAAAGAAACAAAACAAAAAAAATTGGAATGGAATTGAAGAAGGTTATATTATGAAAGTAGAAGATGATGAAAATGTCTACTTTACTTATTGAAACACATCAATATTGGAACAAAGGGGCACCAAATAGATATGCGCTACATAAATCCCGCTTGATTTTTGTGAGGATACCCAAACCGAAACAGGTGGTTTTCTTAGAGGCCCACACCCGAAGCCTTTCACCTGAAGATCTGATCTATAAGGCAGTGGAGCATTGCTGGATGCAGTCCCATTGTAGTCGGTGACTAACAATTGATTCATACGCCGTTTGTTCTTTCAAGATACTGAAGCCCATGTGCATCATTGGTTTGGAATGAGAGCTTTCCAACTCCCCTAGGTGGATCCTTCATATCTACCAACCCGGTTAAAGCGCCGAACATTCACTTTTCGTTCTCTCAATATCGTAAACAACACCGGTGCCACGAGAAGATAGTGAATAGGACTTCCCTGGCAGAGTCTATTTAGGCATAGCAATGTGAGAGCATTTCGAGAGCGAAGGTGGCCTCTCCCCACTCTCGGTCGCACCAGGTCATTTCGTTCAATGTTATAAGCTTGTTTAGTGATTTCCAGGAATTTACTGTATTTCTATATTGTTAAACTAAATCTAATGTGTTATATAATGATACTTCTCTCAAGATAATCCAGCAATCCACCTTGTGTAATCATTCATTTATCTTTGAAAGCAGCTAGATTAAGATTGAAATATGTGATCAATCTTGTTAAGTACACACAGCTGATTCTAGCTTCCTTCTACTGGAGTTACATTTTGACATTGTCAATTATTCGCTTATCAACCTTAACTACTTTCATATAAGCGTATGTGAGTACATTTTTTATCTTACCCATAAAATCTCTATAACTTATTCCTTGTTCCATATCCCGTATTAGGAAAGAGTGATGTGGGATGTTCAGGGGTCCCATACCGGAACGAAATGACCATCCAGTGCTCCCGGGTCTTCACTGTTGCTTTAAATTAGATTGGTTTATGTTTTCCATCTCTATAAACTCTGGATTAACTTACACTTCCGATGAAATCGAAAAGTCTTAAATTCAAAATCAAAAAATCTACAACTTGCTTACTCGTTTATGCTGATCACCCAAATGTGATATATTTCTCTTTTAAAACAATCCTTATCTGTAAGATTAATATTCATTAAAGACTGACCTTAGTTCACAACCATTTAAAAGTAAGAATCAATGAAAAACTATTTTTCTTCAGCTGAACACATTCCCAATCTCATCAGTAATCAAACGTCAAAACTTTCAGTCATCATATCTAACCCTGAAAAAAATATTAAACTACAACATTTCTAACCTCAATCAAATCGTCTAATTAGTTCTGAGAGGTCCATTGTATTCCGTATTTCCCCTCAGATGTCGAGGTCTTCATAATCCAGTCAATCATCAGAATAAAGAGGAATGGGGAGAGTAAACAGCCTTGTCTGACTCCGGTCTTTATTGGAAATGCATCTGTCAGCTGTCTTCCATGCCCTACTTTGCACTGTATTCCTTCGTATGAGTTCTGGATCATGTTGTCAATCTTCTCAGGAACTCCATGGCATCAAAGAAGTTTCCATAATGCTCTCCAATCGACAGTGTCATGCACCTTCTCATAGTCGATGAAGTTGACGTGTAGTGACGCCTTCCACTCAACTGATTGTTCCATGATGATCCGTAGTGTAGCAATTTACTCCGTGCACCACCGATCCTTGTGGAATCCACTTTGTTGATCTCGACGTCGGCCATCTACTGAGTTTACATCCAGTTCAGCAACCCTCTATTGAAAACATTTCCTAGAACTGACAACAATATGATGTGAAGGGAAGCGGAAAAGAGTAAGGACAAAGAATACATTGTGCCGGGAAATAGAAGCAGATATGAAAAAGGATGGATAACAAATGGAAAGAATTGGAAGGGTTGGATGGAGAATGCTGTTGAGCGGCCTATGCTTCACCACGAGACGGAACAGGCATAAGTAAGTAAGTAAGTAACTTCCAATCAATTCATGTTATTTCATAATGATCATTTAATACTCATTCATCATTATAACCAATAACTTACCTTTAAATCACGATGTATTACTTCACCAGAATGTAAATATGCAATTGCTTTAAATAATTGATACATTATATATTGTTTATGTATATCTTTTAATATATTCCCTTTACGTATTACATTATGTAAATCTGTTTCTATGTAATTGAATTATATATATATAAAAAAGGAGGGAAGATAGTTTACCCATATATTCAAATACTAAATAGATATCTTTATCACATTCAGCTCGTATTACATTATATAAACCAATAATATTTGGATGATTACTAAATGCTTGTAAAAATGCAATTTCACGAAATGTTCTCTATGAAAAAGAGGAAAGAAAACAAGAGTTGAAAAGAAAAATGAAGTAAATAGAAAGATATAAAATGTAATAATCAATTCATCTTGTATTATTTGTTTGAATTTTATCATTGATCATTCTCTTATGGACATATATACAACCCCGAATGCCCTGGTACGATCGACAGTGGAGAGTTTGTTATCGTTCTCGAAATGTTCTATCATAGCCACGTGCATACAACCACTGCCAGGGAAGTCCTAATCACTACCTTCTCGTGACAGCGTGTTGTCTACGAAAGTAAGAGGACGATAAGCGAATGTCTGGCAGGAGCTTTAACCAGGTTGGTGGACACAGAAAATTTACCTAGGGGAGTTGTAAAACTCTCATTCCAAATCAATGGTGTACATGGGCTACTTCAGGATCCTGAGGGAACAAATGGCGTATGAATAAATTGTTGGTTACCGGCTACCATGGGACTGCATCTCCTCACGATGCTCCACTGCCTTGTGGATCAGATCTTTAGGTCAAAGACTCTATGTGTGACCCCCTAAGAAAACCACCTGCTTCAGTTCGGGAACCTGGGCAATATACTAGTCCCCACCCGAATCAAATGAGACTAGTGCGGCGCATATCTATTTGGTGCCCCTTTGTACCAATATTTATGTGTTTAAATAGATCAATCTAAATAAATGAATAACATATATGCATCATATGCAGTCTGCCTTCATATTGTCTTAGGTTACAAGCATTATAAGCAAAACTGGATAGTGGCTGGCACTGGAATTCA
The DNA here is from genome assembly GCA_944470415.2 of Schistosoma rodhaini. NCBI lineage: Eukaryota > Metazoa > Platyhelminthes > Trematoda > Strigeidida > Schistosomatidae > Schistosoma > Schistosoma rodhaini. Next base: position 20,473,122 of record OX104040.1, on the reverse strand, counting down.
AGATGCACATTCAGTCCTAATTGTGACTCATCAGCTGGATGTACCTACATCCAAGAGTTTAAGTCTGAGAATGAACATCAATTCTAGGATTCATGTACATCCCACTGATGAGTCATAAATAGGATGAAACGTGCATCCTGAATTTCACTACTATTCACTATCCATTTTTTGTTTAAAATCAAATATTATTTTAAAAATATATGCATAATAATAGTAGTATTTTACAAACTTGTGCATCTGTTTGATTACGAAATGCATCGAAATTTTTTTTCAATGCAACAACTTCTTTTGTCTTTCGATTAATCGCTTTCCATACGATTCCATATGCCTAAAAAATATATGATGAAATAAAGAGAAAGGCAATCAATGAAAAAGTATGGGGGTAACTGAATAATGATATAAAGAACTATTGACAGCAAGATGATTCAGTAGCTTATTGAATAATGCACTTGGTTTCTAGTTTCAATGTTAACATAAGCAGTATAATGTAGATACATCTAGCTAATCAGTCCCAAGCTAATGGTAACATATATCGTTCAAATCCATTATGAACTACTATCTTTTCTATAGTTGAGATCATGTGTCAATTGAAGCTAGACCGCCATGGAAAACCTGGAAGCACTGGACGACCGTTTCATCCTATTGTGGGACCCTTTTCTGACACTTTCTTTTCGTTTTTATTTAAATGTAAAATATCTGTTTCGGTTTAAGTTTAAAAAGTTTCTTTATCAATATAGATCCTGCATTGTACATGACATTCAACAAGACATTCTGAAATCTTGATATTAAGTTTAGATTTGGATTAATAACAATGAATATATGATATATATGAATTTATCATTTACCCGAATGTATTGCTAGAGTGATCCAGAAAACTTCTTGTAAAAGATAACAAAGGTTCAAGAAACATTAAGAAGAATTTTATCCAATCAGAGTTCAGTAAAAGTTGTGTCAGAAATATCACAAAAATGGAAAGTCACATGTAAAGTTTCTGATTGGTTGATTACTATACTGCTACTATATTTAGTAACATTTTAAAATTTTCGGGCGAAACTCAAAGACTTTTAAAATATTATAAAAGCCCTATATTTTTTGTACATGAATGAACCTTTGGAGTAAAATGCTTATGACATATTTTGCTCCTTTTCTTTCATCTTCAAGTTGTTGTTATAGCTTAGAGGTTAAGAGAATAGCTTAGGAACCGAGTATAGCGTTCAATTACCAAGACTTAATAATGTTATTTTAACGAATTCACATAGATAATACCTACTTTTAATCATTATTGGCAAATGTATTATAATAATAAATAATTTACTACTGAAATAATGTAATATAAGTAGGTTATAACAATTTCAATAGTTGAAATCATGGGTCAGTTAAAGCTAGACTACCATGGAAAACCTGGAATCACTAAACAGCCGTTTCATCCTATCGTGAGACTCCTCAGCTGTACGCAACCACGTTTGAATCTCGCGAGGCGGGATCGTGGATCGGTAAATTATTGATTATTGATTTCTCACATGTAAGAAGTGATGAGAAGAAAAAACACTAAATGAATCAGAAACTAATTCTTAAGGAAATTCCATTTCAAAGTTCAGATCCGTTGGTCAGACACTATCAACAACAACCTACTGTGGTAGAAAGCAAACCAGACTCCAGAAGAATAAGAAACCGGGAAGAAGCGCTGTAAGTGAATAGGACACACATCGAGGAAAGCACCCACCTTTGTCACAAGGCGAACCCTCACAAGTAATCCCGAAAGCCAAAGGAGAAGAGAAAGACCGAAAAACACATTACGCCGAGAAATGGAGACAGACATGAGGAGAATAAACAATAATTGCATAGACCTATAAAGGAAGGCCTAGGATAGAGTGTGTTGAGAATGCTGGTCGGCGATCTATGCTGCATTGGAAGTAACACACGTTAGTAAGTGAGTAAGTAAGTAAAGTAAAACTTCTTTACAATTGCAATTGGAAAAGATAGTTTAGAAACACTGAATAAATCTAAGAACTGCCTATTAATGACATTTATCAATGTTGAAGTATTCATGAATAGATCTCAAGCAGAAATCTCATTCTATTTGTAACCTTAGATTAAAACAAATGTTAAGGGGATATGAAGGAATTGTTAGAAACAAAAGATGATTCTACGAATGTGTTTTGTTGTTGTATTCATAATGTGTGACTATAAGAGCTTATAGTTATTTAGTTAAGGTTCAGTGAATTATAAACAGTCCTACTGTACGGAGCTGAAATGTGGAGAACTACTACTAAGTCCATCGTCAAGAAGTTATAAGTATTTATAAACAGTTGTTTACGCAAAATACTCAACATTCACTGGCTGGATACTATCAACAACGCAGTTTTATGAGAGAGGACAAACCAGCTTCCAGATGAAGAGGAAATTAGGAAAAGACGTTGGAAGTGGATCGGACGTACATTAAGAAAATCACCAAACTGCATCACGAGGCAATCCCTAACATGGAATTTGGAAGGGAAGCAGAAAAGAGGAAGGCCAAACAACAAATTACGCCCGGAATTAGAAGCAGATATGAAAAGAATGAATAACAACTGAAAAGAACTGGAAAGGATTGCCCAGGACAGAGTTGGATGGAGAATGCTGGTGAGCGGCCTATGCTTCTCCACGAAGGGTAACAGGCGTAAGTAAAAATTAAATTCAGTGAATTATATTTTAAAACTTTTATTAATAATTATTATATAATAATCACCAATCAATATATTGTCTCCAAGTATTGATTTAGTAACATAAACTGAATAGATCATGACGATAGATACATGTCAAGAAGATTGGACAATTGTAGTCATACCTTACAGAGATAATGAATTTTCAATTGATCTTTGTTTCGTCTGTTCTTCAATTCTACAAAAGGTTGGATCTAATTAATACACAATTTTAAAGCATAGTTGATTACCTCGAGCCACCTAGACTAGTGGCCACATTGCAACTTGATCGATAGCATTCGATCAGCACTAAGAAGGACTTGAAACACATGACATTGATAACCACCCAGTGATCAATCGATTGTGACTTCTTAACATCTTTAAGCTGAGTTAGTGAATCTAAGTATAGTTGATGTAATGTTTAACACTGTTTGTTATAGACAATTATTTATGGAAAGTTATTGATTTCCCTACAGTTTTGCGAAATGGAATTATAACTATCTAGGATCATTTCAAACATTCAGTCATGAGAAACGTAGTGTCTGTTATATCTATGCCTTGTTTCAAGCTATCACACTGAATCATATAAGTAAGATGAAAGACAAGTAACAAATTAGGAGATAGTATGATACGAATAGGAAGAATGTGATGAGTCTTTTAATTGAACGCTAGATTCGGTTCCTAAGCTCTACTAATAGCCCATTGGCTAAATTTACACCGCGGCTTGAACACGAGAGAAAAGCTGAGAAGTAAGGAAGAAACTCTTTACTGAAATTTTTGTTTAAGTATAGAAAATCTAGGATATCTATAATATTTCAGATGGTCTTAGGCTTCTGGAAATGCCTGGAACGCTTATAAACATAGAACCTATCGATCTAGAGCGCTAACGTGGTATACCTTGCGTCGATCTATTATGATCAGGTGAATATTAACTTATTCGTGAAGAATATCAAATATATTATAGTTACAAATTAGTTATACAACGGACATTCATACAAACTGAATGATTCGTTGAAGGTATTTGAAATAATTTGAATACTTGAAATCACGAAACAATTGAACCTTGACTAGCATGGAAAACCTGGAGGCTTTGAAAGGCAAGTTACGTTGTTTCGTGGGACTCCTCAGCGGAGCTCATTCACGATCCCGTTTCTCGAGTTTCAAACCCAGGACATATAGGGCTCGTGCGCGAACACTTAATCTATAGACCACAGAGTCGGCCGACATCTAATCGTGTTAATGTCTAACTTCAACTAATCCACGAAATTGAGTGACACATCGACCATTATCTTCAGTGAGTTAATATCTCACAACAGACCTGATTGAACCCCTGTGGTCACTGCTTTTCACTAGAACTATAAGAAATACCTTATAAAGCCAGTCACTAGTGATCATATGATGATTATTATCAGAAGTGGGTTTCGTGTAGAAATTAAGTGTTCATACGCGAGACCAAGAGACTCTGGGTTCGAATCCTGTTCGGGGAAAAATCGTGATTGAATTTTATTCACTATGTTATATTGTATATGTTAATTATAGTCAGTTCAATTCAATTCGACCTTCTACTTTGATTGAAACCAACAGTGGAATTAAGGACCCATGTATCTAACTGCTCAACTGGGTTTACATTCATTTCAATGGTACTATCCTCAGTCATACTCGAATCCAATGCTTTTCTTTCTTTTCGAATGCTAATACACTACTTAAAGTTCATTGATAATCATCATTCAATCATTTTAAGATAGAGAATGATTAAAAGAGTATGAGAAATAAAATCAGGGGATCACTGTATCTATGTGACAATATTGAAATCATATGAATATTCCTCAAATATTATTAATATATGAAATTAAAATATGATTCCCTCAATGTCTCTGATCCAATTCTATAGGGGGTCTAGATCTGACTCCAATTTGGAAAACCTGAAATCACTGGACGGCCGTTTCGTTATAGTGTGGGACTCCTCAGCAGTACGCAATCACGACCTCGCTTTGAGAAGGGAACAGAACAGAGAGAAGCGAAAATGACAGGCATTGGCGATGGTGGGTAAGCCAACTCGAGAGAACGAAGCGAAAATGATACGCAGCGGAGATGGCTGGTAAGACAACTCGCTTTCATCAAGCGTTAATCAATATTTATAGTCAGATAAGAATACGTTACACACATGTGATGAATAGGAGAAGAAGTGTACACAAATACGCTCGTATAAAACACAGACAGGATTGATAAGTGAATAATTAACAAGGTGAAAACGTGACTCATGATGGATAGGTAAGGTGCCTTGTCCTAAATCTATAATCTGGTAATTGGACTTAACATATCAGCCGACACTACACTTTCATCTAAAGATTGAACGCTTGTCACAAGAATTTAAGGTACTTGATTCAATTCTCTCTGGTGGAATCATGTATAATGATTGCACAGTGTACAAGGATGACATAGATGTATTATGCTTCTTGATGTATGTTTGGATTATGTTAGTCAATGATACTATAATTTCCACAAAGTCTTTACCATGACAAACTGGTGTTCAATTAACAATCACTAAACGTTGGCCGTAATGAAACTTTATCTCGTTTTACTACTACACCATTGCATCAACAACTTGGAGGCATTTCTATTAAATCGAATATACCGATGTTTCATAAGACATTAGGCTAAATCAAAAGACAATCTTGTCAATCTAAACTATGGAGAGTAAGCATTAATGAAACTATGTATCTAAATTTAATGACTAGGGATAATAATCTCTTATAAATGTTGTCTCCAAACTAAGTACTTAGGTACATTTCAATATTAGTTCAACGTTAATAATAGACAGTTGTTCAGATGTGAGGTAGTTGGAGGCAATCAACAGAATAACCCGTCTTGACTTTGTTTTTGATGGTAGTCGTCACTTGTTAACATGATGCACTAGTAACTTTGAGAGGATTATTGTTCCCTTATGTAATTCTTTTATTGTCTCATCAACCAATGGTTAAGTATATAAGTTTTAAATTATATAAACAGATATAATAAAAAACCTGGGAACACTGGACGGCTGTTTCGTGGATATGCACTGCTGAGGAGTTCCACAATAGAACGAAACAGCTATCCAGTGCTTCCAGGTTTTTCATGGTGGTCTAGTTTCAATTGATTCATGATTTTAACTATGTAAAATTAATAACATGTTACTAGGTGGGTGAGACAATAATTTATGGATGAACCAATCAAGTTTAGGATAATAAGTCTATTCATTATTGTCTCCCACATTGACAGCCACATTTGGCTAAATCTTGTACAAATGTTGTTTCCTATTTTATGGTACGATGTGATCTGTCTGATTGATATATGATCTCAATATGTTTGAAATAAATGATTCATATTGCAGAGGCTGTTATCAGTGTTCTGGACTTAATAGACTGGGCTAGGCGAGAAAAAAGGACAGATGAGTACTGTAGACCGCTCGCAGGGGGTTTACGCGTCACTGTTCCGATCAATAATTCACTGTATTCCAATTGGTGGCAACGTCACACCATATATTTATAGGGCCATAAACCCACAAGATATAACACTTTCTCTCTTAAATCTTACTGACATAATAATAAACATACTTAGTCAACATCGGATGTTTGATTAAAGACCGTTCTGTACCATATATAAAAAATCATTGTGAAATACCCCTTTGTATAAGGTCTTAACTTGTAATTATTCAAATGATATTCATAAAATTGTTTTCACTTAGTGAGTAGCTGTCATTTATTTATCCTCAGCAATGAGCATCCACAATCCCGCTTTGTGACATTCGAAACAAGGACCTATCGGTCTCGCACATGAACCCTTAACCTGTTCACTACTGAGCCGGCCGGCATCCAACGGTGTTGACTCATAAATTCAACTAATAAATTACTATAATATTCACATAACTCCCCCGCCATCTGACTGAAATTCCAATTCACTGACTAATTTATAACATTGAGTCTATTGAGAGCTTTTAATATTCTAGATTGAATTACCTATAATAGAATGGATATTGGATGATGTACATTATTTTACTAATCAGACATCTACTAATTTTAATAGACTTTGAGCTATTGTCGATCTATGATGTAAATTACTTTTCAAATTTTTTTAAAAATCATAATGAAGACAACTGTGGATGTGTCGCTCAATTTCGTGGATCGGTTGAAGTTAGACATTAACAACGTTGGTCGCCGGCTCATTGGTCTAGAGGTTAAGCGCTAGCGTGCAAGACTGATAGGTCCTAGGTTTGAATCTCTCAAGAAGGGATCGTGCATGCGCAATGCTGAGGAGTTTCACAATAGGACGAAACTGCCGTTCAGTGCTTCCAGGTAAGTGAATTGCATTAAAACACATTTATAATTAATAGTTCTACTTAGTCACTTTAAATCTTAACAAGTCAAGCTTGATTCGAACAAGTGATAAACGGATTGAAATTCAGTTGTTTATATAGATGGGATACACTTTTGGTATGAGTTTTACTATTGTATATGCTAATGATGTTCACGAATGTAAGTAGTAGGTATCATCAATAGAAAAAGTGAAATACCTGGTGATAGAAGGTTAAGAAGTTCGAAGGAAAGAGAGCAAGAACAGTACGTGATTAGTGTGGAAACGAAAGGATAATCAAGTCTGAGACGATTGATTGACACTTTGTAAATGTAATATTTACTGTAATGGTTCTCAGATTTTACCAAGATGTTGTGTAATTTTGTAGTGTCCTCAAGTGTATTCTCTTTCACTACAGTATGGAGAATGCTGGTGGGCGGCCTATGCTCCTCCACGAAGAGTAACAGGCGTAAGTAAGTAAGTAATGATAAAGCATTTAAGTCAGTCAGTTACAACGTAGGACCAGGCACATATATCCATCGGTCCAAGTTGTCATACCTCGTTAGTACAACAAGATGAACACCGGATTCATAGAAATAGTTAATTTAGTGATGGTAATATATAAATGAAAAGTTGTATATAAGGAATGTAATGACTTTCTATTTTCACTTCTGTAGATTAGACACTATATTGAAGTATACTATTCTACTATCAATCGAAATGGAAGGGGGGCGGTAATTCGTTTAGGTATATTCGTTGAGGGAAAACAAAGTACACCTACATAATTAGCGTTTTCAAAACTAATAATTTTGTAAGTTATCCTGATACAATGATATAACTATGGGAATATTTCAAAATGTTATACAAATTGTTGGACAAACTAGTAAACTATCTCATTTTAGTAACTATAAATAAGAACTCAGAACTAAGTAGCTAAGTAGATAATGCAATGTAGTTTGAAGCAAACGGTACTGGGTTCGAGTACCAGAGGGAACATCAACTCTGAGGTACCGGTACACCAAGATAACGAGTTTCAAATAGTATGAAACGCGAGTCAAACTAGATTCCACTACCAACCACTATCCATCTTTGCTTATAAAGCATTTGACTTCAGGCAATATTGAGGTAGTCCGCACAGGATTCACACATGTCAATAAGAGACTGACCAGTTGCAGTGAACGATTAATAAAGACAGGTTTCCTGAATTCGCCACATTCGTTTGTAATTACTAATTCAACTGTTCCTGTGAAGCCAGTTATATAAGGCATACAATTCAGCAAGTTCTTCATCGTATAACAGAACACCATCCGTCATGATTGAGCAAAGGACAGGTAAAGGGGATTAAAACTTATATTCTCGCTCATTTGGTGAACACAGGTCATCAAGTTGATTTGAATAAAACTTTTAAGTTTATCTACCATATTCCATTGAATTTACCGCAAGGTTTATGAGTTCGTCTTTTACCCATTGCTGAAGTCATCTCAATCGATGTTCACAAACCAAAGCTTTGCATCCAGAAGAAGTTTGTACAACCGCTCTTGCTATCTTGGCCATCGATTTAGGGAGTTAGTAGCAGAACTTTGATAAACTATTTTTGTATTCCTTCCATTTTTGTATTTTACTTATTCTCAATATTCATCTCATAATTCTTACATAATTACTATCCTACTGACCATTCATCAAAATATTTTGTTAGTTCTTTCTTTACCGTTGAGATATTATGCAACGTAGCAACTGTTTGATTTTCAAACAATTACTTTGTTTAGCTGTGAAATCTAGGACGAGCGTTTCGTCCTATTTGGGACTCGCCAGCTGAATGTACCTGCATCTCAGAGTTGATGTTCACTCCGGGACTCGAACCCAGTACCTTTCGCTTCAAACGTCATTGCGTTATCCACTCGGCCATTGAGTCCATCTTTGCTTACCATGCTTGTGAATTAAGGCTATATCGAGTCAATACGCACAGTATGCACATATGCCAATTAGAGACTGACCAGTTGCAGTCCTAACAAAAATCGATGGGAAGATTCAAACAAACAATACTAAGTTGAATTTAATTACTTTGATTATTATTCCTCTTTCTTTCAGTCACTCTAATGTTAAATTCGTTTGGTATTGTTTGTTTGAACCTTCCCATTGATGTTCACTACTTCAATTGATTAATCTCTTATTGGTCATATGTGCATACTATCCGTATTGCCTCGATATATGTAGGTACATCTAGCTGACGAGTTCGAAATAGGACGGAAAGCGCGTCTTGGATTCCACTGCTATCCACTATCCATCTTTGATCATAATACTCTTGTGTTAGCTTATAATGGATATGTCATCGTATAATTATTACGTAACATAACCGATTCGATGTGTATTATTTCATTAATGTAATTCATACATATAAATATCTATTACTGTAGAGCTATAATGAAAAACTAATGGAAAAGAAATTTCATCGCTCAATTTGTTCCTCAATAGAGCGTGAGACTAATAGGTCCAGGATTCGAATCCCGCTAGGCGAGATCATAGATGAGTACTATTGAGGAGTCCAACAATAAGACGAATCTGCTGTTCAGTGCTTTTAGATTCTTCATAGTAGTCTAGCTTCAATCGATTCATGATTTCAACTATACAAATGTCATGGTTGATGTAAAAAACGAAAAACCAGTAAGAAACTGATGTCAATTAGTTCATTGAATCTATCTATACCTAATCATATGAGTAGTAGTACAAGGAAACAATATAAATTGAACACTGATTCATATGAAATAGTACTAAACTACAGCTATTACGTAATAGATTTCACTTACACCTTTACCTATTCTCTTCTCAATTTCAAAACGTTTCAATATATGAGGTTCAAGTTCCGAAGACATAAATGAAGATTATGTAATAAATATATCCAATACATATAATCAAATTCATATATAAAATATATATTACTCTTTTATTGATTATATCATTTTAAATTTATTGGACAAGGTCATTACTAATTTAAATCATTGTTGATTGGATAAAACCTTATTCAAGGTCATAATAGCTACTTGCTTACTTACACCTGTTACCTCTCGGGGAGGAGCATAGGCCCCCACTAGTTCTAGTTAGCGTTTTTTTCAGCGAGTTAATTTTCTACAGGATGGAGTTGTTAAACTCATGCCCAACCCGCCTTCTTTACACGGGCTTGGGACCGGCAGTAACTCTAGAAGAGCAACAGGCGGAGTTCAAGGTTATATTATGTAGTGTTTATTGGATTTGATAATTTATTTTTTTGATCTATCGATTAAGTGCTCTGACGCGTGACTGGTAGATCCTGGGTTCGAATCTCGCGAGTGCGGGATCGTGGATGTGGACTGCTGAGGAGTCTCATAATAGAACGAAACGGCCATTCAGTGCTTCCAGGTTTTCCATGGTGGTCTAACTTCAATCGGCTCGTGATTTAAACTATAAAAAGTAAAAAATAGATATTGACTAGAACTGGAGTCTAGGACTCGAGCTACTACATCCTACTTGGGTTTCGTCAACTGGATATATATCTGCATATCAGGGTTGATGTTCGTTATGGAACTCGAACCTAGTATTGTTGAATTTTAAACTCCATCATTTTATTCACTCGTTTGCTGACTTCTGATAGTAACTTGGTTGTCCCATGAGGTTAAATTTAAAATCACTTATTATCTTTTGTTGTATCTTCCCACTTTTTTTAGGACTGCAATTATTCTGTCTCTTTTTGGAATATATCCATACTGTGTGGAATGCTTTGATATTGCCTTAAGTTACTAGCTCTTTAAGTAAAGATTTATAGTGGCTAGAAGTGTAATATAGGACTTGTGTTTCATCCTATTTCAGTTTCGTCAGATGGATGTATCTGCATCCCAGAGTTGATGTGTCACTTCGAGACTCTAACCCAGAACCATTTACTTTAAATGCCATCACATTATCCATTTAGCTACTTAGGGTAATATCGAGGCAATCTGCAAAGAATGCACATAACCCAAAGAGAGATTCATTAATTGTAGTTCTAAAAGACTAAGAGAAGATACAAGCAAACAATACCAAGTGAATAAACAGATTAGTTGAATCTGTTTCACAGTTAATTTAGTCTAAGTTTTATTTTTAACTCAAAAATAATTCTTCTCTTTTTCCTAGTTGAGATCATGATTCACTTAAAGCTAGACCTCCATGGAAAACGTGAAGGCACTAGATGACGTTTCGTCCTGTTGTGCGACTCCTCGGTGGTGCCCATCCATGATCCCAGTGCTTCCAGATTTTCTATGGTGGTCTAGCTTCAAATGACTCATGATCTCAACTATTAAAATTACAATTATATCCCCAAAAACCCTTTCTTCCGTTTCTCTTTGTTTTCAGTTACATTAGTTTATTCAAGATGATTATCAACACAACTACATCATTATTATTGAATGTATTTTTTTATTGTATGACTATTCAGTAATTAGATTATGTATATCTATATTCCTCTTATAATAAGTCTCATCTTGACCCATGCAGAAATTGAACGACCCTAAATTTGCTTAACTGTGGTGATCGGACAAGAACCGATGCTTTCAATATGCTATGGTCGCCGGCCCATAGGATGACTCATAGAATATTATTATACGATTTGCAGTTCTTGAGTTATGTCCATTCTGATAATCACAGTCTCCCACATTCACAGACAAATTTTGGCTTGATCTTGTATGAATGTTATTTCCTATTTTATGACGTGATGTGGTCCGTTTTGACTTGTATATAAACCAAGTATGTTTGAAATGTAGGATTCGTAAAGTGGAGGTTGTTATTAGTCTTCTGGATTCAACTAGCAGGGCTAGTCAGGAAAGCGATCAGTGTGGACTCCATGCTGCTCATACCTGTCAAACGTCATTGGGTTAACAAAGTACATAGATTGAATAAGTCGTACTTCGATAGGCGAATAAATCACGTGATAATTAATCGGCTTAAAATCACAACACATTCTAAAAAGCAATTTTCAACAGTCAATACCTTCGGCTTATATTCCACGACAAAAGTTCAATATCAATTCATATACTAAATATCATTGTCTCATCTGTTCAGCGTTGAATACATGAATTTTAGCCAATTTGTTATTCGCTTCTGAACAGTTAAGGTGTGGAATATGACTATAAATGAATTATTTCTGTCTCAGTTTCCTAAGATTTTGTATAACAGTGATGTGTTACTTATATCGAAATAAGTAGTATAAATGCAAGTCAGGAATAAAATGTCTGGCAGCAGAAGATTGAGAAAATAGAGAAGGAAAGAACAGGAACAGAAAGCGATTTGTATAGAAATGAAGGAACAGTGAAGTTTGAGATGATTGATTAACATTGCAAAGGAACAGTCAAGTTTGCGTTGAAATACTTCCGATTGTCCCAACTTATGTTATCGTTCATTACACTAGAGCTGAAGATAAGGTAAACATATTACAAGTTGTATAAAAGAAAGGTATATAAGTGATAATTTCACTCCATGTATAGTTGTAGCTAACCAAATAGATTATAACTTAAACATTTATGTTGTGTTGTTAAGTAGATTCATAATCTAATAACTTGCTATAACTCATTCATCTATACACTTTACTTTACCAATCACAACATTAAATACACAATGACTTTTTTTTAATTTCTTCCGTATATCAGTATTTAACTCCGCCTGCAGCTCTTCTAGAGTTGCTTCCGGTCTCAAGCGCTGATAAAGGGGGAGGATTCGGCCTAGGGTTAGTGACCCCATCCCGTAGAAAACTAACTCGCTAAAAAAACGCTAACCAGAAATATCAGTATTTAAAGCACTTTCGATGTTAGCCACAATTGCTTTATCAAATGAAGTTTTAAAGATTAATCAATCATCATGTACTGTGATACTTCATTAAAGTTGATGAGAACCATGGTTACTATAGTGGATTTATTATTTTTAAACTCAATTTAAATGACTGCATAAATAATTGATTGATAACTGGTTAGTGATCAATGTCATGTGTGCCAGGTCCTTGTTAGTGCAGATCGAATGTCTTAGTCTTACAGAAGGTCAGTCGTGGCCTAGATAGCTTAGTGAAAACGTTTGTGACTGTGAAGCTGGGATCGAATCCGTCAGAGATCATAAGTTCCCTTATGATTACAGGTGCACTTTACTGACGGGTGCCAAGTAGCACGAAACCTAGGTCCAGGGTTTTCTGTTGACTATCACCAACCACTATCTAGCTTCATAACATTTAGATTTGTTTGAAAACTTTGAAGTAGAACTATTGCTATACAGATGGACTTTAGAGACTTTAAAATGACCATGTAAACTTTTATCTAGTTATTAGTCAGCATTTGGACCTTGCAGATGAACTGGATCTTCCGTCTCATACACACCAAAAAATGTAGGTCAAGAAAACACTGTAGCAGCAGTCTCTGTATCAGTAGATCTCATTATAAACAGGGGAAAAAGCAACAACCTCAAACACAGCACAAAGAATACCAACTCAATCACGGTTTATGGAGAAGCTCTTACGCAATTAGTCAGGATCCGCGCTGAACAAGGAGGATCTGATTCAGACATAAGGGCGCGGAATGAGAAAGCAAGGACAGCATTCTTACAGTTGAAGAACATATGTAACTCAAAACAACTGTCTGCAAATCAACACTGGAATCACAATCTTCAATACCAAAGTCAACACAGTTCTACTTTGTGCAGGTGAAACTTTGAAAACTATCGAAACCATCATCATGAAAGTACAAGTGTTTATAAACAGTTGTCTACACAACATACTCAACATCCATTGTATATATATCATCAGCAACAGGCTACTATGAAAGAGAACAAACCAGCTTCCAGTTAAATAGGAAATTTAGAAAAGACAATCCTAGTGGATAAGACACAACACATTGAGGAAATCACTAAACTACATCATGGAACACGCGTTAACTTGAAATCGTGAAGAGGAACGTAAGAACTAATACCGTTGAACACACTGTAGCTATAACCGTAATCAAACATCGAACATCCATGACCGAGTTGGATGGAGAATGCTGGTGGTAACACTATTCTCCTTCACGAGGAGTAACAGTCGTAAGTAAGTAAGCACATGAAAAACAATTTGTTCTCGCCCAGTCAAGAACACAGACGTTTTATTAGAATCTGTATATGATGTGTCAGCCAGAATGATAATGATTGGTTGTGTTATATATTCCCCTATATTGATTAATATTGATTGACTGTTCCTTGTTGTTGGATTGTGTCAGATTTTGGGTGTGTGGAAATATATTGACGTTCTAGTCAGGCTAATCTCATGTTCTTGATCTGAGTTGTGTGTTGAAGTCCTGTAGAATAGACACTGGGTGGGAAATCCTAGTGTAGATATTCGTCTAAGGTAAATTAACGTCCCACATACGTGTAAAAAAAGTGAAAAGACTGTTATAACAAGAAACCCTGGCGTTATAACAAATATCCTACCTTGATAACAGTATATAATTGTAAGAACATTTTATTAAAGACAATAGTGGACGGTAGCACAATTTCACGGATTGATTAAAGTTAGACATTAACATTGTTCGATGCCAACCTGACCAATGATCTAGAGGTTAAGCGTTCAAATGCCGGATCGTAGGTCCTGGCTTCGAATCCTGTATGTGTGATCGTGGATGCCCAATGTTGAGGAGTTCCATACAAGAACGAAACGGTTGTTTAATGTTTCAAGGTTTTCCATAGTAATTTAGCTTTAATCAACTCATGAATACAACTATGAAAGACGACTCTAATCTCCATAAAAGAATCCCCTTTTCGGAAAATTGTATATTTATCACAATAAGATCTAATAAATACTACTGATAAGATAAACCCTTTTTAAAAAACAATCAGGCATATGGGTATATAGATATGTTTATATATTTCATTGAATTATGCATATGGTCATCTTTACATTGATTTTACTTTCTTTGTGTGTGGATAGAACATACATTGAGGGAATCACCCAACTGAGCCAGAAGGCAAGCCCTCACATGGAATCCTGAAAGCTAAAGGAAAAGAGGAAGACTAAATAACACATTACACTGAGTAATGGAAACATACATAAGAAGAAGAACGAACAGCGATTGTATAGATCTAGAATGGAATGTCCAGGTAAGAGTGATTTGGAGAATACTGGTCAGTGGCTTATACTCCATTGGGAGTAACAGGCGTTAGTAAAACAAAAACCGGGGTATTTTTTTATTTTTCTTATTCAAATCATCCTAAAGATCCATGAATAGTTTACTTATTCTTATATTAGATTGATTATACTTTGAATCGTTAATTCAATTCGCCGCCTATTTGAATATAACTGGACTATTTGTTTCTGAGATCTATCTAGATATTTCAACAAGTTATGTCTTTCGCTTGTTTGTTTTTATTACAGCATTATGTCTATTGAATTAACTCCGCCTGTAGCTCTTCTAGAGTTACTGCTGATCCCAAAGTCGGGTAAAGGAGGAGGGTTTGGCATGTGGTTAGCGACCCCATCCCGTAGAAAAGCTAACTCGTTAAAAAAACGCTGACCAGAAAAAATAATTCAAACCATTTGAACTCTGCTCTGGGAGTTGAAGGAATAATTATGACGCCTCATGATGAAAGCCGAAATTTTTCGAAAATCACGAGACCGATGCACCTTCTTACAACCAGAGCAACACTCTTTATAGGTACATGGAACGTCCAGACAATGTGAGAGACAGGGAAGACCAATCAAATAGCAATGGAAATGAGAAGATACAACTTAGTAGTACTCGGAATCAGCGAAACCCCCATGTCTATTGAACCTACTCAAGTGAGTTTAAGAAAGATTTACAATCTTTTACTGTACAAGTTAAGAAGAAGCATCATCAAAAACATTTTGGTTACTGGAAGTATACATCAGAAAGAATGTACATTATTCAGATGTTGATTGACTGAACTGTTAACATTTAGCTGATCATGACTCAATATGTGATCGTCAGAATCGACGAAGAAATAAGCAAAAGAAACTTGTTAAAATACTTTTGTATTGAGTATTCTAATTAATATTGTAGAAAGGAAAGGTCCAGGATAGAGTGGGTTGAAGAATGCTGGTTGATGACCTATGCTCCATTGGAATGGTTACTTTAATATGGATTCATAAAAATTGATTATTTTTTAATGTATCTAATAAGATTGGTTTTGTTGTTGTTTGAATTATTTAATAGAATCAATCCAAATAGTTGATTATGTAATGATAATACTCATTCTGAATAGTTAATTAATCGGTTTTGTACTATTATGAATGAGTACTGATGAGGAGTTTCACAATGGGATGAAACAACCATCTTGTGCTTTCAGATATTCTATGATGGTCTAGCTTTAACTAACTCATGACTTCAACTATAAAATTACAATAATATCTACCAAAAAAATCACTTTTCATAGAATAGTAAACATATGTTTACTACTCACTAGCTTCACGGGGTATTTCCTTAAGTTCTATTGAGAAGCAATGACCAATGGAGTTCAACTAGGTCTCTTGTGAGATAGTAACTCACTGAAGACAATGGTGGATGTGTAGCTCAATTTCGTGAATTGTGTGAAGTTAGACATTAACACAGTTGGATATCGACCGACTCAGTGGTCTATAGGTTAATCGTTCGCGCACGAGGCTGATAGGTGCACACTTCCGAGGGTGTTATATTCCCTGGTGAATTATGAATGGTAACTCTAAGGATTATTTATCGACGAATGTATTATGCCTATTTCCTATTGTACAATTGTTACGTAACTAAACTATTCATATTCGTATTTCTCTTATCATTAGCTTTATTTTGATCTTTGATTTATTATCATACGATTCTTGAGTTATAATCAGTTTATTGATTACTTTGGGTTGTATAAAAAACCCAATGTGTTTGTAAATAATGATTCATATTTCCGAGGCGGTTATTTGTGTTCTGGACTTAACGGCTGGGTTAGGCGTATATCAGGGCCGATACGCAATCAAGACGGTTCGTACGATTTTATGCATCATCACTGCGCCGATCAGAAAATCCACTCCTTTCTAATTGCATGTTCATATAAATTACGAGCTCATACGTTATAACAGAGGGGTCCCATACTCGAACAAAACGTACACTTAGTGTTTCCACGCTCTCCATGATGATTTAGCTTTAATTGACTAATGATCTCAACTAGTAAGATTACTTCAAATATCTTCAATGAATTATTCATTATATATAAATATCCGTTATATGACTAATTTGTAACTAAAATATCTTTCACATTCTCCATAAATCGGTTAATATTTATCTGATCATAATAGATCGACATGACGCCTGGAAATGGAGACATACATGAGAAGAATGAACAAAAATTGCATAGAACTAGAAAGGAAGATCCAAGACAGAATGGATTAGAGAATGCTGGTCGGCGGCCTATACTCCATTGGGAGTAACAGGCGTAAGTAATAGATCGACGTAAATGTTAACAAACTTTTTTTGTGTTTACTATCAAACAAAATTGTTGAATAGAGATCATTTTCAAGTTTTTTTTTTCATTTTTACAGGTTTATTGTATTATTATTATTATTATTATTATCAGAAAGGGGTATCATGGAGATTATGGTAATTTTATACAGTTGAGATCATGAATGAATTGAAGCTAGACCACCATGGAAAACCTGGAATCACTGCAACGCCGTTTCGTCCTATTATGGGATTCCTCAGCAGTGGGCATCGATGATCTCGCCTCGCGAGATCCAAACCCATGACCTACCAGTCTCGCACCAGAGCACTTATTCGGCATCCAACTGTGTTAATGTCCTACCTCAACCAATCGACGAATGATTATTATTATTATTAGTAGTAGTAGTAGTATGAAGACAATATCTAACAATGATATTACAAAATGTATATTTATATTAATATTTAAACTAATCAGTTACCATGTTCAAATTGGTACATATATGTGTGTATACGTATATGTTTATGTTTATATATACAGTCATATCAAGTTACCATAGTACAATGAATTCCTAAAGAAGTACAAATGATAGAAGGAGAAGAAGGAATAGCAACCTAAGAATACATATAATGAAGATAAATACATATTGAAGATTTGAATCTTTTCTATTCAGTAGTATAATAATTTTATATTATCATATAGATACATACAATTAATAAGTTTTATATAAAATATAAATAGAAACATGAACATAAATGGAATAGAATTCGAAGGGAAGCTTCAGAACAGAATGAAGTGAAGAATACTAGTCGGTGGCTCTATGCTCCATTGAGAAGGAGGGGTGACAGGCCTAAGTACGTAAGTAAGTGAGTAAGTAAGTAAGTAAGTATGTATGTATGTATGTATGTAAGTATGTAAGTAAGTAAGTAGGTGAGTGAGTAAGTGAGTAAGTAAGTAAGTTAGTTAGTTAGTTAGTAAGTGAGTGAGTAAGTGAGTCGGTGAGTAAGTAAGTAAGCAAGTAGTATATTATGAAAAGACTTTATATTCTAGTTTCTATTATCAAATCTTCTATTACGTAATAATGAAATGTATCCATACATCATTACCCAATGGGAAATATTATCGATTATTTTTTTTATTATTCCATTTAAAATTTGTACTACTTTTTATAGAATTCAATGTTGACAAATATGATGGATGATGATGTTTTTGATCATTTGGAATAATATTTAAGGAAATCAATCGATTAGGATATTGTTGTTGTTGTTGTTGTTGAGGTAAAAGGTTATTTGATGGATCACCAATATGAACTATATTACTATTACTATTATTAGTAGTATTAGTAGTAGTAATAATTGCTGTATTCATTTGATAGGGTTTTTCATTGGATTTGAATTGATCATGATTATAATAAGGTAAATGAGATGTATTGTTAGTAGTATTATTAGTAGTATTAGTAGTAGTATATGAATTCAATGAAAGTAATTCAGAATATTGTCGTTTTATGGATAAACTGCCTTGATTTATCAATGGTGAAGAATGAGATAAAGTATATTGTCTTAATGGTGGTTCAATGGATTTATGATATAAATGAGGCTGAAAAATTAAAGAGAAAATAATGATTACAAATATGTATGTATTTATTAAAGCATATAAACATTGATATAAGAAGGCACCGAATAGATATGCGCCACATGAATCATTCGATTTGTGTGAGGATTGTTATACTCCTCGGGTGTCCAGACCGAAGTCGGTGGTTTTCTTAAAGAACCACACTCGGAGCCTTTAATCTAAAGATCTGATCCACAATTCAGTGGAGCAACGTAAGGAGTTGCAGTCCCATGGTAACCGGTGACCAACAATAGATTCAAAAGCCATTTGTTCATTCAAGATCCTGGAACCAATGTGCTCTATTGGTTTGAAATCAGGGTTTTCCAACTCCGCTAGGTGGACTTCCCGTGTCCACCAACACGGCTATAGAGCAGGACATTCGTTTTTCATCCTCTTAAGTTCGTTCACAACAACCCCGCCACAAGAAGGCAGTGAGTAGGACTGCCCTGACAGTGGTTGTATGCATGTAGCCATGTGAGAGCATTTCGAGAGGGAAAGCTAACTCTTCCCACTCTCGGCCGTACCATGGCATTTGGGGGCACATAATATTGTTAATTTTACTTTAAAAGTTGTATTCATTCATAATAATTAATCGCTTCATGCTTGGTACTTTGAATTAATTCATGCTGAAGATGTCATCAAGAATTAGTGTAAGATATGTTCAGATCTCATGATGATCGTGATTTTGTTATTTAAATTAATAGGTCTCCCATTTCAGTGATTCACATGGACAACTGCCAGTATACATTGGACTGAAATTTTTGGATAGATGCAATTGTAAAAAAACACTACAGAATATTTGTGACTTAAAGTAATATCGTGGCAATCCGAACAGTATGCATATATGCCAATAAGAGCTTGATCAATCGTAATCTTAAACGTCAATAGGGAGATTCAAACAAACATTGCAAAAGGAATTTTTGGTATATATATATATATGTGTTTCAAAGGGTTATGCAAAAATACTGAACATTAGTAAAATCTCCGACATTATAGAAATGTTCTAAGGATTCATTCCGACCTTCATAGTTACCCTATATAATCCCATGCTCTAATACATATCTTATACATTCTATTTGAAGAACAAATGACGTTACCTAACTTACCTTTATCCAAATAGTAAATAATAACTGAAGGTTTTTGTATTTAGAAAATGGTTTAATTACTCTTTCAAACTTATCAATAACTAATTTTCTAATTCTTCCCTATCATCCAGTATATGGTATTGTATCGTAGCGAAGACATCAGTACGGGTAACTCCCAGGACCTATTAATGGGCCATTATCTAATATATATTCTTATGGTTTAAATATTGAGTAACTAGATTATGTATATCTATATTCATCTTATTATAAGCTTCATTTTGACCTATAGAGTACTATTATACGATTTACTGTTCTTAACTTATATTCAGTTTATTAATTACAGTCTCCCATGATCACAGTTACTTTTTTGGCTTGATCTTCTAAAGATGTTATTTCCAATTTTATGGTGTAATGCGGTCTATCTGCCTAGTATATAAACAGAGTATGCTTGATATAAATGATTCGCATCACAGAAGTTGTCATTTGTGTTCTGGACTCAATTGAAAGGGCTAGGCGAACAACGCACCAATAAGGACACTAGACTACTCATACCAGTTGAACATCATTGATTTGACACAGTCATATTTGGATTGGTGGATAATTCACATGATAAAAAACCGGACATAAAATTAATAACGAATTAGCATACGGCCTTCTTTATTTTATAAAGTCATAATATATGGTTTAATTGATGTTGGCACAGACTGACTTTGATTACCCAATCACTGAAACTCAAGAAAGTCTAAATAGATATTTCGTTCTAGTACTCATCAGTGACCTGAAAAAGGAATCCCATGAGCTTTATTTCAATTTTTATACTATAACTCACATCTAAATCATTTTTGTCTTTTATTGTTTTTTGATAATTAGAATTATGATTTGATTGATTCATTAACTGATTCATACAATTATACTTGGATCCATTATGATCTGATTGACGTCTTCGATCATTCTGCTGCTGAGGTTGTCGTTCCTGTGGCTGCGGCTGCTGAAGTTGTTGCTGTGGCTGTGATTGTGATTGATTATGATGATATTTCATTTTAAGATTATTTAATGAGGTAGATATTTTAGATTGAAACATTGAATTTTGTATATCAGTTGAACCTTGAATAAGTTTTAATTTTTGATTAATATTGATTAATGATAAAGATTCATAATTCGATTGGGGATTATTATTATTTCTCTATCATGGAAAAACAACAAAAAATTGAACCGATTTAATGGTTGTTAGATACATTAACTTGTTATATTTGAATGAAGAATAAGATGAATGGTAACCTTACTTACTTACTTACTTACTTACGCCTGTTACCCCTCGTGGAGGAGCATAGGTCGTTCACCAGCATTCTCCATCCAACTCTGTCCTGGGCAATCCTTTCCAGTTCTTTCCAGTTGTTATTCATCCATTTCATATCTGCTTCTATTTCCCAAAGTAATGTGTTCTTTGACCTTCTTTTTCGCTCACCTTCCGAATTCCAAGTTAGGGATCGCCTTGTAATGCACATTGGTGATTTCCGTAATGTATGTCCGATCCACTTCCAACGTCTTTTCCTAATTTCCTCTTCAGCTGGAAGCTGGTTTATCCCCTCCCATAAAACGCTGTTGCTGATAGTATCCATCCAGTGAATGTTGAGTATTTTGCGTAAACAACTGTTTATAAATGCTTATATCTTCTTGATGATGGATGTAGTAGTTCTCCACGTTTCAGCTCCGTACAGCGTGACTGTCTTGACGTTCGTATTAAAGATTCTGACCTTGAAATTGATTGAGAGTTGTTTTGAGTTCCATAAATTCTTCAATTGTAGAAATGCTGCCCTTGCCTTGCCAATCCTCGCCTTTACATCTGCATCCGATCCTCCTTGTTTATCAACGATGCTCCCCAGGTACTTGAATGTTTCCACCTCTTCCAGAGTTTCGCCATCAAGTGTGACTGAGCTGGTGTTCTCCGTGTTGTATTTGAGAATCTTGCTTTTTCCTTTGTGAATGTGAAGATGGATAGTAACCGTTAGGATCTATTTTTTTATTGGATAACTATTACTTACTTACTTATGTCTGTTACTTCCAAAGGAGTACAGACCTCTGACCAGCATTCTCCAACCTACTCTGTTCTGAGCTTTCTTTTCTAGTTCTATTCAATTGTTGTTCATTATTCTCATATCTGTCTCCATATAATATACGTGTTCGGAATCCGTTCTCGTAATTAATTTATTTTAATTCCTTTATTCACCAACGCGAGTTAAGTCGAAGAAGTGACGACATGTATGTTTCCTCAGCAATCAATCATACGATCTAATTGATGTCAGAACTCCGAGTCACAAACAATTGATCAAATTCATACAATTATTAGTACTAGTACAATATTTCAAATTTTAACATACTTGCTTGAATGAGTTATTTGACAAGGATAACTCTTCAACCCAAAACTTTTATTTACAACACAAGACAATTAACAACTTCATTTTGCTATAAACAAAGATTGATGGTAACTATCAATTGAATTCAAGAAGTGCACGTCGCTCTACTTTGGTACACGTCAGCTCTTGATGTACCTGCACACTAGAGTTGATATTCACTCTGGGATTCGAACCCAGTACCATTCTTCCTAAACACCATCACATTACTCATTCACTTAGATACTGAGTCCAGATCATCTCTATTCTTATAACCCTTGTGATTTAACTCAATACTGAAACAATAAGAGATTATATAGTTGAGATCAAGAGTTAATTAAAGCTACACCACCATAGAAAACCTAGAAGCACTGGACGGCCGTTTCGCCCTAGTATGGGACACCTCAACAGTGTGCATTCACGATCCCGCCTCGCGAGATTCGAACCCAGGTTCTATCAGTCTCTCAAGCGGGCGCCTAACCGATAGACCACTGAGCCAGCCTCCATCCAACGGTGTAAATGTCGAACTTCAACCAATCAATGAAACTGAGCAACCATTCATCAATGTCTTCAGTCAGTTGATATCTCCCAACAGACCTGGTTGAACTTCATTGGTTACTGCTTCTCACTAGAACTCCAGGAAATACCCCATGGAGCCAGTTACTAGTGAGCATATGATCATTATCAGAAGGTGGTTTTGTAGAGATTTTAGTAATTTTTATAGTTGAGATCATGAATCAATCGGAGCTCAGTGATTTATCAGTTAAGTGCTCTGACGCGAGACTGGTAGGTCCTTAGTTCGAATCTCATGAAGCGTGATCATGGATGCGCACTGCCACTGAGGAGTCCTACAACAGGACGAAACGGTTGTTCTGTGATTCCAGGTTTTCCATGGTGGTCTAGCTTCAATTGACTCATGATCTCAACTTTATAAAATTACTAAAATCTACACAAAACCCCCTTCTGATAATAAGAGATTAATCAAATACAATCTTAAACATCAATAGGAAAGATTCAAACAACTAACCATTACCAAAAATGTATTAAAACTTTAATTTACTCTATTTTGTTGTAGATTGACAAAAGAAGTTTCATAATTTTTTTCATTAGTTAGTTGTTTGGTTGAATTTGTATCACTCAATATGGTTTCTTTATTATTTCTGTTACCGTGACAACTGTGATTACGTGTAATTTGATCGATTGATTTATAAGTAATAGCTAAAAGGATGAAGTAAAAGAAAAGAAGAGGTTTTTTGAAGTTATAGTATTTTCATAGTTGAAAGCATGAATCAATTAAAGCTAGACCAACATGGAAAACCTGGAAGCACTAGATGGCCATTTCGTCCTATTATGTGACTCCTCAGTAGCGAGCATCGATGACCTGCTCAGTGGTCTATCGGTTAAGTGCTCTGGTGCGAGATTGGTAGGTCCTGGGTTCGAATCTCGAGAGGCGTGGTCGTGGATGTGCAATGCTGAGGAGTCACACAATAGGATGAAATCGCCGTCCAGTGCTTCCGAGTTTTCCATGTTGGTCTAGCTTCAATTTACTCAAGCTTTCAACTACGAAAAGAATATTTTGTTAAATTGTTTGTTTATTTGAAAAGGTAACATATTTTGAAGGGTCCTTATCATCAGTCATTATGTTCTCACTATGCAACGTCAAATTTGAGGTTTTCAATACCAAACACAAATCAGTTAGGTATCCATGGTCATAGTAGTGACAGATATAGCAACAGCTACTAGAAACATTTTCATCTAAGACATGACTACTCAAAAACTTAACAGTCAGAGGTTTCCTTTATCGAATCATTTATCATTTTGAGTAAAAAACATTAGTAAGAGTTATTTGTGATAGTGGATTGGACATGCGTTAAAGAAATCACCAAACTGCATCACGAGGCAAGCCCTAATTTGGAATCCGGAAGGGAAACGGAAAAGCGGAAGGCCAAAGAACACATTACACCGAGAAATAGAATCAGTTATGAAAAAGATGGATAACAACTGGAAAGAGTTGGAAAGGATTGCCCAGGACAAGATTGGATGGAGAATACTGATGTGTGGCATATGCTCCTCGACGAGTGGTGACAGGAGTAAGTAAGTAAGTACGACTGACTAGTCTCCCATTTAAATTCTTGTTCACAACAGACTTATCAAACAATAGGTTTATGGAGCCAAGCTAATTATTCAAAAGATGAATTTCATTTCAGTAGAATTTAACAGTGACCATAATCACTGAGATCTAAAGAGAAATTTGAAGTGTCTTTTACTATGTTAAGTTCATATACCTTATTCAAGCTGCTGGACATACCAATTTACCCATTCTTCTTGAGTTACGTTTCGACAGGATTGTTTTTATGTAAGCGTATATGTGTACACTTCTCATCTCATTCACCACATATTTTTTATAATGGTTGATCAGAACAGAGAATCAAGGAGATGGAGTGAAGGCAGAGAAGAGGATAAAGGAAAGTGAAACTAATTGGAAAAGGCATTTTAACCAACTCATTTTAATTAAACGTTATTCAGTATTTATAGTCAAATCGAATCGATGCGAAGAGGCAAAGTAAGGCAATAGGAGGCAAAGCGAATAATGAACAAGGTGAAAAGTGATTCCATTTAGGAAAGAAATCAGCAAGAGACATTGAAAGTGGATAGGACACAAAGTGAGAAAAGCACCCAAATGCGTCACAAGACAATCCCTCAATTGATTTCCTCAGCGCAAAAAGAAAAGAAGAAAACCAAAGAACTCATTACGCCGAGAAATGGGAGATAGACATGAGAAGAGCGAATAATAATTGAATAGAATAGAATTGGAAGATCGAGGATAGAGTTGGTTAGAGAATTCTGGTCAACGGCTTATTCTCCATCGAGGGTAACAGACGTAAGTAAGTAAGTAATGGAAGTGTGACAAAATAAGACATTCTATTAACTACCATATTTATTAGCATATTTCGTATTGGCGAGACTATAATTTATGGACGAGCCAATCAGAAGCATTTGAAGGATTTCAAAGGTCACAGCGCTAATTCCAGTATCTGGTGTTCACGTACGAACGGTTCACATCAGATTTCAGAGAAGATGTGACAAGTAAGTGTCTATAATAAGTGGGACTACTATAAAGTTACTTGATTTGTGATTATGGTAATCAAATGACTTGTAGACCCTGTGCAGACTACTGTGATGATGTCTTGTGATGTAATATATGTTGAATGAAGAAGTGTACTAGAATAGGATCATTTTTTCCTCGATCCAAATTGAGAATAAGACAAATTATAATAATTGCTGCGAACTGTATAATAAAAGCACCAGTAACATTGGCTGCAATGTTGACAGATGTTAATGAAGCTTTGAATGTCCAGTGGTTTGATTACTTTATGCGTAAAAAAAAGACGCTATATGGTGGAGGTTGAAATATTATCTGCAATTTTATCATGTCTCTATAGATCGACTATTATGGAGCCATTTGGATGAGTTCGTCTAACGTATGCATTATGATTTTAGAACCTGTGCATTTATTTCTAACCTCGACAATTTTTTGGATCATGCCAATCAGTAAACAGTTAGTACAGAGTAAAAATATATTATACAAAACTAAAGAATCAAAATGGACACACACTCAAGGTGATTTAAGATTAGTTCACAGGTCGTCCATAAATTTATATTCTCACCATATGAACATATTCAAATTATTTTTGTCAACATTTTGTGCTACTTATATTCGTTTAAGTAGTCACTCAAATAAAACTAAACTCACGTTCAATTATTGTTTCTTTAATATTATTAGATATATTACTATTAGTTGACTGTACAATTTTTGATGACAATTCAGTAGTAGTAGTAGTAGTAGTAGTAGTAGATGAAGAAACTTTTAAAATTTCATTCTTATATAGATTAGTTTTATGTATATTCATATTATTGAATAAATGTTCTTGTATATTTGGTGTTGAACAGTACTTCTCATTATTCAAGAAATATTGACTGGAATTATTAATAGAATCATTTGTATCATTTTCTTCATATGGATTATTTATTCCTTGAAGATATTCATATTCATGATCCAAGAATAAATTCTCTGGTTGAGATGATTTACAACGATTATCATGTTGGGGAGAATAATTCAAATCAATGGGTTTTTGTGAATTAACCTAATTTTAAAAATTAATCAAATACAGAAAGGAATAAGATGATAAGCAGTCAATATTGGCGCTAAAGATGGAATACGAATAATCCGTTCACGGTTCACAAGAGTCATTCATAACGGTTCTATACAATCGGTCAGATAGCATTACTACAATTACTGTTATGGTTACTCGTGATAATAAAAAAAAATCTGTGTTGATTTAAGTTGGACGTTAACACCTTTGTAGGTCAGGCGTTTGTGTGCAAGACCAAAAGTCTTGTGATCGAATCCAGTACGTGGTTTTCTAACCGAGATCATTCTTTGATCAATGTTAGACTATCATTGATAACCTGGAAGCACTGGGTAGCTGTTTCGTCTCAGTATGGGATTCCAGAGCAATGAGCACCCACAATCCTAGGTGTGGGATTCGAATCCAAGACTTTTGGTCTTGTACACAAATGTTGATTATAGAACATAATTGATTTCTGTTTCGCCCTAATGTGGAGCCTTTAACAAACAATTACTCACAACCTAATGGAATCAATTAGTATAATAATGATTTGGTTAATTTGGTTTTATACTAGTTGCTAACTATCTCTTATCGATTTAGAAAACAATAGTAGTGAGATATTCTAAAAGAAGATTACTCGAAATGTAAAGCAATTATTTCCAAAGTTTTAAAAAGTCTTATAATGAATTTAAAGACTTCTTTTTTGCTCTGTATAAAACTCATTGCCTAACTGTATTGTGCTATGTACTACTGATGTCGACAGATATAAGTAGTATATATCATTAATCAAAAATAAAATACATGGCGACAGAATAATAAAAAGATCAAAGAAAAGAGAATGATTAGTGTGGAAACGAAAGCAAAATGAAGTCTTGAAATGATTGATTGACATTTTACAAATGAAGTATTTACTTCACTTGGTATTGTTTGTTTGAATCTTCCCATTGATGTTTAGGACTACAATTGATCGGTATTTTATTGGTATATATGCATACTGTGTGTATTGCCTCGATATAATACTATAAGCAAATATGAATAGCTGCTACCAGTGAAATCTATGAGACGCATTTAGTCCTATTTTGAATTCGTCAGCTATTTTGTGCCTGCATCTCAAAGTTGATGTCCCGATACATGGCGGCCTGTTTAAACATCATGGCTACTTGTTCCTGTCATCTAGATATTTCAACAAGTTATTTAATTTCGTGCATTTCTGAAAAGTGTAAGACCTTTCGCTGTAAAGGTTACAGAAGGCTTAATCAGAGATATCGTGGTTGCTGGCAATATGCAGCGAGAAGAATGTACATTATCCAGATGTCGATTGACTGTCCTGCTAACTTTATCGTCAGGAAGGACGAAGAAGAAAGAAACCGAAACTTATTGAAGTACTTTGTGCTGAGAATTCTATATTGTACCAAAAATATAATATTGAATAAAGCTAATAATCATAAAAATAAAATAATAATGTTCACTCTGCGATTCGGTCCCAATACCTTTCGCTTCAAACGAGTCTCAAGTAAAAGGAAACGCGCGTCCTGGATTGCACTGCTAGCCACTACCTATCATTGCTTATAATGAAGTATTTACTGTTTGCTTCTCAGATTTTACACAATGATTTCGTAATTTTGTATCCTGGTACATTCGATTGTCCCTCACTTATGTTCTCATTGACTGTAGTAGATGTAAATAATATATGGGTAGATACTTTCATGACAATTGGTCACAATTTATTATCTTTCAGTTTATTGATTTACATTAATAAAAGAATATTCAGTATATACAATTATTATCAGAAGAAGGTTTTCGGAGATTTTAGTAATTTTTTATATAGTTGAAATCATGAATCAATTGAAGCTAGACCACCGGAAGATTTGAACCCAGGACCTATCAGTCTCACGCACGAACGCTTAACCTTCAGAGCATTGAGCCGTCATCCAACGCGTTAATGTCTAACATCAACCGATCCACTAAATTGAGAAACCGCCCATTATTGCCATCAGTGAGTTGATATTCTCACAACATACCTGGTTGTACTCTATTGATCACAGTTTCTCATTAGAATTCCAGGAAATATCTCTTGAAACCAGTCACTAGTGAGCATATGATTAAGCGCTAGCGCACGAGATTATTAGATCCTAGGTTCGAATCTCATGAGGCGGGATTGTGGATACGCACTGCTGAAGAGTCTCACAATAGGACGAAACGGCAGTCCAGTACTTCCAGGTTTCCCATGATGGTCTAACTTGATGATTAACATCACTTATTTACACTTACCATAATATTTTCATATGAATTCCCATAATTAGGTAATAATAATAATGAAGAAGAAGAATTATCTATTCCATTAGGTGTATAATAATAATAATTAGATGTTGTAATACGGGAATTTTTATTGGAATTTCTATTCGATTGTTTAGATAATCTTGATTGACTATTACTACTTTTACTACGATTAGTAGTATTAATAGTAGTAGTAGTAGTAGTATAATTTAGATTACTGTATGACTGTTGATTGGTAGTTGGAGTTGATTTAACAACGTCTAATTTGGAGATAAATTGATTTGGATAATATAATGGTGTAATTGTTAAATATCTAAAAGAAAAAAAGACAAGTCAAATGAATGAAATGGTAATGAGATTATTACGTAATATTTGGTATAATGGATAACTACTCCGAAAGGATATAAGGAAAAATGAATGGTGGTTAATAGTGGAATCCAGTTTGACATGCGTTTCGTTCTATTTCGGACTCGTCAGTTGAATATATCTACATCACAGACTTGTTGATGTCCACTATGGGGACTCAAACCCAGTACTGTTCGCTTCATACGCCATCACGTTATCCTCTTAGCTATCGAGTCCTGATAGCCACTTGCTTGTGTAATCGGGTGAAGTTTAAATTCACTTGGTATTGTTTATTTGTATCTTCTCATTGTTATTTAGGATTACAGTTAATCACATTCTTGTTGACATATGTGCATCTTATGCGAACTGCCTTGATATTGACTGAAGTTATAAGCTCTGAAGTTGTTTACTGATACATGTCAACTTTGTTTAGATAACCATTGAAAATAAAGAAGTACTGGACAATGATCTTATCAATATGAGCTACTTATTGAGTCTTATAATAAGAGTAAAATAAATTTCAAAATTTCCTAGTTTTCACTAGTTATCTTTTCAAAGCTGTGAACATTGTTTTTTGATATTAACTCAGATACAAGATGTTTACATAATGTAATTGTAGGAACCGATTTCCTACCTCCAAATGCCCTAATAAGGCCGAGAGTGGGGAGAGTCGGCTATCCCTCTCCAAATGCTCTCACATGGCCAGCGAATATATAGCCTCTACCAGGGAAGTCCTACTCACTGCCTTCTCTTGGCATTATTGCTGTTTACGAAAGTGAGAGGACGAAAAGCGAATGTCCGGCGCTTTAACCGGGTTAGTGCACACGGCGAGTACACTTAGGGGAGTTGGAAAAGCCCGATTTCAAACCAATGGTGCACGTGGGCTCCATTATCCTGATGGAACAAGCGGTATATAAAATCAATCGTTGATCGACGGCTACTATAGGACTGCATCTCCTGACGTTGCTCCACTGTCTTGTGGATCAGATTTTTAGGTTCCATCTTTTTGTCTATGTATTTCATTGTTGAAACGTTAGGTACAATTCTAGCAAACTTCAAATAGGATAAAACTCATGTTTAATACTTTACTGTCAGTCATCATCTATATGTATAATCAACTTGTAAATATTGACAATAGCTTGTCATTTATTCAACAATTTCATAGCATTCACTTCGCAATAAACATCTTATTTGAAGAGGTTGTCATAATTGCTTTAATATATATTGTTTGTTTATAGGTAAAAGCAAACTAAGGAGCCCTGAACAACTGACTCTTTGTCATTCTCAGAAGGATGTTTTGTGGAGATTTTAGTAATTTTATAGATGAATTCATGAGTCAATTGAAGCTAGACCACTGTGGAAAACCTGGAAGCACTGGACGACGGTCATTTTGTCCTATTTTTGGACTCCTCAGCAGTACGCATCCACGGTCCCTCACTCGCTAACAAGTTTTCCATGGTGGTCTAGCTTCAATGGAATCATGATTTCAACTATGAACATTTATAAAATTAACAATTAATGGACTATTTTATCATGTAACTAACCTTTTAGACGTTTGATAATCATTCATTGCCATTTTATTTACTGAATTCGAACGAATCACTGGACTATAATGAATAGTTGATAAGTTTGAATTAGTTTTAGAATTTTGAGATAATGATCGTGTTTGATATTGCTGTTTTAATGGAATTGTTGTAGCCTTTGCCATTACAGCTGCTCCTGTCAAAGATGGTATCGCCGACGGCAGCGATGATGATGCTGATCGATGAAGTACATTATAATTATCATCATCATTCACGTTGTCATCATAATCATAATCATTAATATTATCGTTAATATGATGACCATTGTGTAATTGATTGGCATTATTATTGAACCCAGTAATATTGCAATTCGTACTATTATTATTATTATTAATGTCATTAGCTGATGACATCGCTGGTAATTTTGGTGTTAAAATTGCCACTTTATCATGATTGATTGAGTGATTTTGTGTCCCTTGATGCAATAGATTCACTTGTACACATACTACATGATTCTTTTTACTAGAGTTGGTGTCGTCGCAATGACTTTGAGGAGTGTTCTTCTCATTCGATTGTTGTTGTTGTTGCTCCTGGTGTTGTTGATGATGATGCTGAAGATCATGATGATGATCTTGTCCCTTAATTATTGTTGTTTGATGATTAGAAGATGGATTATGTTTCGTAGTAGATTGTTTTTTATGATGTGAATATGTTGAGCAAGTAATGGGTTGAGGAATCCCAGTGATTATATTTCTTCTTTCGGTAGAATCTGTTTTGTTGATACCATTCTGAATCATGATTGTTGTTGTTGTATTCGTTTTCTTAGAACTGATCATCTGCAGTGATGATAACGACAGTGATGGAAAGAAAATAAGTACATGGAGTTAAGAGCGAAACAAATAAGTAACAAATTCATTTCGTGAACAAGATGATATCACATTTTGTTATAAGCATGATGATAATTTTCACTTCCAGATTACTCATACCGTCGAGGATACTTCTTCTTAAACACTACTCAAAAGAAACTGACTTCCATGTGGTCTTAAAGAATTGAAGGAGTGATCATAGAGCACAGCAGACAACTGCCTGACTCAAGTTACATACTATCTTTAAGTAAGTAGCTTTTAATGTAATATCTCTGAAATCTTTAGGTGTTATCACTGACATTGGATATGTGTAGGGTAACATAAGGTACGCTGCTATAAATTCAACCTCCGCTAGCTTCTTGGTTACATTATGAGAAGGTAGCATCGTCTGAAATGCCGGTTGTTTTAATGGAATATCTGATTGTTGTCAAATTACACTACAGTTGGCTCCACAGCCTCTTCATCAAATATCGTGTTTTCTATATTCAGCTTGATTGTCCTACATTCAACCTGCATAGGATGATAAAGCTTACGAAACATTCAGACCTTAAGAATATTGATGTAAAGGAATAAAATCTTCGTTGATAGCTGATGTTAGATAAAAATCATCATCATCGACATCTAACTGCTGTGTTTCATGTAGCTGTACTTCGCTAAAGTACATAACTCCGACTTTAAAAGTTATGGAATTCAAAACCTTCACAAGCATTATAAGCAAAGATGGATAGTGTTTAGTAGTGGAATCCAGGAAACGCGTTTCCTCCTATTTGCGGCTCGTCAGCTGGATGTACCTGCATCACAAAGTTGATGTTCACTTTGCGATTCGGTCCCAGTACCGCTCACTTCAAACGTCATCACGTTATCTACTTAGCCACTGAGTCTTGATTACCATTTGCTTGTGCAATTAACAAACAAGTAATGTTCCCTACCGCGCACTAAATAATAAGAATCAAAATGCTCTCTAAAGGTGTTCAAAGGGATGTATAATGACACTTGACAATACCATCCATCTCAATACTAATGATTGATTTCTTTTCAAAGTTTAATATTCATTACGATAGTATGTACCATAAATATAGAACCTATCAAGCTTGTATGAATATTCATCAATATTAGAAAGAATAGTTTGACAGAAACTTGGATGCCAAGTATAGAAAGTCATGACATACGATTAAAATTTAAATAATCTCGACGTTTCGTCCAACAAACTTGTCTGAACTTCTTCAGGGTAATAATCGAAATCAAGGTCATAAAACAGGACAGAGTGGGTTGGAGAAAGCTGGTCAGCGGCCTATGCTCCTTTGGGAGTAACAGGCGTAAGTAAGCAAGTAAGATTGAGCTATTAATGGTTGATATATGAAGGAAAAATAAAAGTGCAGGTTGAAGGTTGAAAAATGATCTCCGAATCATTGATTTACATGTAAAATGAGAATCATCAAATACATAATTTTCATACTTGAAATCATGAGTCAATTGAAGCTACACCACCATGGGAAACCTGGATGCACTGGACGGCCGTTCCATCCTATTGTGGAACTTCCCAGCAGTGCGCATCCACGATCCCACTCCGCGAGATTTGAAGTCAAGACTTATCAGTCTCACGCTAGAGCACTTAACCACTAGACTACTGATCCGGTATCCGATGGTGTTAATTATATCGCTAGAAATTATCCAGATTCATTTGAATCAGAATAAAAATGAATGTAAAATAAACAGTATGTTGTGAATTTAAGGACGGCTTTTTATCCTTTGGTCTATTCATCAATCGAAATATGACTTATTCAATTTTAGTACAGTGCCAAACCAATGACGTTCGACATGTATGAGCAGCCTAGCGTCCTTATTGGTCCTATCTCTTGCCTAGTCTGTCCAGTTGAATCCAGAACACCAATAGCACCTACTATACAAATCATTTATTTCAAGTATACTCTGTTTATATACCAGACAGACAGACCACATCACACCAGAAAATAGGAAATAACATTTATCCAAGATCAAGACAAAGTGTGGCTGTGAACGTGGGATACAATAATCAATAAACTGAATATGATTTAACGACAGTAATTCGTTTGATAATAGTCCATAGGTCAAACTGAAGCTTGTAATAAGATGAATATACAGATATACACAATCTAGTTACTCAATAGTTATACAATAAGAATATATATAGAATGATAGTTCCTTAATAGGTCCCGGAAGTTACTCCTAGTTTAATCTTCACTAGAATATAACAAACAGGTTGAATAAAGAATGGGTCCAATTACTTGTTAACGAATATTTGCTAAGTATTTCCTACTTGAATACCATCCTTTCAGTTCGGGCTATTCTTTTTGGCCTATATATACAAAGCTTCTGATGTTAATCTTTCTTTATGGGTGTTAAAAACTTTCTGAAGTATTTTGTTCCCTTCATAATTGGTCTTGTATCTTGTTTTCAACTTGACTGTTCCTTTTGTAAATATCAATGAATCGTCTCAGACTTTATTGTTCCTGTATTTCCATATAAATTACTTTCTGGTCCCATTTTTCCCTCTTGGATCTTCTCAACCTTATGCTGTCAGATATTCTATTTCTGACTCGCATTATATACAACTTATGTCAATATAATTAGGATCTTTCCCAAGTGAGTTCTGGGGCTCTAACGTCCTTAATACTTAATTACTTATTTTACTTACGCCTGTTACTCCCAATGGAACATAGGCCACTGACCAGCATTCTGTAATCCACTCTGTCCTGGGCCTTCTTTTCTAGTCGTATCCAACTTTTGTTCATTCTTCTCATGTCTGTCTCCATTTCTCGACGTAATGTGTTCTTTGCTCTTCCTCTTCTCCTATGGCCTTCAGGACTCCATGTGAGGGCTTGTCTTGTGACGCAATTGGGTGATTTCCTCAAAGTGCGCCGAATTCACTTCCAGCACTTCTTCTTGATTTCTTCCTGCGCTGGAATCTGGTTTGTTGTCTCCCACAGTAACTTGTTGCTGATAGTTTCTGACCATCGGATCCGAAGTATCTTGCGTAGACAACTGTTAATAAACACCTGTATCTTCTGGATGATGGCTTTCGTAGTTTTTCCAGGTTTCCGTCCCATACAGTAGAACTGTTTTGACATTTGTACTGAAAATTCTGATCTTGGTGTCGGTTGACAATTGTTTTGAGTTCCAGACGTTCTTCAGTCGTAAATATGCTGCTCGTGCTTCGCCGATCCTCGCCCTCACATCTGCATCTGATCCACCGTGTCCTCAATAGTTATCCATTAATTATATAGTCTCATTATCAATATTTAAAAGTATATTAATATAATTTCTAAATCACTTACTTGATATAAACGATCACGATATTCAGAAACAGTTAATTGAACATTATCATCTAACGGTGGAGTTACATGATGATTCATGATCATTATTTCATTTGGAGAGTAAAATCTTTGAAATCATGAAGAAAGATGAAGGAAACGAAGAAAAAAAGAAGAATAAATCAATTAGAAGGGTGTTTTGTGGAGATTCTAGTAATTTTATAGTTGAATTCATGAATTAATTGAAGCTAGACCACTACGGTAAACCTAGAGGCATTAGACCTCCGTTTCGTCATACTGTGGGACTCTTCAGCAGTGTGTATCCACTATCCCACCTTGTAAGATTTGAACCGAAGACCTATCAGACACGTGTGAGTCCTCAACCTTTAGACTACTAAGCCGGCCAGCATCCAACTGTGTTAATGTTTAACTTCAAACAATCCACGAAATTAAGCAACTATCCATCATTGTCTTCAGTGAGTTACTATCTCACAATAGACCCAGTTGATTCTCGCAAGGAGGGATCGTGGATGCGCACTGCTGAGGAGTCTCACAATAGGACGAAACGGTTGTCCAGTGCTTCCAAGTTTTCCATGGTGGTCTAGCTTCAATTGACTTATGATTTCAACTATAAAATATAGATTTTATCAGTTGTCACTATTAGTTATTCATTATAGAAACTGATTCGAATTAGTGTTAAGTTATAAGTTTTTTGAATTACTTACTTATTTACTACTGTTACACCTCGTTGAGGAGAATAGGCCGCTCACCAATATTCTCCATCCAACTCTGTCCTGAGCCTTCCTTTCTAGTTCTTTCAAGTTAACATACATCCCTTTCATATCTGCTTCTATTTCCAAAGTAATGTGTTTTTTGATCTTCTTCTTTTCGGCTTTCCTTCCGAATTCCAAGTTATGGATCTCCTTGTAATGCACATTGGTGATTTCTTTAATGTATGTCCGATCCACTCCCAACGTCTTTTCCTAATTTCCTCTTCAAATGGAAGCTATATATATATATATATATATATATATATATATATATATATATATATATATATATATATATATATATATATATATATATAGTTTTTAGTAAAATCGAAATCATCATTATCGTTATCCAATCCGCACTCAAGGGGTTATTAGCCTTTGTCCAATAGTGAAGCTACACGCAGTGATTCTGGAATATTCTTTCAAAGCTGATTGGATTGAATATGTTCAACTCTTTCTGAGCTTCGTAGAGCTTCCTCAAGATCACCTGTGGACCGTCCTCATACATATAAACTTAGATATGTGTATATCATAGTGTTATATCCTGAAGAGAATTATGAATGGTACCTTTTGCGTACTATTTATGTACCAATATGATGCTTTCTAACTCTTTTCATCTGTTAGTATTAATAAAAGTATGAAGTGTATGTATCCTAGAACATTCTCGTATTTGAATTCAATTGGTGTTGCTCACTTGTATCTTCCCATTGTTATTTAGGACTGCAATTGATCAGTCTCTTGTTAGCATATGTGCATCCTGTGCCGACTGCCCCAATATTGCCTAAAGTCACAAGCTTTATAAGCAAAGATGGATAGTGGCCAGCAGTGGAATCCAAGAAGCGCGTTTCGTTCTATTTGGGACTCGTCAGCTGGATGTACCTACATCTCAGAGTTGATGTTCACTCTGGGACTCGAATCCAGTAGCTTTCGCTTCTAACGCCATGGCGTTATCCACTCAGCTACTGAGTCCTGATAGCCACTTTAGGACGGAAATTCATCAGTCCCTTGTTGGAATATGTGCATCAACTCTGAGATGTAGGTACATTCGGCTGAAGAGTCTCAAATAGGACGAAACGCGCATTCTGGATTCGACTGCTAGCCACTTTGCATTTTTGCATACTCTCGTATTTGTTTCATCTTATTCAATTATTTACTAACACAATTATGCTTTTGAACATATACAAGGTTATAATAAAAGAACTGTAATTTCATAATTCCTCATCAATATCAAATGGGATCGAAAATGGT
The DNA here is from genome assembly GCA_944470415.2 of Schistosoma rodhaini. Taxonomy (NCBI): domain Eukaryota; kingdom Metazoa; phylum Platyhelminthes; class Trematoda; order Strigeidida; family Schistosomatidae; genus Schistosoma; species Schistosoma rodhaini. The sequence continues at coordinate 20,436,149 of OX104040.1, read as the reverse complement.
CAGTAAAATTGTATAGATATGACCCTTTTGTAAATGAGATCGCAACCAAACATTTTGTGTTGAACTCAGACTTCCTGGTCATTGTTCTGTTCATTTGGTGGATGACTACTGTACATTAAAGAGGAGGTTTCATCTAAGTCTTTATTTCGGGCCTCTGGAATCATCCACAACAGTCTGCTATAAACAAGTCACTTTAGATCAGTTCAACATGCCATATGAAAAGCTCAAATATAATAAAAGTAAGAAGTTGAAATGAAATTCCAAATGTAAATTAGACAATTATAGAGTACTCACAAGTTACATGGACGGAAAGGTGATTGATAATGTTACGAACAACCTTATCTTCAACTTAGTAATGAAAAACTAATAGTAATTCTTATTCAGTCTAATGTTGTTCCTCACTATCGTATGGTAGATTAGTAGTGAAATAGGTTTGAACCGCATTCCAATAAGATTTGAACCTATTATCAACATCAAGACATATTCTTCTGACGAGTCTCAGATTGCACGAAACACATCATTAGTCTGATATACTACAATAAAATTGTACTTACCTACGAACGTATGGATGTTTTAAAGCTTCCAATGCTGTTATACGTTTATGTGGATTGAAATGTAACATTTTATACATAAGATCAGTTGCTGTCTTATCAACATTCATTAATAATTGATCTAATGAACGACGATTTCTAATTGAATTAAATAAACAACAAAAGAATCAAATATGTATTCAGCATTAAAACAACACTTTATACCGACCTTCTATAGTAACAATCATTATAAGCTAACTAATAACTACTTTGAAAGGTAACACCTGAAGTTCTACTGAGCTATGACCTGTGAAACTCAGTCAAGCCTATCATAAGGCAGTTACACACCGATGGAATGAATCGGAGCTGCTATGGATGGTTGATTTAGTGATCTGATGGTTAAGCGCTTTCTGCGAGATCTGAAAATTTTAGTGAAATAGTAGATGAATAGTGTTGAGAATATTCAAAAGTAGGACGAAACAGTTGATCATTTCTTCTTCCTAATTACCAGTAGTTATCTAACTAACATCAGTCTATGATATAAACTAGAAGATAAATAAGTAGCATTTATTGAATCAAAAGTGACCAACGAAAAAGAGTTTTACAAAATTATTAAGTTGACATCATGAGTCAGTTGAAGCTAGACCAACATGGAAAACCTAGAAGCAGTGGACAGCTATTTGATCCTATTGTAGGACTTCTCAAGAGTGCGCATCCACGATCCCGCCTTGTGAGTGAGATTCGAACTCAGAACTTATCAGTCTCTCACGCGAGCACTTAACCTCTAGATCAATGATCCGGTATCCATATTGTTTGTTCTTAGTTCAGTTTTTGATTGTTGATAAATCGTTATCAAATTAGAGATATGGCGAACGACTATCATTTTTGTACTATCAAAGCTTTTTTTCTATTTCAAACAAAATGAATTGATAATTACTACAGATACCTTACAAGTTGAAGTTTGCAACTAATTTTTTTTTGTATATTATTCAATAAAGAACTGGTGTTTTAGACAAATCGTAACTTTGTGACCAGTGGAGTTCAACCAGGTCTGTTGTAAAATATCAACTCAATGAAGACAATGGTGAATGTGTTGCTCAATTTCATGGATCAGTTGAAGTTAAACATTAACACCGTTAGATGATGGTTCAGTGGTCTGGAGGTTAAGTACTCGAGTATGTGACTAATAAATCCTGGGTTCAAATCTCGTAGGGTGGGATCATGGATGAGCTCTGTTGAAGAGTCCCACAATAGGACGATACGGTCATTCAATTCTTCTAGATTCTCGATAACGGTCTAACTTCAATCGACTCATGATCTCAACTATTTCATAAATAACTAAACTACTTAAATTGAACAAAAATTGGTTTATAAATTACTTGATATGTGCTTTTTGTAAAATTGATGAACTATATGGACTTTTTACACTGGCCATATCTAAAGTATTAAAAAAGAAATATATTTAAAGAAGGGTATTATGGATATTATAATAATTTAATAATTGAATTCATGGATTAATTGAAACTAGACCATTATAGAACACTTCAATGTTTCTAAATTTTCCATGGTAGCCTTCTAGTGAACAAGAAGGCAAGTGAAGACAATCGAATGTATTTGAGCACATAATTACAGAATACCTCTATAGAATATGAAAATCATATATTAAATAGTCAATTCGCAGACTATCAATCAATTAAATACAATAAGTATTGTTTGTTTGAATCATCAAATGGGAAAATTCAAACAAATAATATTAAGTGAATTTAAATTTCACCCCATTGTATACGCAAGTGGCTATCAGGACTCAGTAGTTAAATGAATAACACAATGATGTTTGAAACAAAAGATACTAGGTTCGTGTGCCAGAGTGAACATCAACTCTAAGATGCAGGTACATTCATCTGATGAATCCCAAATAGGATGAAACGCGCATCAAACTGAATTTCACTGCTAGCCGTTATCCAACTTCGCTTACAATATCAATCAATTGTATTAATCTCTGAATTCATTGTTCATGTATTTACATACCAGTTTCATTTTGTTTCCGTTCTTTCGTTATTGATCTTCTACTAAAAATACATTCAATGTTTGATCATCATCATTATATACTACTTATGTAGATATATAAGTAATCCATATCACAGTTTAGCTTCAATTAATCCATGAACTTGACCATTAAAACAAGTACATATTGTAGTACCAGTTCATATGTTAGGCCCATATACTTTATTCTAGTTACTGGCCAAGCCAATTCACCTGTACATTGAGTCATCTTTTGATCTTGTTAATCATTTGCTTATTAACCTTGAGTACTTTTTATATGAGCGCATATGTGTACACTTCGTATCTTATTCATCATATGTCTGTTACTCATTTTTGCCTGCCTATAAATGTTAGTTAACGCTTGTTTAAAATGAGTTGGCTTCCCAGCCATCTCCAATACGTATCATCTTTGCTTCGCTTGCTTACAGTTGCTCATGTGCTTACAACTTTCTGGTCTGCATCGATTATCAATAAAAATGTAGTTGCCGCTTCCCTTTGCCTTCTGATATTATACACCGTTAAGATTGGTATTAATAACGGTTATCGAAGCGAACTATGATCGAAGCACGGCACTACAATATAATATAATAATTTTCATATTTATAATGACTTGTATATTTCATCTTATTAAAGGTTTATCAATAAGATATTCGAATTAAAATTGTAATTAAAAGTCTATTACATTAAACACTAATATATTGACTTTAAGTAGCCATTGATATGTCTGATAGATGTTATATTTATTATTAAAAGATTATATTGTTTTATTATTAATAGTTTAGATTGAAATTGAATCACATTCTATTGATATACATATAGATATATATATAGGTATTCTGAATGGACTGTCTTGACAACATTTAATTCTATTTGGATAGATACAACATTTAGGTCTTTGGATGTGAACATCACTTTTGTATCCAAGTATAATTAAATGATTGACAATTAACTTCTTTTTTTTTTATCAGTCATTGTTACTAAAATTAGCTTTATTGAGTGAACTTATTCAAGATATAAATAAATAGAAAGCAATCACTCAAACATAATGTAACTTTCCTAGATTTATTTTCTTATGAAAATATTACATAATTTAAGATGGACAGTGGATAGCAGTGGAATCTAGTTTGATATGTGTTTCGTCCTATTTGAGATTCGTAAGTTGGATGTACCTCCATCTCAATGGGAAGATTCAAATGAAACAATACAAAGTAAATTCAAACTTCATCCCATTGTACAAGCTAGTGGAGATAAGGACTGTGTAGCTAAGGGGATAACGCGATAACACTTGAATCGGACGACATTGGGCCCAGTCCCAGAGGGAACATCAACTTTGAGATGCAGGTACATCCAGCTGACGATTCCTAAATAGAACGAAACGCATGTCAAACTGGATTTCACTGCTAGCCACTAATAATTTTTTCTTATAAAGCTTATGACTTCAGGCAATATCGAGACAATATGCACAGTATGCACATACGTCAATAAGAGACTGATCAATTGCAGTCCTAAACATCAATGGGAAGATTCATAAAAAAAACAATACCAAGTGTATTACATAATCCTTTTGAAAGTTGAGATTGTCAGTCAATTGAAGCCAAACTACCATGGAAAACCTGAAAACACTGGACAACCACAATAGAGCAAGACGGCTGTCCAGTACTTCCAGGTTTTCCATGGTATTTTAGCTTCAATTGACCAATAATTTCAACAACTATAATATCTAGAAAACCCCCTTCTGCTATTATATAATCCTTCAAAAAACAACAACATCAAACAGAAAATACACTTTATCAAATAATCAAATTTACCTTCTATAGTAGGTTTAGGTAATGCACCCATAATACGTTCAATTTGATCTAATGTTGATGTACCAGGAAATAATGGTGTACCAATTAACATTTCACCTAATATACAACCTAAACTCCATATATCAACACCTTTTGTATAATTATGACATGCTAATAAAATTTCTGGTGCACGATACCAACGTGTTGCTACATATTCAGTTAATGCTGGTAATAAGGTTTTACAATTCAGTTTACCATTGACATTTTCATATTTATTACGACCTTTTAATGATCGAGCTAAACCAAAATCACATAATTTGACTAAACAATATGAATTTAGTAAAACATTTGATGGCTGGAAATTGGTATATCAGTAAAAAAAAGAAAAAAAAAGAAGAAAACGTTGAGGGGGGACCACACACAAAAATGGGTAAAATAGGGATATATTAACTGAATTTAGACATCTAGTAGTAGTACTAGTCTTAGTAGTAGTAGTAGTAGTAGTAGTAGTAGTAGTAGTAGTAGTAGTAGTAATAGTAGTAGTAGTCGTAGTCGTAATAGTAGTAGTAGTAGTCGTATTAATAGTAGTAATAATAATAATTGTACAATACTGCTATTACTATTGTAGCGAACGAGAACATAAGTGAGGATAATCGAATGTATTCTAATGTAGAATCTGAGAATTATACATTCAGTACTTCGTTTTGTAAAATGTTAATCAAATGTCTGATTTCATTGTTCCTACATTTTCATGCAAATTGATTGGTGAGACTACAATCAGAAGCGTTTTAGGGGTTTCAAAGATCACAACGTTAATTTCAGTATCTGATGCTCATGTACGAAAGGTTCATAGAAGACTTCAGAGAAGACATGACATTTAAGCGGTTACAATAAATGGGACTATTGGAATGTTCTTTTATTTGTAATTGCAGTTATCGAAGGATTTGTAGACCCTGTGTAGACTACTGTGATGATATCCTTCGATGTAATATATGTTGGAGGAAGACGTACGCTACAATAGGAACATTTTTCCCTCGATCCAGATTTAGATTAAGACATATTATAATAATCACTGCGAACTGTATAATAAGAGTACCAGTAACATTGGCTGCAATATTCGCAGATGTTAGTGAAGCGTCGACTGTTCAGTGGTATGAGTATTGTAGGGATATATGCGTAATAGAAATGACAAGCTTACATAACCAGAGTACACACAAACAATATTGAAACTATGTGGTCGATGTTGAAAGAGTATTTGAGACTTTATCATAGCCCTAGAGATCAAATGTTATAGATCCATATGGATGAGTTCCTCTAACGTATGCATTATTATTTTAGAACCTTTGAATGTATTTCTAACCTTGACACGTTTTTAGATCATACAAAAGAAGTGTGTCTATTTTGATTCTTTGGTTTTGTATAATATATTTTTATTCTATACAAACTGTTTCCTGATTGACCAGTGTTTCTCAAGGTGATTTACAGGTTGTCCATAAATTATAGTCTCGTCAATTGCTTTCTGTTCCCGTTTTTTCCTCTTTAATCTTTTATTGTTACTTACGTAAGTGGTAGACACTATATCACAATAGGACAAAATAGCCTTCCAGTGCTTCCAGGTTATCCATGATGGTCTAGCTTTAATTGACTCAGAAATATTGTTATATCCAAAGAAGATTAAAATGTATGTAAATTCTGCAGACTATTTATAGATTGTTATAGACCACTGAACTGGCATAGTTTTATTTTTAAACACTAAAAATACCTTCGATATCATCATCATCATCATCATCATCATCATCATCATCATTATGTCCAAGTCTTAAATGAACCACTAACTATTGTTTCACTTTTAATGAGTTATTGAAGTCAGAAGTCAAGTTCGTTCTTTATACATTACAAACACTTGAAAGTTCATGGAACTATCGAAGTTTTTTCAGTGGTTAAAACATTGATGTTTTTTAACCAATCAATAATTCGTTAAGAGGTAATGCAATACATTTCTGCTCACTAAACTGTATGGTATCGTTGGCTTTCACTGACAGAATATTGTGACTCAAAATCAACTAGGTGAAACGATTCTATGTAAATAAATAACATATACGAAGTAAATTCAGTTACCTCTAAGTTTAGTGGATCCTTTTTTTCATTGGTATCAAACTCAGAATCTACAATTAATATCTATTACTGACCAACAACTGTATAACTTTAGATACTCAGATGCTTCCACAAGCCATTCAAAATACTTATATTTTATCGACTCATGTAAGATATGAAGCAGAATATTAGAGTTTACAGTTATCAAAAACTGTGGATAACAAATGCCTGAAGATATTAAAGTTTAATACTTTCAACATACCGCCAAAACAAACTCTTATCAACAAAATTTATACACTATCAATAATACATGATGATTCAAAGTTTTATATTTGAATATATTTTTTAACTACTTATAAGTAGTTCAACGAATTAAACAAAATATACATACTTACCTTTTGATCACGATGTATTACTTCACCTGAATGTAAATAAGCTGTTGCTTTCAATAATTGATACATAATATATTGTTTATGTATATCATTTAATATATTGCCTTTTTTAATTACATTATGTAAATCTGTTTCTATTTAATAATTAAAAAAGGGGGAGATAGATAGATAGAGATCAAAGCTTACCCATGTATTCAAATACTAAATAGATATCTTTATCACTACTTGCACGTATTACATTATACAATCGTACAATATTTGGATGATTACCAAAATTTTGAAGGAATGCAATCTCTCTAAATGTTCTCTATGGACAAAAAAAGGAAAGATGAGAAGAGATAATAAAAAAAGAAAAAGAAAAAGAGAAGGGAAAAAAATACACTACAGTTAACGATAGCTTACTTGTGCATCAGTTTGATTACGAAATGCATCAAAAATTTTTTTCAATGCAATAGTTTCTTTAGTTTTTTTATTTAATGCTTTCCAAACTATTCCATAAGCCTGAAATATCAAAAAAAAATTTGAAAAAAAATTAAACTAAGTGGGTAAATGTAACACAGTTTTATTTCTAGAGCCCCAAATGTCCTGGAGAGTCCGCTCTCCCTCTCGGAATGCTCTCACATGGCCACGGGTGTATAGACTCTACCAGGGAAATCCTACTCACTGACTTCTCGAGGCACCGGTGTTGCTTACGAAACTGAGAGAACGAAAAGCGAATGTCCGGAAAGTCTACCTAAAGGAGTTGGAAAACCCTGATTCCAAACCAATGATGCACATAGACTCCACCATCCTAAGGGAATAAATGGTGTATGAATCAATGGTTGGTCACTGACTACTATGGGAGTGCATCTCCTCAAGATACTCCACTACCTTATGGATCAGATCTTTAGGTCAAGGGCTCCAGATGTGGCTCCTTAAGAAAACCACCTGCTTCGGTCTGGGCACCTGGGCATTATCACAGCCCTCATACAAATCAAATGAGATTTGTGTGGCGCATACATATCTGGTGCTTACTTGTACTAATATTTCTGTGTTCAAATAAATATATATATATATATATATTTTAGAATTTTTTTCCAAGGAATGGTTACAAACATGGTATTTTAGTGATGGGACTAGTTTGTGAAGTTCTTATTCATGCATTCGGTCTTGAAACATACATACCATAAGATGGCTATTGACACTATCCCACTATCTAATCAAGTGCAAGTTGAATAGGATTCCAATCTTAGACATTTTAACCGAAAGTTGGGAGCTCTAACTACTGGGTTGTTACCTTAAAAATTAATACGACTATAACTAGTTATATGCAATCACTAAGGTGCCTTAAATCTTCAATGAAGGCAAACAGTAACAAAACACGTATACAAGGTTGATAATTAGCAATTGTTTACTAATAGTTGTGTAGTTTGAGCTACTTATATTCATATAAGTAGTGTATAAAGACAATCAGTAGAACATTGAGAAGGAAAGAACGGAAACGGAAAGCAATTAGTATGAAAATGCAGGGACAATGAAATCTGAAATGATTGACTGACATTTCGCAAATGAAGTATTTACTGTATGATTCTCAGATTTGACTAGGACGTTCTGAAACTTTGATTTCATATACATTCGATTGTCCCCACTGGTATTCTTGTTCACTACAGTAGCATGTTTATTAAGTCAGTTAAGATGGTGGTTGGATATAGTCAACAGGAAACCCTGAATCTAGGTTCTGTGCTACATAGCACTCGTCAGCAAGGTGTAATAGTATTCTGGAGGAAACTGGGTGGTGATCAATGTCATGTATAACAGGTTCTTCTGACTCTAGATTGGATCTAATCGACCACGTTGCAATGTGGCCACTAGTCTAGGTGACTCGACATTGTATGTACTATTTTGATATTAAGATGGTTGTTGGCGATACATGCATACATTGATCACCACCCAGTGGTCAATCAATTGTAAATTATTAAGTCAGCGTGTGTAATAGTTACAAGACACTGTAAAGTGCAACCAGTTCATATACACTGTAGTATGCATCATACCTAATTAGTCTAGTCGACCCATTGAATCCGCATAGACACTTATTTTAACATAACCTGATACTACCTTTTTTTATGGTTAGCTTTTTTTAGCGAGTTGGTTTTCTACGGGATGGGGTCGCTAACCCCATGCCCAACCCTCCTCCTTTACCCGGGCTTGGGACCGGCAGTAGCCCCGGAGGAGCCACAGGCGGAGTTTTTCGATACAGAAATCATTAATCTCTATAGAGAAACAAATATTTAAGAATTGATTCTAGTTGTTTTTATTCACTAAGTCATACCATTTAATGGTTGCCATGAAAACAGTAAGTTATTAGTAACAAACTGAGGTATATTCCATGTTCAAATCAATCGAAGGGAATTTTCCCAGTTAAGCATTGAGATTATTTTTAATGTTATATGAATTAACTCATACATATCAAAAGACAAACTTTGTCATTGAGGCTATAATCTATAGTCTAGTAGAGTAATGACATAGTGTGTTATGGGTTACTTATATCCACATAAGTAGTATATGACGGTAGTCAGGCACTGAATGCATTTCAGTAGAAGATCGATAATGAAAGAACGGGAATCAAACGCAATTGGTATGAAAATGAATGAACAATAATAATCGGAGACGATGGACTGATATTTGCAGAAGGAACAGCCAAGATTGAGACAATTGATTAATAGTTTGCGAATTAACTGTTTACTGTATTAATTATCAGAAGGGGTTTTGTGGAGATTTAGTATTTTTCATAGTAGAAAGCATGAGTCAATTGAAGCTGCTGAGGAGTCCCATAAAAGGACGAAACGGCCGTCCAGTGTTTATTGTATGCTTGCTAGATATTCTGTATTCTGCATTCCATTGTCCCTAATCGTGTTCTTGTTCACTACAATAGTAGTTAAAGTGTGTTCGACTCCCAACAAATAGACGGTAGATCTTAATTGTGCTTGAATTTCTTAGATATGCAGAAGGACAAACTGCAAATTATCATGTGGTCACTGGTGACTTGCATGGAGAGGGAATTCTCTCAGTTGTATTATAATGAGAAGCCATGACCAGTGGAGATGAACCGTATTGGGTGTGAGGCAATCATCCACTGAACACAATGCCAGATGATCGCGACACATGGTGGATTGGTTGAGGTTAAACATTGACACTGTTGGATGAAGGTTCAGTGGTCTGTCTACAGGTTAAGTGTTCGCGCGTCACATCCATGGTATTCTGTTCGAATCGCAGTAGTATCATCATTTCTTACAAAAACTGTGATCCAAGTTCAAGTATACAAATCTATACTTAGTTAGTAAGTTAGTCTTTATTGTAACAGTGTTTCATTTAACTCATATTTTAAGCTAATCAGTCTTCACTGACCAAATTGGATGATAATTAAACTTTATTATAGATCGGAAGGGGTTTTGTAGAGATTTCAGTATTTTCAAAGTTGAAATCATGTATCAATTGAAGCTAAACTACCATGGAAAAACCTGAAAGCACTGGATGGCCGTTTCGCCCTATTGTGGAATTCCTCATCAGTGAGCATCCACGATCTCGCTTCGCAATGTATTTTATGATTGATTCAAGTAATAATAGTTTGATTTAAAGGGATCAGTCGTAAAGATATATTACCGTATATTGATTTTATATCTTTATTAGTTAAGTCCATATGTATCTACTAACTAAGCTTTAACTATGAAGGTACTTTAGTCAAATGGGATAAGTTAAAATTGATTATAGAGTCCTGATTACTAGTCCTGGAGTGAACATCAACTTTAAGATGAAGGTACATCTAGCTAACGAGTCTCAAATGGAACGAAACACATATCAAACTGGATTCCATTACTAATCACTATTTATCTTTTCTTATAATGCTTGTGAATTTAGTCAATATCGAAGCAATCCACACAGGATGTACATATGGCAATAAGAGACAGACTGATCAGTTGCAATCCTGAACATCGATAGGAAGATTCAAGTAGACAATACAATATATATATATACATATATATATTCACTTGAACACATAAATATTGGTACAAGGGGGCACCAGATATATACGCGCCATGCAAAAAATTGTTATTTCATTTAATTGTTTGAGGGCTATGATACTGTCCGAGTGCCCAGACCGAAGCAGGTAATTTTCTTATGGGGCCACACTCGGAACCTTTGACCATAAAATCTGATCCACAGGTCAGTGGAGCATCGTAAAGAGATGCAGTCTCATAGTAGTCAGTGACCAACGATTGACTCGTACACCATTTATTCCCTCAGGATGGTGGAGCCCATGTGCACCATTGGTTTGGAATCAGGGTTTTCCAACTCCTATAGGTAGACTTTCTGTGTCCAACAACCCGGTAAAAGCGCCGAACATTCGCTTTTCGTTCTCTCAATTTCTTAAACAACACCCCATTTGTATAAGTGAACTGAGGTTGATAAAGTGAATCAACCAACAATTACCAAATGATAATTGCATATGATTAACTCAAAAATGGTTTTTCATTTGCATGGAATAAACATATAAACCACGAATGGGGTTTACTTAGTCAACTAAACTTTTCTCCTTATTTTCTGTCTTTCCTCTCAAGTAGTCGACATCGTATACAATATTGTATATTTGATATCAACTCTTGAACATTGTATATCTGGCTCATTTCTGTTTTCATGCTATATGAAAACTATCACAAGTCAAACTCTGCATTCCGAAATAAATCTGATTAAATTTTTTCAGTCTTTACACCATTTGTGATATGTACTACTGATATCGGCAGATATATAAGTAGTATGTATCATCAACCAAAAGTGAAACACATGATGACAGAAGGTTAAGAAGATCGAAACAAAGAGAACAAGAAGAGAGAGTGATTAGTATGGAAACGAAAGAATAATCAAATCTAAGACGATTGATTAGTATTTTGTAATTGAAGTATTTCTTGTATGGTTCTCAGATTTTACTAGGTGATTTTGTATTTTTGTATTCAAATACATTTGGCTGTCCTCAATAAACAGAAGGGGTTTGGTGATTTTAGTAATTTTATAGAGTTGAGATCATGAGTCAATTGAAGCTAGATCACCATGGAAAACCTGGAAGCACTGCTTTAAGGCCGTTTCGTCCTATTATGGGACTCCTCAGCGGCAGTGCACATCCACGATCCCGCACTCGCGAGATTCGAACCCAAGACCTATCAGTCTCACAAGCGATCACTTAACCGATAGACCACTGAGCCGGCCGGCGTCCAACGGTGTTAATGTCTAACTTCAACCGATCTAGGAAATTGAGCAACCATTCACCAATGTCATCAGTGAGTTGAAATCTCCCAACAGACCTGATTGAACTCCACTGGTTACTGCTTCTCACTGGAACTCCAGGAAATACCTCATGGAGCCAGTCACTAGTGAGCACATGATTATTATCAGAAGGGGTTTGGTGGAGATTTAAGTAATTCTATAGAGTTGAGATCATGAGTCATTTGAAGCTAGAACACCATTGAAAACCTGAAAGCACTGCTTTAAGGCCGTTTCGTCCTATTATGAGACTCCTCAGTGGCAGTGCACATCCACGATCCCGCACTCGCGAGATTCGAACCCTGGACCTACCAATCTTGCGTCAGAGTACTTAACCGATATCCTCACTAATGTTCTTGTTCTTGTACAGTTTCACTTGAAACACTTAATCTTCTTAGGAATGATCTTTTCCTTCAGCCAATTATCTTTCTTTAAGTGTTTCCTAGATATCCAATGAGTCCTAACGAAACTTCATCTAATACTTCATTAAAGCCTAACAATATTAAAACATGTAAAGCAATTACTCATTACAGTAGTATGCATTTTACACTATAAAAAGTTGCTTTTCATTACATGTAACATGTGATTAAGTAACAGGAGATCTAATACATATGTACCCATATCCAACTATACATACAATCATTACTATTATTATTGATTAGGTTCATATCGAATAGAGAAAAATTAATCGTAGTACAATAAGGGTTTTTTTTTAAAAATCAAAAAAAAAGATATCTGCCATGGTTACTAACGAAATACAAATGTGATGATCGATAGGTTGGATAAATGATAAGTATATGTGTGTGGTAGGAGTATAATTTATGGATGACATTTTATGAGATGCTAAGATGATCCAAAAGAGTGTTCATCTAATACTTACTTACATCTGTTACCTTTCATGTAAGAAATCATAGGTTGCCTACCAGCATTCTCCATCCAAATCTATCCTGGGAAAGCCTTTCAAGCTGTTTCCAAAGAGAATAGAGAGACAAAGTTTCTTTTTAATTGGCTTTTCATCATCGCTGTATATATATAATCTAGTTAGCGTTTTTTAGCAACGTTATTTTCTACAAGATGGGGTTGCCCACCTCATGCCAAACCCTCCTCCTTTTAGCCTAGCTTAGGACCGACAGTAGCCTAGGAAGATCTACGGGCGGAGTTATTCACCTGATAACTAGGACTGAATGAGGGTTATAAACCAATTAGGATTTATGGTTGTTCGTTACGACTAGGAATCGCATTTAAAGTTTTCATGACGAATTGGCATAAATTATAGTGATAAAACGCTGTGTAGTCAAATGGATGAATGAATTTCGCACAAAAATCTAAGACCTGTAATCTTACATCTAATTGATTCGTTCATAAATTATAGTCTTGCTTATACAATGATTACTAATTCACCAATGACAGCGTTCAACTACAATTTTCAAAGAGGTTAGATCTAAGGCAACAGCTTTAAGTCTTGCGAATAGCGTTGATACCTTCGGTTAATGAATGCATTAAATCTTCCGATCGATTCTCTATTACTTTCATGTTTCTTTTCTAGTTATTGAATGGATCAAATATTTACGGAAGTAGTGATTTTTAAGATTATTACAATATATATATATATATATATATATATATATATTCACTTACTAACTTACGCCTGTTACTCCCAATGGAGCATAGGCTGACGATCAGCATTCTCCAACCCACTCCATCCTAAGCCTCCTTTCTAGTTCCATCCAGTTTCTGTTCATTCTTCTCATATCTGTCTCCATTCCTCGACGTAATGTGCTCTATGGTCTTCCTCTGTTCTTTTGACCTTGAGGATTCCATGTGAGGGCTTGTCTTGTGATACAGTTGAGTGCTTTCCTCAATGTGTGTCCTATCCACTTCCAGCGCTTCTTCCTGATTCCTTCCTCCACTGAAATCTGGTTTGTCCTCTCCTACAGTAAGTTGTTGCTGATAGTGTCTGGCCAACGGATCTGAAGTATTTTGTGTAAACAACTGTTAATAAACACCTGTATTTTCTGGATGATAGCTTTCATAGTTCTCCAAGTTTCCGTCTCGTACAATGGAACTGTCTTGACATTTGTATTGAAAATCATAAGTTTGGTGTTGGTTCACAAAAATACCTAATCAATAATGACCTTCAGTCTTCTTTTGTGATATTGATCATGTCACTAAGCACAGTTCAATAATACTTCTCATCTATTAAGTTACTAATCTTCACTTTAACCAATAACACACTTTGACTATCAACAAACAATCTTGAGCACAAACATCTTTACTCATACTTGTCCAGAATGTAACTTCTTTTCAGGCTTGATAGCCAGTTAAAAGTTGAAACATAGAGAATAAAATCTATCGTTGTTTATTATTATGACGCCATCAAAACGTGGCATCAGTGCTTGAAGTTACTAACTTCTAGTCTGAGCCATGTTCGCAGATGGAGACTACTTGGTTAGGGTCCGAGTGACTATCGTAACCAATGGTTAAAGACTCTAGGTGACATGGCTCAAAATCGATCACAATGGCGTAGGTGTATACACTTTATCTTTTCTTAAACCTTAAGATTAAAATTGCTTCATATCTGTCTTCCTTCCTATACTATATCCTTATATACAATCTTTCTTTTATATATTACAACTACTAAATTAACTACTTCTATGAATCCGGTTTTGATATTGTTGTGCTAATTGAGTTATGGCAACTTGGACCGATGCATATGTGTGCCTGATCCTACGTTGTAGCTGACTGATTATAACGCAAACATTCATAGGCTTACATACCAAACTTTAATATATTATAATTAGTATATCATAGTTTAATCATAACCAAGTTATCAGTAATGAAAAATGAAGCACGAATTGTCATTATACATCTAATCTTTCCTTCGAAAGGTATGATATATAGTGACATTTCGTGTCAAATGAAGATTTACCATACGGTAAATAATGAAGGAAAATAATTCGACTGGAAATCAAAACAACTGTGAACCAACACCAAACTTATGATTTTCAATACAAATGTCAAGACAGTTCCATTGTATGAGACGGAAACTTGGAGAACTATGAAAGCTATCATCCAGAAAATACAGGTGTTTATTAACAGTTGTTTACACAAAATACTTCAGATCCGTTGGCCAGACACTATCAGCAACAACTTACTGTAGGAGAGGACAAACCAGATTTCAGTGGAGGAAGGAATCAGGAAGAAGCGCTGGAAGTGGATAGGACACACATTGAGGAAAGCACTCAACTGTATCACAAGACAAGCCCTCACATGGAATCCTCAAGGTCAAAAGAACAGAGGAAGACCATAGAGCACATTACGTCGAGGAATGGAGACAGATATGAGAAGAATGAACAGAAACTGGATGGAACTAGAAAGGAGGCTTAGGATGGAGTAAGTTGGAGAATGCTGATCAGCTGCCTCTGCAGGTGTATGTAGGTAAGTAAGCTACGGATTATGAGCCTTTTTGGTTTTAATCTTAACGGTCATCAATCAACCTGGTTACCATGGTAGAACCTAAACTGACTAGTATTTCAACTGATTTAACCCGATTAAGGCAATCACAATAAGTAAGCCTGACCACTACGCCAAAGTAACAACTACTGTTGGGTCGCTTTTGACATATTTTTATAACTGGATAAATTAGGTGTTATTGCCATTATCATGAAAAATATGGCAATCATTTCAAACATTGATAAGCTGATCGATGGTGAAAACTGAAGAATTTACACATTATGATACACTTCATATAATAAAATGTTATTTAGTGGTTAATTCATTGTAAAATGTATTCATCTACTTCTAATTCAATGAAATGTATCGTATAGGACTTCTTTTAAAAGTAGTCATTTGTAAGTTCATGTCAATCACAGATTAATAAAGAAGATTAGTAAAGATGGATAGTAGCTAGTAGTAGAATCCAGGACGCATGTTTCGTTCTATTTGGGACTCGCCAGCTAGGTGTACTCGCATTTCAGAATTGATGTTCACTCCAAAACTCGAATCCAGTACTGTTCACTTCAAACGACATCACGTTATCCACTCAACTACTGACTAATCATAGTCACTTGTTTGTTCAATGAGACCAAATTTTAATTCACTTAATATTGTTTTCTTGAATCTTGAAGTGAACGATACTTGTTTCGAGTCCCGTAGTGAAAATCAACTCTGAGATGCAACTACATCCAGCTGATGAGTCTCAAATGGGACGAAATGCATGTCAAACTGGATTCTACTACTAGCCACCATTCATCTTTTCTTATAATCCTTGTGAATTTAGTCAATATCGAGGCAGTCCATATAGGATGTACATATACCAATAAGAGAGAGATTGATCAATTTGTAATCTTAAACATCAATAAGAAGATACAAATAAGCAATTCATATCCATATATATTTCAACACAGTAACAATTTTATTTAACCAATGCTATTTTGTATCAAAATGTAACCGGTACTAATATAAATGATACACTTATGATTATGTATACCCTATGTTAATTCGTTTAATAATAAGGAGATTGATAGAACCCTTTTCAAATCATTCTATTTCAAGATATTCATCACATTGATCAGTACCATTGAACAATAAAACACCCTGTTTTGAGGATTCAATCATGAACAGAACACGGATGGGGACAATTGAATGTATTTAAGCAAAAAATTAAAGAAGAGGTTTTTGTGGAGATTTAGTAGTCAATTGAAGCAAGACCACCACGTGAAACCTGGAAGCACTGAACGGCCATTTCGTCCTATTGTGGGACTCCTCAGCAGTTAGACATAAACGCCATGGGAAGCCGGCTGGCTCAGTAGCCTATCGGTTAAGTGCTATATCGCGAGACTAGTAGGTCCTGGGTTCGAATCTCGCGATGCGAAGTCGTGGATGAGCACTGCTTAGGAGCCCCACAATAGGACGAAATGGCCGTCCAGTGCTTACAGGTTTTCCCTGGTGGTCTAGCTTTAATTGACTGACGCTGTTTGTCTCCAGGTCATAATATAATCCCTATCTAATGTGTTAACTTAATGCTCAAGAATAATACTTTGAAAGTTGTTGGGAACTCAGTTACTTACTTACTTACTTACGCCTGTTACCCCTCGTCGAGGAGCATAGGCCGCTCACCAGCATTCTCCATCCAACTCTGTCCTGAGCCTTCCTTTCCAGTTCTTTCCAGTTGCTATTCATCCTTTTCATATCGGCTTCTATTTCCCGGCGTAGTGTGTTCTTTGGCCTTCCTCTTTTCCGCTTCCCTTCACCATTCCAAGTTAAGGATTGAGTCGTGATGCACATTGGTGATTTCCTTAATGTATGTCCGATCCACTTCCAACGTCTTTTCCTTATTTCCTCTTCAGCTGGAAGCTGGTTTGTCCTCTCCCATAAAACGCTGTTGCTGATAGTATCCGACCAGTGGATGTTGAGTATTTTGCGTAGACAACTGTTTATAAATACTTGTACCTTCCTGATGATGGCAGTAGTAGTTCTCCACGTTTCAGCTCCATACAGTAGGACTGTCTTGACGTTCGTATTAAAGATTCTGACCTTGAAATTGGTTGAGAGTTGTTTTGAGTTCCATATGTTCTGCAATTGTAGAAATGCTGCCCTTGCTCTGCCAATCCTTGCCTTTACATCTGCATCCGATCCTCCTTGTTTATCAACGATGCTCCCCAGGAACTCAGTTAGTTATAATTAATGTGGTTCAAGTTGACACAACATATTAGTATAGTGCAATGAAATCATCAAGAAAATATTCACCTGATATTGGTAAATTGAACCTTTCCATTGATGTTTACAACTGATCCATTGCAGTTTATTGCACAAGGAAGTGGCTATCAGGACTCAATAGTTGAGTGAATAACGTGATGGGTTTTAAAGTGAATGTGACTGAGTTTGAGTCTCAGAGGAGTAAATATCAACTCTGAGATGTAAGTACATCCAGCTGATGAGTCTCAAATGGAACGAAACGCGTGTCAAACTGGATTCCACTACTAGTCATTATCTATCTTTGCTTATCAAGACAAATGTTACAGTATTCAAAGTACTCATATATGATAGTAATCCGTGGTAGAAAACAATGTTCATAGAGATGGTAAGCAAAGATGGATAGTGTCTAGCAGTGGAATCCAGGACGCGCGTTTCGTCCTATTTGGGACTCGTCAGCTGGATGTATCTGCATCTCAGAGTGGATGTTCACTCTGGGACTCTAACCCAGTACCTTTCGCTTCAAACGCCATCGCGTTATTCACTCAGCTATTGAGTCCTGATAGCCACTTGCTTGTGCTATATTGAGGCAATACGCACAGTGTGTACATATGCCAATAAGGAACCGACCAGTTGCAGTCCTAAACATCAATGGGAAGATTCAAACAAACAATACTAAGTGAATATTGGTTTTAAGTTTCAAAGTGGAAAACAATACTAGAATACAGGTATATACATGATGGATCCTAAATATGGTGAAATACACGTCATGTATTCCACGCCATTCCATCTATTATACAAAAAATTTTTAACATAACCTCTATATTCAGTTAATACGCACAAAACGTAAAAATGTCAAAAAAAGGATCAAAATTCAATCTAGAATATCAACAATGGAATAATTCAAATCCTTACTAATGATGAAATGTTGCTCCCTAGTTTTGAAGCTGTTCAGAAACATACAGCTGTAACTCAACCAAGGATAGAATCTATGACTTACAGGCCCTTTTACTGATTCCGTCACCATTAACTGGTTAAATTAGTATCCAACAGCCTACATTTCCAACTTCAGTGTTAATTCAAGATATATAGCTCAAAAGGGGTTTTGTGGAGATTTCAGTATTTTTCATAGTTGAAATCGTGAGTCAATTGAAGCTAGACCACCATCGGTTAAGTGCTCTACCTCGAGACTGGTAGGTCCTGAGTTCGAATCTCGTGAGACGAGGTCATGGATACGCACTGCTGAGGAGTCCCATAATAGGACGAAACAGTCATCCAATGCTTCCAGGTTTTCGATGGTGATCTAGTTTCAATTGACTCATGATTTCAACTATGAAATATATAGCTTAAGGATTACTCATATCCTTTCTAATGAATATCACACTCTTGAAGAAGCTGAACTCCACGATTTAGGTAAGTTGATAAACATTTACCCAAAAATTTCTCCGAAACCATAGTCACAACTCAAAATAAGTCATACCATGTATGATGATGTTTCATAGATTCTATCTCTATAATTTGTGAGAGAGAAAAAGTAATCTAGCAACATGTCAGAGTTTTTTTTTAATTCCAAAATAGTAATACCTTGATTTATTGATTAAAAAGGATCAATAATTTAATGTTACTAATTTGTACATCATGATTTTCAGTGATCAGTCACTGAATACTGAGTGATTAATGTTAGTGTTGATTAGATTCTGGCGATCAGTATGAAATATGGTTGCTAGGTGGATAATGTGATGGTGTATGAATTGAACGGCATTGGGTTCGAAACTCAGAGTGAACATTAACTCTAAGATGCAGGTACATCTAGCTGACGAGTCTCAAATAGGACGAAACGCATGTCAAACTGGATTCTACTACTAATCACTATTCATCTTTTCTTATAATGCTTGGGAATTTAGTCAATATCCAGGCAGTCCACACAGGATGTACATATGTCAATAAGAGAGAGACTAATCAATTGCAATCTTAAACATCGATAGGAAGATACGAGTAAACCATACCAAGTGAATAGTTGCGGTTAGTTTAAATGATTTGGCACATCAATCGAGATACATTTAGGTTTTAGGTTGACTACCCTTCGAATACTGTTTTCACTTCATATTATATAAACTATAAGAAGAAGTATACATGATTCAATTTATTAATTTTGATGCTTACACATCACTGGAAGATCAAAGTTGTTATATACGGACCAATTTTCATTATTACTTATATGATGACTTGAAGAAGAAAGGGGGTTTTGTGAAGGTTGTAGTCATTTAATAGTTAAACTGACCAGTCGATTAAAGCTAGACTACCTTGGAAAACCTGGCAGCATTGGACGGCTGTTTCGTCATAGCACAGAATTCCTGAGCAGTGCGCACCCACGACCCTACACTTGAGATTCAAACCTAGGACCTTCAGTCTCGTCCGCGAACACTTAATCTCTAGACCACTGAGACAGTAGGTATCCAGCGGTGTTAATGTCTAACTTCAACCAATTTATGAAATTGCGCCGCTGTCCACCATTGTCCTTAATGAGATATTTCCTGGAATTTTAGTGAGAAGCCGTGACCAGTGAAGGTTCAACCGTGTCTGTTGTGAAGCAGTTACTGACTAAAAACAATGAAAGATGTTCGCGTAGTATTGTGGATTGATTAAAGTTATACAGTAACACCATTGGATGCCGATCGGCTCAGTGGTCTAGAGATTAATCGTTCCCGTGTGAGAAGGGTACTGAGTTGGATTCCTATGTGCGGTATTATTGCTATTATTCAATGCATAAATATGATTTATTCCTTGAGATAGTATGGTAGTTGAAGGTATTGAACAGGAAACCCTGAAGCTAGAATTCATGCTACTTGGCACTCATCAGTATGGTGTACCTGTAATCTCGAGGGTACTGATGCTCCCCGACGGATTCGTTACCATATCAGCCAGCTTCACAGCCAGAGACGTTACCACTGGGCTATTCGGGATGTATCAGTTCCCTCAAGATTATAGGTACACCTTGGTGAAGGGTGAAAAATAGCTTGAAACCTAGGTCCAAGATATCCTGCTCACTACTTCCAACCACCATCTTATCTCAATATAATATATGCAATGTTGAGTCACCTAGACTAGTGGCCATATTGCAACTTGGTCGATAGGATTCAATTTGTACTAAGACCTGACATACATGATTATATACGTATTTATGTTTTATATAGAGAGAGACATAGAAGTTGACATCGTACAGCTGATAAATGATATTTGTCAATGAAAAAACAAAAAAATTGACACATTTACGTTTTGAAAACTATGATTGACACTATATAATGCGGATAAATGAATGAAATTACAAAATGGGAATAGTTTGTAGGGTTATATAAAACGTAAGAACTACTTCATTACCTTTTTTGTATTTTATATTTTTCTAGCAACAATGTGATAACAATCGGACCGTTGGATACCGGCTCAGTGGTCTAGTGGTTAAGCGCTCGCGCGCGAGACCGATAGGTCCTAGGTCCGAATCTCGCGAGATGGGATCGTGGATGAGCACTGCTGAGGAGTCCCATAATAAGACGGAACGGTCGTCCAATGCTTCTAGATTTTCTATGGTGGTCTAGCTTCAATTGACTCTTGATTTCAACTATACATTTGCTGAAATCTCCACAAAAAGCTCTTTCTAATAACAATCGAATGTATTTGAACACACAGAATCTATTAGTAAAATCTCAGAATCAATCATCTTAGATTTGATTATTCCTTCGTTTCCATATCAATCCTTCTTTGTTCTTGTTCTTTTTTCTTTTTATCTTTTCAACCTTTTGTCACCAAGCCTTTTATTTTTGATTAATGATATATACTACTTATATCTGTAGAAATCGGTAGCACACACCATAGTACTTTTAGCTGAGGTGTTGGAAATGGGATAAACTCAGCATTTTAAGTCACACTACTAGGTTTCATTAGTCTATTCTTTAAAAAGTATCATTTCGATAGAATTCTATAAAATTGTTAACCTGATTGATACAGTTGTTCTTAGTGTCATATTGGGCAAAAATGAATATGAATCAATCATTTTAGGATCATTACATACTTCCCTGATTATCTCCATTCGCTAACATTTACGTAGCTCATGGTCTTATCACCCAGGTTAAAGAAGAAACGGGGTTTTTTCGACGTTCGATCTAACCTTTAACAACTTAATTATAAATGCAACTTAATTTTCAGCAGTACGTTTATGACCTGACCGTAGCTGCTACCTTGACGTAGTGGTCGGGCTTGTCTATTGTGATGACCCGATCGGGCTATATGGCCTAAAAAATATGTTTCCGTGGGTACTACCATGCCAAGCAGGTCGAGAACGTTAAGACTAAAAGCAGCAACTCAAGGTCTGAGGGCGAAGTCGTGCTTCTGACTGTAGAGGGGTGTGACAGCAGTAAGGTATTTCTCTTGGAAAACCAGCATCTGAAGTGATACTGCTTTCTCACAAGGAAGGAAGGGGTTAGAAAAGATCGACCCTAAAATGTCACGCCTCACCTTACCTGACGGATATCCGTCTCCGGCGATAAGGCCCTTTGAAGAACGGAGCTAACACGTTTACGAGAAATATAAATTAAATGATAATGGGCAATATAGATTTTTAGATTGGTTTGTATGAGCATATATAATACTATTTGTTGTGAATTCAATTCCGGATAATTAGTACGTGACTTATTCGCCAATTGGAATACGACTTATATGATCATAACATTGTGCCACAACAAGGATGTATTGATTGGTACGAGCGGCCTAGAATCTTTATTGATCCTTTTACCAGCCTGGCTCTACCTGATGAGTCCAAAACATCAGTAAGAGCCTTCACTCTACGAATCCTACATTTCAGACCAACGTGGTTTAGATACAAGCCAAAACGGACCACATCATATCATAAACTAGTAAATAACATTTATACAAGAATAAGCCAAAATATGGCTGTGAACAAGAGAAACTGTAATTAATAAACTGAGTATAACAACTTTCATTATGTTAGAAAAAAATTCATAGTATCTATCTAGTACTGGTCATATCAATCTGAAGATTTAGTGTTATACTGTATCTATTGTCTCTTAGGGAAAAACAATTCAATGTACAATCACTATATATATATATATTATATTTCTTGGTATCACTTAAAAGTGTATACATGTAAGATATGAAATTTATATTTCCCATTAAAATTTAATCTAACCCAGTTGTTTTTAACAGTCTATCAAATTAGTCAAGTTAAGCGTAAATGAGTTTTAGAACCAATTGAAGCTAGACCACCATGGAAAACCTGGAAGCATTGGACGGCTTTGCGAGATTCGAAGTGGGAAACAGTGACCAGTGGAGTTCAACCACGTTTGTTGTGAGATAACAACTCACTGAAGAAAATTGGTGAACGGTTGCTCAAACTTCGTGGATTGGTTGAAGTAAGACATTAACACCGTTGAATACCGGCTCAGTGGTCTATCGGTTAAGTGCTCTTGTGAGATACTGGTAGGTCCTGGGTTTGAATCTCACAAGGCGAGATTGTGGATGCGTACTACTGAGGAGTCCCATAATAGGACGAAACGGTCGTCCAGTTCTTCCAGGTTTTCCATGGTGATTTAACTTCAATGGACTCATGATTTTGACCATGATAATACTGAAATCTCCATAAAATCCCTTCTGAGTTTTAGAGCCTTGTGTTATTATTTTGAATGAAATCAGTGAGAAGTTAGACAAAATATGAAATTTCCTGGTGTAGAAGAGGGAATATCTGATAAGCACGAAACTCAACTGAATTTAACGATAAATCAAATAGCATTCTTCTTCACTAGCGATAATCTTTGATGTTAGGATAACAGAATAAAAACTATACAACATATTATGAGTAACATCAGGAGTGAATAGCTAAGTGGATAACGTGATGGCGTATTGGTATTGGATTAAAGTCTCGGAGGAGTAAATATCAACTCTGAGATGTACGTATATCCAGCTGACGAGTCACAAATGGAACGAAACGCACGTCAAACTGAATTCCACTGCTAGCCACCATCTGTCTTTGCCAATAATGTATGTAAATTAAGGCAATATCGAGGTAATACACACAATATGAACATATGCCAATAAGAGAGATACCGATCAATCGCTATCCCAAACATCAATGGGAAGATTCAAAGAAGCAATATTAAGTGAATTTATACAACATATTGTTGGTTTATCCAATAAAATGAAAAACAAACCTAGTTTTACGACTGTATAGAAGTTTGGTATGTGATGATGATTGTCAATAATACTGAAAAGATTTTAATTAAATAGGAACTCCTATGCATTAATCTCTTTTTCTCTCTCATTTTTAATATTTTTCACAAGTTTCATCATTTTGCAATGAAAATTACCACTTAAACAGCTATGGTTTAATTAAACGTCTTAGAAAAATTAATCGTCTCAATCTACTTTTTTATATTAACTTAAGTTAACACACGGTAATCTGCGAAAAAATCCGCAAAGTGCTGACACAATGGTGTTGTAGTCGACCGACTAGAGTTGTTTCTTGAAAAAGAAACAGGATCAGCATACTCGTGAACTTCATAAGATGAAGCCGGTAAAATTCAACTGACCAATTACTACATTCAGCTCAGTCCTACATGGTGTGCGTCATATCTTTAACGGGTTAGTGATGATGTATGGACGAAGGTATGAGTACTCACTAGATTCTATAAAAGTCATGGTGCTTAGCATTATGAAATAAATCTAAATATAAGGTTTTCTCCCTGATGACTTTATATAATGTTTACACTGACGTAAATTTTCAGGTTCACTGTAATCAACCAAAATAACAAACATTTGTTTATTTTAATAAAAGATCATTCAGAAATAACGGGATATGAGTTGTAATTTAGTGTTCGATTAAGAATCTGGGATATGAACACAAGTTTAACCCACTAAATAAATTTGTCTATTTATGAAAAGATTATGTTCTGTAGAATTTAGATCAACCATACACCTTTTATGTAGGTAATGATTCTAAGTTTATCAATATGTTTTGCAAAATGCACCCTGATTTACTAGTTCTCTGGGTTTTCATTTTTGTTATTACATGGAAGTTACGTTATTTACTGATTATTTTTTAGTTAGTTTTTTTAAATCAGGCTTTCTGTAAAATACACGTCACTGGTATTTGTTTCGCTCCATGATGTGATCTTATAGACTATGTACATATATATGTTCAAAAGATCATTGGTTCATGAAACCAACAATTACTGGTATTAGTTGTATACATAATTAGATCACTTAATTCTACCTTAACTCGTTTGGCAAACACAGGCTTTAGACTAGTACCTTTATTCATTTAAAAACTAATAATACGACCCAGATATCTGGATTACGAGTGGAACCTGAAGTAAAATAACTACCTATTGATT
The DNA here is from genome assembly GCA_944470415.2 of Schistosoma rodhaini. Lineage (NCBI taxonomy): Eukaryota > Metazoa > Platyhelminthes > Trematoda > Strigeidida > Schistosomatidae > Schistosoma > Schistosoma rodhaini. The sequence continues at coordinate 20,410,917 of OX104040.1, read as the reverse complement.
AGGATTTTTACAATGCGGTGCATCAACAGTCAGATGATATTTGATAATGTTACCTAGGATCAGTGAAAATCCGGAAGATGCGCTTTTGAAAATTTTGAAAACTTAATCACTCTTAACTAGTCATCTTTTTCAGCAAACAGTCCTCCTGCTATTTAAAATACCTCCCATGTTTTTCCACATTCTTTTGTTCCGTGGTTTAAAACACTTGTCTACCCCCAACCAATGTCAACTCCGTGTGGTTTTGTCTACACGAAATAGGCACATAAATTATTCTATTTTGGTTGTATTATTGTTGCCCGTTGATGTGTGTGGACACCTTTCACATAATTAGAAAATTGGCATATTAAATAAAATTGTTCTTATGCTTCGTCTTTAAAGTATATAGGCTAGCGGTTCCTCAGTATTTATCATATTAGGAAAATCCTTTATCCACGTCTATGTATAATATTACTTTTGCGTTCAAAATGGCATAACTTTGTTTGTATATGGATTGTTCCTTAAGTCATAATCTAGAATTTGTATCTGGAACTCGTAGGTCAAGTGCTAACGTTCGCTCTGATGTACGAACTCATTACCAATTTATTTAAAATTAAGCGCTCTTTCTGCAAGTTGTCATCTTCAGATATCTGGGTTTAAAGCTAATAAAATGGGCCATTGATTTACTGCCGTAAATAAACATATAGATGTGTTAAATTTGCGGTAATTCAAAAAAATTGGAAGCAAAACCGAAGTGCACAACTCAATGGGTTGAAAAGTTCGTTGTGATTTCATTCATCTTAAGGATGAAGGACAAAAAACTTCTGCCACTCTGATATAGGATTATTTTTGCATAAGTAAAACTAATAAATAGTGATATATACGACTGAAATGCAAAAGTATATTCTAGTAGAATCATATTACAACCTAGCCAAACATATGGTTTATTATAATATCAACAACACTTAATTTTGGTTATGTAAAAATTTTGATATCTCCATAACTAACTGACGTGCAAATATGTAATTTAGTAAGCGTTATTCAAAAATCTTCAAATATCTCCACTTTTAGTTTAATTGTCGACAATTAAACGAAATCTTAGTCAAACGAGTCTTAATTTTGTGGTTTTCATAGACACATTGGGCGTGGCTTTTACAACCTATTCAGAAATTTGTATTATTCTTAAGAGTTATCTTGAAGTATTTATAATGAGTAAGTTTTCATATAGTTGACCTCGTTGAAAAAAACAAACACACTTTACTCTAGTGGGGTCCATAAAAAATAATCTCGTCATCAAAAACCAGAAATCAGTTTTTTACTCACTCCTTTCCCTATTCTTTTCTTAATTTCGAACATTTTTAATATATGAGGTTCTATCTCAGCATTCATCCCCACGCACTCAATCCGCGCGGCGATTGCAGTACCAACCAACAAATATTGCGCGGATGATAATCAACAAATATACACAAACAGTTAACAAAAGAGGATATATGCATGGTTAGTGTGAATACATGCACACCTTGAGGAGGCTTAAAGGTAAGTTTACTGCGACTGCGAAATATGAACACATGACATGTTACATATAAAGTACAACCGCGATATTTTACTTTAAAGTCAATTTATCTTTGTGAAAAAGTAAAATGTAACAATTAACACTAACCTGATGGACTAAAGAAAATGACCGAGAATTGTAGACATCAAATGTCAGTCTAGGACTGATTTTACTGCACTTAACATCAGCTAATATTTTGGCACAGTTTTTAACATTTTTCTCTTTTTCATTTTTTACTGTAGCTGTAAATAATTCCCCAAAATCAATAGTTCATTAAGTGTTCGACATTGGATGCTGACCACGTTGTTTAAGTGGACTTGTTTAGCTGAAGGCTTTCGGTCATGCATCCGCACCAGATCACGTTTCAACACGGCGTGGGACACAGCTCCTACGTTTCATTAGCCAGCTTATAGAAAAGGTCCTCGATATATTGGTAACGAATCAAATATATCTTTCCTGCCTCTTCTCGTCTGACTTCTGATTTCTATCTGACTGGGAACGATCGAACATAGAAGGTGCTACTGGTAACTAGTTGTAAAATTAGAACATCCGTTGCATCCTCATTGGTGAACCCGACGTGATCTGGTACACCAAGTCAATATACTGTGAGTCTGTTCCATTTTGGAATATTATTATTCATTGTTATTCTTTATTTGAATTTTAAATATTGTGATATACTTTTTTTCGCGAATTTTTTTTTCCGGATATATTTTAATTAGACATTTTTCGTTATCTATATTACTATGACGGAACACTCTCCTAAGGTTCTTAAGTCTATTCCCCCTATTTCGATTCAGTTAACGCCATTTTGGCCCGACAATATTGAGTCCTGGTTCTGCTACGCAGAAGCGGATTTTAGCATGCACGGAATCACGGACTCGCGCACACGTTTCCTCGCGGTAGTTAAGGCGTTACCGCGCGAGTTTAACAGGTACGTAACACCTAGTATGTTTACTAGTGATGTTTCCGAACCTTACGAAACGCTTAAGCTATCGATTTTAAAACGAGGAGACCTAACTGATCGACAACGGTTAGACCAACTCCTGAACAATATCGACTTGCAACATGGTTCTGCGAAGGACATGTTGTTTAGAATGAGAGAAGTCATCGGCCAACGAACTTTCGATGATGGCCTATTTAGACAACTTTTCTTGTCTAAACTCCCTCAACAGGTGCAGGCAGTGCTGGCTTCATTTCAAAACAATGCCATAGATGAACTAACTGCATCTGCAGATCGAATCTTGGAAATCCCTAGATCTTCTAAGGCCGAGGTTTTTTCCGTCAAAGAAAAACCCCAATCGACCTCGACTGACATGGCCGAACTATGTCACACGCTTACACGATATCTTAGAGTTCGCAATGACCGTAGTCGGTCAAAAAACCCGCGTAGAAGCGTTTCACGTAAGCGATCTGGCTCTCGACCACGAGAGACAGATAATCCCGGCTGCTGCTGGTATCATATCCAGTACGGTAAGTTTTCCAGAAATTTCAGGAAACCTTGCAATTATCCGACCCCAAAATCGAGTGACACGAAAAACATTTCGGGAAACTTCCCAGCCGGCACGCGTTAACGGCAACCGTAGCCGGCGAACACAGCCGCCTCTTATATGTCACGGATGTGACTACGAAAGTTCGCTACTTCGTCGACACCGGCGCAGAAGTTAGCGTTCTTCCAGCAAATCCCGATGACAGACTTCGCGAGTCTGTTTTAAGTTTACAGGCGGCAGACGGAAAACTGATCGCTATTTACGGTGAAAGATACGTCTGCCTTAACGTGGGCTTACGCAAACCCATACACTGGATTTTCGTTGTTGCAGATGTCTTTATGCCAATCATTGGTATAGACCTGTTACAACACCATAATCTACTCATCGACACACGCTCACGAAAGTTAATAGACGGAAACACTAAGTTATCCGTTAGCGTAACTCCTTGTTCTGGTTGCAGGTTATCCCCAGTCACGATTAAGCACACCATAGACCCCTTGTACCAATCACTATTCGACAAATACCCCGGGATATACCAATCGCAATCGAAATTGCCTTGTGTAACCAGCAATGTTACACATCACATCACGACTACAGGACCACCTGTATTTTCGAAAGCTCGAAGACTCTCTCCCGAGAAGCTTAAGTTAGCTAAAAACGAATTCGACCACATGATGGACCTAGAGATAATTCGACCATCGAATAGTCCATGGGCATCCCCATTGCACATGGTCCCTAAAAAGGACAGCAATGATTGGCGGCCAACTGGTGATTATCGGCGTCTGAATGCTAAAACCATTACCGATCGTTACCCGCTGCCTCATATTCACGATTTGACAGCTACCTTGAAAGGTACAACTGTCTTTTCGAAAATCGACTTGGTTAAAACTTATAACCAAATCCCGATGGCACCTGGCGACATTTCTAAAACCGCCATCATCACTGCCTTCGATCTTTACGAATTTCTACGAATGACTTTTGGTTCAGAAACGCGGCCCAAACCTTCCAAAGGTTTATAGACGACGTCTTCCGAGGTCTCAACTTCGTACATGCGTATGTTGATGACTGTCTAATAGCAAGTCCGGACAGAGAATCGCATCTCAGGCATCTGGACATTGTTTTCGATCAACTCCAAAGGCATGGCATTACTGTCAACATACAGAAATGCCAAATCGGAACAAACTCCTTAGACTTCCTAGGACACACCATTGATGCCCAAGGCATCCGACCCCTTAGGAGCAAAGTGGCGGCCATTCTGGATTTCCCAGAACCGACCACGATCAAGCACTTACGAACTTTCAACGGACTTGTAAGTTTTTATAGACGGTTCATGCCCGAATGCCCATCCCTTATGAAACCGTTAACCGATCAGCTTCATGGAAATGCGAAATCAATTTTATATAAAAAAAAACATTTTTATTTTTTTGAGCGTATATATATTTATATATTATATATAAAAAAACAAAAAAAACACTTTTTTCCTGATCGCTTTTACGCTGTTTGTAAGTGTATTAGTTTATTTTTTTCCGCTCATCTTGTGTCCCTACGCAAGTACGAGTTTATTTTCGACATGCACTCACACGTTTTATTTTTCCTCTTTTCCAGGACGGCTGGAAAAGAACGACGAAGTTTCGCAAAGAACCGAAATTCTCATTGTACTATATTTCTTTATTGTTATGTTGTAAATTTTGGTCCCATAGTTTAAGGAAAGACGACCAGACGCTGCTAAACGAAGCAAGCTATCAGAAGATTGTTTACCAACGACAAACTCGTTGGGTTTAAACTTCTGGCTGGTCACGTCTTAGGGGCATCACTACCTCACTAGGGGGGCAGTGATCTGTAGCTGTAAATAATTCCCCAAAATCAATAGTTCATTAAGTGTTCGACATTGGATGCTGACCACGTTGTTTAAGTGGACTTGTTTAGCTGAAGGCTTTCGGTCATGCATCCGCACCAGATCACGTTTCAACACGGCGTGGGACACAGCTCCTACGTTTCATTAGCCAGCTTATAGAAAAGGTCCTCGATATATTGGTAACGAATCAAATATATCTTTCCTGCCTCTTCTCGTCTGACTTCTGATTTCTATCTGACTGGGAACGATCGAACATAGAAGGTGCTACTGGTAACTAGTTGTAAAATTAGAACATCCGTTGCATCCTCATTACAGTTAAAGCAAATAGTTGCCTGGTAATGCCTCAAATTATGCGTACTGCCAAGTTTCATTAAGTTGTAAGCTAGCTAACTGAATACTCATTTATGGCGATAGGATGTTTTCTCTGAAAAAATTTTCAGTCATCTATGACGGGGTTCATCGACTAGCCATTTATTATTACTTGTGCAAAATTGTTGGGGTAGTGTATAGAATATTTCAAATTTCTGAGACCTCAGTGACGTAAATAGCCTCTTTGATTTCAGCATACTCACATTAATTCGGTATGAAATTTTTTATCGACAATATAAATGTTTTGAAAACTTCGCACTAGGTTGCCTAGGAATCGAGGTTATTCTCCTGACGCTTCAGCTTCAATTCATGCCCTAACCTAGAAAACATGATTGTATTTGAGGTAAGAGGAATTAGATGATCAATTTCGTTGACTGTTTGTTCAGAGATGTGCTTAGAAGAATATCTTAAACAATAATGACTGGTTTACTGCAGATAGCTTTCATCACAATCATTCATTTAGTAAGGCATTCGTCATTACAGCCATCCAGAGAAATAAATCGCGTTGAGACAATTTGTTAGCCATCCCCAGTTTTGTAAGAAACGCTGACTATAAAGTTGAGCCTAGGGGGACAACTGTGTATATCCCAATCACAATCCTCAAAGGTGAACATGAGATAACTGGGAAAATAGATATTCAGCACTTAACACGAAGAGAAGGCCAAAAATGGCGAACGTGGGGATATTCATTCAATCAGATGGTATGGCTCAGCCTCCCAGATGTGATCATTCTGCATAACTTGTCTTTATTCACACTGAATATATCATCCTATCTTCAGCCTAAGTATGTTCTTCAGAGGTACTGAGTATCATATTGTTAATTGTTGCGGTACAATGAGTCAGTGTAGACAAGGATGTAACATCCACGTAAGTTCTTACAGATTAAGTAGTCACACCATGACAACTCTATAATTATGCAATTAGGCATATTGTTATGCCAGCACAGATAAATGTACTGATAACAAATAATAAACTAGACTGACAACGATATTCGGTCACAAGTATACAGTGGTTGACGCTGGGAAAATAGACATTCAACATTTAAGGCGGAGAAAAACCCAACAATGGGAAAGGCAGGAAGAATGATCTCAATGGATGCAATCCATCAGATGGCATGGCTCAGTCGTGCAAGCGTGGTCATTCTTGTTTGTTGTCTTATCTCTTTTATTCATACTAAATATATTGTTCTGTCTCCGGTCTAAATATTTTCTTCATCATACATAGGTGATTGTTACGATCAGTGTACACAATGATATGACTCCCCCGTAAGATCTTATAGATTAGGCAATTATATCATGACAAATCTACAACCTTAGGATTATGTCTATTACTAGAGTTGTACTGACAACGAAGTGGTCCGAAATTTTACATTTGTGTGGCCTTTGTATACGTGCTACAAAGGAACCACAAAATGATAAACAATAGGCGTAATAAATCATTTTATTAGTTTGTGCTAAAAACCTCTCCCTGTAGATAATAATAATAATAATATATTTCTGCATTAGCAGGTACACGCCATTTTTACAGGCATGATCTACAATTTACAACATATACTGGTTCACAGTATGCATCCCAAGCAAGCTTGTTTAGTAATTATAATCTATAAAAGTTGATAGCAGTTCATTCGTTCAGATATAATGTGTTTTCATAAGAATAGTTTCCAAAGGGGCATAGCGTCCACGTTATATACCAGATCCAATCTGGACAAAAAGTGTATTAGGGTTTCGGTCGTGCTAAGTATTTATGTAATGCAGCTTTTTAAGTTTATAGTTGTTATAAAGTAGGCTTGTGGAGCGCCTGGTTCGAGCTATGACCTTGGGAAAGCGCGTTTGTCAAGCTTTTTCCAGATGTCAGAAGTTACATAGCTTCACCCTCAAAGCAAGATTCTGAAGAGAAAAAATAAAAGAGAAACCGAGGAGCAGCAAGGCATTTGGATATGAGCGATAATCAATGCTTAACATTTATTAGTGGAACAGTTGGAGGTATGATAAATTATTAGATTAAATTGATACTAGCTCATGTTGCAAGAGTAAACTGCGATTAGGGTCTCCAGAAGAGAGAAGGCAGTAATAAAGAACAATGAGTTGTTATATTTATCAAGGTGGAGTAGGTTCCAATGAAGGAGGGAAGTCATTGGAATGAGGAAGAACAGAGAGTGCATATAGAGAGTAGTGTTAAGTAAAATAGAAACCATATCCTTTACAGTCAGTTTTTTTCTTTTCTCATCCGATGCCTGCCACACAGTGTTCATGTAAAAGTCCGAGTTAGCATGTTAAAGGTTGTCTTAGTAGAATAGTTAATCCAGCACAAAAATTGGAAACATGAGTCTTAATGGTGAGTGTAGGTGAACAATCTCAATATCACAGATCTATTGACTTGTTCTCATCCATAAAGAGCCTGATACAAACAAAATGTTCTGCCCCACAAACACGGGTGGATTGAAATCATCGCCCACACCATCAGTGCTTGCTGGTCAGTAACTCCACCCTCCCTCCTTTTGTGATGTTAGGCTCATTTACGATTATTTTTTGGATACATATCATACCTCACACAATGCTCTGTGTTTCACATCCTGTTGGAAAACACTATTTCTATAAGTACCATGTTACAAGCTTATCAGGCAGTTACAAATTATGAACTGTGGGTAAGGCTTCGATGCTATGTTTTTATTGACTATATAGTGAAGTGTAGGTTACGAATCAGAGTATAGGCATTAGGAAGGATATAGTGTAGAATATTTCTTTACCATAGTAGGCAGAAAAATGGAGATTTATATTAGTTACAGATAAGGTAAGATAACGAGTGGTGAAATAATATTGATGGCAAGGCAACATAGTGTACAGATGAGTAAAAAACTGATAAATAGACAAGAAGTAACTCACACTAAATTCGCGTTGAGGTTGTTTTGTTCTATGCTAACCGGTTGATGGGTGGCAGTAGTCAGTCGATTGTGCGTTTCTTCTGGTGTTTTAGGGTATTTATAGGCGTCGTTTAGCGACCGAGTATTGATAGATCCAGTGAGTTGCCTGTCTACTTCAATTGAAAAGAATTAATGAGGGGAAAGTATCTAATACAACTACAAGGTAGGGAAATAAGGCGACTCAGTCTATATATGTAGAGAGCCTATGATGTCTGTGTGGGGCATGGATGTGTTCGTTTGCACCAGATCTATGCTGGTGAGGGGTTGATTAATGAGTCTTGTAAACGTATGTAATTTGTCTGCCATGCGTACTTCAGAAGGCAGACTGTTCCATATCAATGCGTACTTGATAAGGAAGAAGTTTTCACGTGTTTTTGATCTGTGTTTTTCAATTTTGACAGTGGATACTTTGTCTCGAAGGTTGTATCCATGTGAGTCTTGGTAGAGAGCTATATTACATGTGGAATAAGTAAGGTTTTTAAGGAGTTTAAAATAAAGAATTAAGTTAGACCTAAGCCTTCTTTTCCAGAGGGGTTCTAGTCCTAAGATATGGCATCTGGATTTGTAGTCAGTGAGTTGGTCATTCTTAAGTATTTTGCGAGTGAAGTCTCGCTGTATTCCTTCCACCTTAAGTATATCAGATAGGCGTAGGTTGGAAAATAAGAACGAGCAGTATTCGACGATGGGTCTTACGCAGGTTTTATACAGGATGATTTTAGTTTACTTTTGAAAGAAATTACGAAGGATGAAGCCAAGCAATCTCCGTGTTTGAGATGCTTTAGTTGAAATATGTTCAGAGAAGTTAAGACTGTCGGAGTAATGTCGGAGTAATCACTAGTTCATAGAATCAACCTAGGGGAATTAATTCCTACTCCTGTGAAAACCAAATCTATTTAGTAAAGCTAAGAGACTGGTATGGTAACCCAACATTTCCACAGATGCTGCTTCTAGTAGGAGACTGATTTAGTATCACAGTTATTTACCCCCGTTAAATCACACGTATCGACTCTGAAGCAACAAAGGTTTTGTCTTCTGCGTTCTCGTCTGTCCAAATTACTCGTTGTGACAAAGTAATGGGCAGCATCCTTGGGTAGCTGGCTGCCGTTCTGTGTAATATTACGACAAGCAACGTAGCAGTGCCTTACTTCCAACATATCTAGAGACCTCCTGAATGATACAGACTTCTGTTGGATATCTCTAGTACCATTGATGGTACAGAGTTAAATGGAACGCTATCAAAATGAAAACCTCCAAAATATTGTCTGTCGATCTGAGATATATTTGAGGCCTTTGAACTTACGGATGATGCTAACTTCTGGAGAGTAAGGGGCCAAAAATGCCAGGTGCAATCGGAGTTTGACAAACCCTTTACAAGTAACACATTTATAACCAAAGTATGCCAAAGTAATCAAATCAGGAGTCATAAATGAAGTGTTTCGAATATTTCTTTAGAAGGCTATCGGTATATCGGGAAGCATCCATTCTGAGCTGGCTAAAAGTTGCACGGGATGCCTAGCACAGGGTACCCACTTGTGATCTGGTTTGGATACAAAACCGAGCGCATTCGGCTAGGTGAGTCCGGTATAACTGATGTGGTCAGCATCAAATGCCGAAGACTTACAGAATTATTTACTTACCGCTACAAAGCATTGGTGCCGATGAATATGAGCTCTTAACTGGTGTACATGAGTTACCAGTGTTTGGGTCTGTAGGTTAGTTTCAGAAAGTTTTCTAATTTTATCAGTGATGATGATAGTCGCCAGTGGAAAAACACTTCCGAAAACTAAAAGATATGGGTGTAGTTGTAGTCCATGACTCTCAACTTGAACGCATACCGTGGCGTGCCAGCTGCTTACGGCGTTTACACTCTTGTGAACACTTCGTAGAGGTTTCCGGACTTTACACTTTAGTTCACCAACGATGATTATCTCTATCGAATGATTGTGGGCCTACTAAAGTTACAAGTGACGAACCAGGTAACTTTGAAGTAATGCTTTGATGTAGTCTACTTATATCCACATAAATAGTATATGGTGATGGTCGGAGATAGAATGTATTTTGGCAGAAGATCGATAACAAAAAGAACAGGAATGAAGAGCAATCGGTATGAAAATGGATAAACAATGAAATCAGGGAAAACGGACTGATATTTGCAGAAGGAACAGTTTTGATTGAGTCAATTGATTGTTATTTTGTAAACTAACTGTCTACTGTTTGGTTATCAGAATTTAGTGAGATAGTCTGTAGTTTGTGCCTGAATACATTCGATTGTCCCCACTCTTGTTCTTGTTCACTACAATACCTCGCGGTTAGTATCTAACGTGGATTACACTTTCAACGTATCAAATTACTATGGCTGCTTTGAAAACTGCATAACACAAAGGGTGAGATTACGTAAATATATTGGTAAGAATGAGTACAGAGATGTCACTGTGACCACCACTGCACGGGCCAGTCCATGGGGTATGATAAACTGACTGATGCGAGTTTGTCGTCCTTGACTTTAACATGGATCGATGATCTGTTTGATATTCAGTGGCCCAACTGCCAGATGATTTGGCAAGAGCTCAGTGACATTTCGCTGCCCCAACACACCCACCAACCTGAGCCGAAAAACAAAATTCCCCACTCAAACATACAATTTATCTGTATTTCAAGGTGTTCTATGACTATCAAGCGTTCGACAAGCAGTTGTGAACGGATGCCAGACCTCAATATTCTCAAAGAAGAGGGATCCAAAGGTCAGAATCTACTCCATTTGTTGCCAAAAGTGAGGTGGTCTAATATTGTTTATCAGTATTTTAAATAATGGTTTGGGCGATTCAAAGCTACGTATTCCGTTATACCTAAAAGTAATCATGTACAGTGACACCACAAAATTGAACAAAATAATGATAGGACTTCATTTTTCTCGGAGTGATCGACGACAAGTGGAATCAGCCTGATGAGTGAATGTCTTCGAATACACTGTGTCTTCACAGGATACTTACAGCAAGTATCAACACTAGTCAACTGACTTCTAGTTAGCGTTTTTTTAGCGAGTTGGTTTTCAACGGGATGGGGTCGCTAACCCCATGCCAAACCCTCCTCCTTTATCGGGGCTTGAGACCGACAGTAACCCCTGGAGGAGCTACAGATGGAGTTAGTCAAATGACTTACCATCCTTAATAATAATCACTGAAATACTAGGTCTCAGATCAATCACTTTATATTAACTACGCATGGTACCATGAAAAATTAATACTATTGAAGACCTGTGAAGTTTGGATTATGGGATGCTTGAGGGCATTTCTGGCTAGAACTCAATGAATCTAAACTTACAACACCACGACTTGGTTTCTTGAATGTTGAACAGTTTACATACGAACCTCTCGAAAATTCAGCGATAGGAGATCTCGTGTTTCATCTCAGCACCCATTGTCGCCTCTTTTCTTGTGCGAGAGGGAGTTTTGACAAGGTTGGTTATTTATATACACGAAACCACTGATAGAGTGCAAATGGCAAACTTACTATTCTGTTATAACAAGGGATGTGCCCAGAAGTTTGATCCTGAAGAAAATTCGGAAGGTAACGGTCTCACTGGTTGTTACCAGAGTTCGCAGATTCATGTCACTACCATCCTGGAGAGCCAATTTTTCATGATGCAAAAAAGAAGTGGTCCTGTTGCAATAAGTACAGCACAGACTTTTCTGAATTTCTTAACATAAAGGGATGCGCTGTAGGGAAGCATAACGGTGTCCCTCCAGATAACACTGTCAAAGAAAAGAAATCTGATTTTCCAACTAAAGTAAGTCATTAGTTCCGGCCAACTAGCTGTAGAAATGTCCCCGGGACAGAAAGTAGGATGATAGTACCTTGGAATATCTTGAGTTTTGTTCGCATATCATTCAATGGATGAAGTTTTGCAGCTTCGGTAGATACTTATTTAAGTCTTCAGTGGTAAGAGTAGGTCGGGTGACTTGTATTGAACTTAGCAATTCGTAGTGCCATGATCATCTTATTGCTGTTAATGTGTCGACACCGGGTGATGACACTCCGTATTTTGGTGGGGGACCCATAAACTCACGAGTCGGTGCGAAAAATGAGATCCGAAATATGTACATGCACTGTAGTGTCTTTGTTGGCACAAGTATCTATACTTGATTACCAATTGCTTCTGTTTCGGTGTATATTATATACCCACAAGCCTAACATCATAATAGATTTCGCTTGACTGACTTATTCGTTTGTGTAACGTTTCAATAGTGTTAATAGGTTTCAAACCTAGATGTTTAGTGTTCTACGTACTTAATAGTTAAGGCAGTATGAGTCAGCATAACCATGTTTTCGTCTCCTATCGTCTGTAATTTGTTCGTGATGTCATTTTGACCAAGCCGACCACAATTCAAAAGCACACTAGAAAGGATTCATTAGGACAAAGATAAGCTTACAATATTTTAGCTCCATATTTGATCGAAGTTTGCTTGGGAGTTATTAGTTGAAATTTTATTTACATTAGTAAAAGTGCATTTTCATTGTTAAATTCATTGGGGAGGTTAACTCTATGATTGTAGTGTTTGGGAGTGAAACAGACCATTGAACACAACTAGTAGTTTCAGGTTCTCCAGAAGAAAAACATCAGTCTTTTTTTAATGAAGCTCTTAACACTGGACCACTGTCTAACATTTAAATGGAGATCCGGTATTTGTTATCCCATGAAGTAATGTTTGTCTTTATCTAGATACCCGAGTAGCATGATGACTGTGATTCATAATCATCCACTTAAGGATTAGGACACATGATGCTTGTCCAAAACACTGTTCCTATACGTAAATATTTCCAGACAACCATACCATAGTGTTTCATATCGTGATCCTTAACCAGTATTCTTAAGACCATCATAAATACGTAATTCGTAATCTTTAGTAGATGACCTATTTAGTTGTCCTTTCACGCAGTCATTCAGTTTCATACACAGAATGAAACTAAACTGCACCTATCTGTTTATTTCGTGTTTTAAATTCAATTCACTAGAAAATTTCCCGTCAGTTATTTTCAAGGATATTTTTTTGTAGCCTGTTCCTCCACCTACGCCTGTAGTATCAAAACCTGTTGCATCCCAAAGGCCATCACGTACCGAGCCCACGCGTGATCTTCCACTTGAAGTTGCACCAAACCTTAGGTCAGCTCTGGAAGATTTATCACTAGATCCATCCTTCAAACCACTACAGAATTCTACGGTAGAAAATAAAAAAGGTTGGTTTGTCCGGAATTACCATTCATGTTAACTTCATATTACGTTTATTAATCCTTAATATCGCGAAACTCAAATAGTACTTACAAATAGTCACTACAGAAGATCAAGCAAAACGATAGTCATTCGTCAACCTGTAATTGAGTCGGAATGGGGCTAATATCATAAAGTCATCTTATTTCACATACCAACTCAATATATCTTATTATTATCATTCAAACACAAACATTGGTACAAGGAGGCATCACATATATATGCCCCACACAAATCGAATGATTTGTGTGAGGGCTGGGATACTACTCGGACACCCAAATCGGAACAGGTGGTTATCTTAGGAGGCCACACCCCTAGCCTTTGACCTAGAGGTCTAATCCACAAGGCAATCGAGCAACGTTAGAAGATGCTGTCTCATGGTAGTCAGTGACCAACAATAGGTTCATGTGCCTTTTGTTCACTCAGGATCCTGGAGTCCATGTGCACCATTGTTTTGGAATCAGGTTTTCCAACTCCCCTAGGTGGATCTTCCATATCCACCAACTCGGTTAAGGTGCCGGATATTTGCTTTTCGTCCTTTCAATTCCGTAAACAACACCCCCTCCGTGATTAAGACTTCCCTGTCAGTGGCCGTATACGCGTGGCAATGTGAGGGCATTTTGAGAGGGAGAGCTGACTCCACTCCCATCTGTAACAGGTCAATTAGGGACACTCGATATATCTAGGTTGTGTTTAACAACCAGTGATAATATTATTCATTCTTTTAGATTTTGTATGAGAGTAGACCAGTTTTAAAGTCTTTTTTACATTTACATTGTAAATCTACTAATCCTGATGATCTACCGTAATCAGTTTCATATTTAACCGTTATTTTTAGTTTCAGTGTTAATTAAATTCTTTGATAACGTGGATTATTTTATCATCCGTTGTTGTATACATTTAAGTAGTTCGAATGTACCCAAAAAGCAGTTGCCTCGGTTGTTATTTATTCAGTATATACGGTAATGTATCGAAAATCCAATGTTTTTCGTATTATACTGATCAATCTCAGGGTGATACTTTTTAGTTGTTGGTCTAGAGCGAATTCTGTCAATTAGGTCTGCAATATAATAAATAAGTTACTTGGTATTATTATGCACTTCATATGATGTCGGACATTTGAAGGCAGATGGTTTATATATGTCTGGTTTGGAGATTAACGTCCCCACCATCCATCACAATATCGAGTGCGTCTAGTTAAGCATATCATCCAGTTCGTTGCGTACCTCAATTTTAGTTTTATTTCGAGATATAATCTACCAAGATCTATGTGTAGGTAACAAATATACGTTTTCCACTCCTAACTTTTTACATAGCAGTAGATTGATGACTTACTAAGACTTCACTGCCCCCAAATGCCCTGGTACGGCCGAGAGTGGGGAGAGTCTGCTCTCCCTCTCGAAATGCTCTCATATGGCCACGCGAATATATAGCCTCTTCCAGAGAAGTCCTACTCACTGCCTTCTCGTGGCGGGGGTGTTGTTCACAAAAGTGAGAGGACGAAAAGCGAATGTCCGGCGCTTTACCCGGGTTGGTGGATATGGAGGACCCACCTAGGAGAGTTGGAAAACCCTGATTCCAAACCAATGGTGCACATGGGCTCCAGTATCCTGAAGGAAGGAATGGTGTATGAACCAGCTGTTGGTCACCGGCTACCATGGGACTGCATCTCCTTACGATGCTCCACTGCCTTGTGGATCAGATCTTTAGGTCAAAGGCTCCGGGTGTGGCCCCCTAAAAAACCCACCTGTTTCAGTCTGGGCACCTGGCCAGTATCACAGCCCTCACACAAATCGAATGAGATTTGTGAGGCGGATATTTATCTGGTGCTTCCTTGTACCACAATTTATGTGTTTAAATAAATAATAAAAAATAAAGACTTCACTATAAAACTCAGTACTCAGGTGCTGATAAGTATCTTGGACCTTAAACTTTTTTCTGACACAGAATTTATTGATTTTACGTGGCTACCAGAATCAAAGTAGATGAAGTTGAGATCTGGCATTTGACCTTGGCTTAGACACGGCGTGATGCAGAAGAGACTAAGATTGGATCATGTCCCACAAAGTTGATTCAGTAATTACAACCATAAAACCAATTTATTTTTAGGTTTAATAGTGTACTGTCATCGTTGAACTCGATTAGACTTATATTCTCAGATATACTGCTTAGTCTTGGTAGTTTAATGCTAGGCTTTCATCTTGTCTGATTTATTTTCACTAAAATCATAGCAGAAATGATAGTCTGCAGTTACGTAATTATTTAGTGTTCTAAATTAATAAAATATACGTCCGATACTACTGTGTTTTGAATGCTATATGTCAAAATAAAACTTTTTTCTCTATGTTAGGTAGTCCTTCACTTGGTACAAACTGCAGGAACACTTCATGCAAACAGGTAAGTCTAGGTGACATGTGTATAGCGCAATATGTTTGAATCGTATTTCTCAAAGTATACGATGTCTTATGGTTATGGCTATGGTTATGCTTCAGTCTGGGCACCTGGGCAGTATCGCAGCCCTCACACAAATCGAATGAGATTTGTGAGGCGCATATTTATCTGGTGCTTCATTGTACCAATATTTATGTGTTTAAATAAATAAATAAAGGTTATGGCAAACTAGTAAGTGAAACTCGAATATAAATAACGACTTGCAGTTAAGTTCATATTTAACAGGAATATTTCAACCGCCCTTTTGGTTGATCATTCATTTTTGTATTGGTGGGGATGCAGGTACATCCAGCTGACGACCCCCAAATAGGACGAAACGCGCGTCCTGGATTCCACTGCCATCCACTATCCATCTTTGCTTATGTTTTTAACACATTGCTCGCATATGTTGCGGCCACCGAACGAGTGGTTCTGAGGCTAAATGCCGGGTACTAGGTAGAGGTGGCATATTAGTCAATGATGTATTAAATTTTCATCGTATGCCCAACTACTACTTATCTCGACGCCCTTTGTCGGCCAGTGTAGGGGTATGTTAGAGGAAACCCAGTGATGACCAAACCAAAACTTGGGATCAGTCCATAAAGTCACTGATATTTAGAACGAGTCGTTTAGTATGCTCAGATCACTTGGTCAGGGTCTGCGCGATCATTGTAACTAGTAGTTGAATATTTTAGGTGATATGGCTTGTAATTGTTATTGATGACTGACTGACTGACTTACCTTTTTTTGTCACACTGACCAACTAACATTTTCTTTGCAGGTCTATACAGGAACAGATTCAGATAATGGACTCTGCTTATACCATCCCGGTGTAGCTGTATTCCACGAAGGGTAAACGCATTTGCTATCTTTTGTTTTTTATACGTGATAAACTCTTGAATATTTACGAGATTTCTTGTATTATGAAAACTGTTCTACAAGTACTAATCAGTGAATAATAGTACAAGTTTGTTGAAATCATAAATTACTGAGTACCATATTCCTTTTTCCCTATAGTTAAATTATTATAACTCCATTTTCCGGCCTTATAAGTAAAAACAATGACAGTTGTTTAGAACTAGATCAATCAACTTGTTTATATTTTCTTCGTACTAAGCATATAAACTAGTCGTTAAAACTTGAAAGATTGTGGATCAAAGATACGACTCAAAATGGTTTGTTTGGGGCATATATATTTGATGCCTCCTTGTACCAATGTTTGTGTTAGAATAAATAAAAACTAGCAACTTAGGAATATACCCCACTGTTAATGGTCATATTTCACATCCATAAGGTGGAAAAGAACGAGATACCAATCACTAGAGCGCCGAACAGGAATCTCCAACCTACTCTGTCATAGACTCTCCTTTACAGTTGTTCCACATTACTATTCATTCTCACTATGTTGACCTCCAATTCACGAAGCATTGTGTTCTTTGGTCTACCTCTTTTCCTTTCATCTTCAGGATTCTGAGTCACAGTTTACTTTGTAATGCAGTTTGATGATCTTCGTAATATGTGTTATATCCACCTCTTACGTTCTTACCTCATTTCCTCCTTAAGTGGAAACTGGTTTGTTATCTCCCACATTTTGTTGTTGTTGATGGTGTTTGGTCGAGTGATCTGGAGAATCTTGAATAGACAAGTGTTTATCAATACTTGTGCTTTTTTGATGCTAGTTGTTGTAGTTCTCTAGGTTGAGCAAGTGACAACCTTTTTGGAAGAAAACAGTACACTGTATTTGAAGAAAAGTGTTCAACATCTCTATTGTCTAATGTAGGTGTGCCACAAGGAGCTGTTCTTTCACTTTCTCTTTCACCTCTTCTCTTTTTTCTGCATGATCTGCCATCTTCCACAAAAAACACTTGTAAAATATGCGGACGACCTCACTGTATGTATGCCGATTTCTACCTCCTTACATCCTATAGAAATGAATGAGTTTTTGTCTCGTATTGAAAGGTGGTCTGTTGGTAATGGTCTCTTACTCAATCCATCTAAATGTCAAGCTGTTAACTTTAGCTTGAGACATGGACGGAACCTATACTCTATTTTGGGATCCCATAATGCTTGTGCCATTGGAGACTCCTTAATAAACACGGTGTTGAAGGTCAAATATCTTGGTGTCATTTTTTTCTCTGATTTTTCTTGGTCTTCTCATGTTTTACTCTTATCGAAAAAAGTTTACCGTTTAACATACTACATAAAGAGGCTGCATGCTTTTGGGATTACTCGCCATTTACTCTTACACTTTGTAAATTCCTGCATATTACCTATTATTTTATATTGTTCTCCATTATTCTTTCCCGGGCTTTTGAGAAAGGACTTTGCTGTTTTGCGTAGAGTGCTGAAGGCAGTTTCCAAGGTATGTGGTGAATCTTTTGAAGTCATTGTTAATATGCTTGTGGATAGACATCTTAAGTCTTGCAAACTCTTGGCAGGTGTTATCTTATCAGATACTAACCATCCGCTTCATTCATATCTTTCTCCTTGTATATCTTCTGGTAGAACGAGACGTAAATACATTAAAATCCATACACGCAAGCAAATCTATAAATGTTCTGTAATACCTTACCTAGCAAATTTACTTTTTGACGAACAGGTTGTTAGAGTTAACCTAGTCAAGAACCTGTATTCTTAAGTATGTCTCAAATTCGATAATTTGTACAAACTCAGATTTTCTTAAACTTTTTTTAAATTTCTGTTCTGTTTTTTTGTTTGTTTTGTCTCTTTTTTGGTAAAAAAAAACCTGTTGAAATAACTCGTGCTGAGAATTCTTTATTGTACCAGATTATAATATTGAATAAAGCCATTAATAATAATAATAATAACCCATGAAACTGTATTGTTCAAGCGAGTCTCCAATGAAACAGATATCAGTAGATGGGCTTATTAATCTGGTAAAGTGATATGCTTTAATCAGTCTCTAATGAATTAAGACTTACTTTTATATATATTACTATAATGTAGGGAGGATTTGAATGTGACCAACTTAGTCTCATTAGCAGTTGTGGGTATGAGAGCTAATATTACTTCCCGGCTGCCCACACCGTGGAAGGGTATTTCTTGAGAGACCTGAAAACGAAGTTGGATTAGTGTTAGTCTTAACGACCTGGGAGTGTGACCGCAGTGCCCAAGGTACAACTGCTTGAGGCCGGTCACATACGTCCTTTTTGTTGGGGATTTTTGACGTGTTAGCTTTGTTCTTCAAATGACCTTACCGCCGGAGACGGAAATCCGTGGGATAATGCGAGGTGTTCATTTTTAGGGTCGAACTTTTCTAACCCCACCCTCCTTATGGGAAGGCAGCATCGCTGTTATGCTGGTTGTCTGGAGGAAACATCTACTGCCGTCACACCTCTGTACAGTCAGCAGTACGAATTCGCCTTCGGACCTTGGGATTGCTATTTTTAGTCTTACCGCTCTTCAACCAACCTTTCTGGCATGGAAGGACTTTGAGGAACGATTGTTGCAGCCAGTATAGCTCTATTAGTTCATCACGATAGGTGAATCCGACCACCACGTCAAGGTAGTAGCAACGGTCGGGTATGGCAACTCGAACTGATGTATGTACGTACGAAGTTCTACTTTGTGACTGACATTACTATAAAGTTTAGCCAATTAATTCTAGGCATAACACTGAAAATAAAATTCTTTCGATTGTGCTTTTTTCTTTAAAAAATATATTCGTTTTTTCTTTATTTTAGACTGAAGTATTGGACTTGTTGTAATCAGAAAACTAGTGATTTCGATGCGTTCCTTAAACAGATCGGTTGTACTACAGGTCGTCATAATTGGACCGTGGAAGTGAGTTCACTATATATATTTATATATGTATATATAACATCGATGAAGAAATGGTTTAAAAAACCTTCAAGTGGTTTTTCGTTTTACTTCAGCTAATTGACATACATTCCACACAGAATAGATTGTTCACTGAAAAAT
This sequence comes from Schistosoma rodhaini, assembly GCA_944470415.2. Classification (NCBI taxonomy): domain Eukaryota; kingdom Metazoa; phylum Platyhelminthes; class Trematoda; order Strigeidida; family Schistosomatidae; genus Schistosoma; species Schistosoma rodhaini. The sequence continues at coordinate 20,391,120 of OX104040.1, read as the reverse complement.
CATCATTACAAAACGTTTGAACTATATCGTTGTTGATAGTCAAGACTGTATTGTAATCAGTCTTTGTTTATACTGTTAGTCTTTTGTGTAGATTCTGGCTAGTAGTAGGATCCAAAATCCATGTTTCATCTTATTCGGGATTCTTCAGCCGACTTTGCTTGCACTTCAGTGTTGCCTGTTCAAAATGATACAAATGCCTAACGTGTTGAATTAATTAATGACTACCTGAGCTCATTAGTTTCATAGATAATCAGTTGTTGTGTTTAAAGTGAATACTACTTTACTCAGTTCAAGTCACAATCTAAATATCAACATTGGGATAAAGATACATACTGCTAGTGAATCCTAAAAGACAGTGAAATGAGTATTCTGGTTTCCACTGATGGTTGGAAGAAAGCTAGGGGCGGCCAGACCAAAACGTGGCACAAATCCATGAAGACACTGACAATTGGACTAAGCCATGCTAGTAGGTGTAGACTACCTGGTCGAGATTCTTTAGATGATAGCAATCGATGGTTAGAGACTTTGAATGGCATGGCTCAAAATCGTTTGCAATCGCGAAGGTTCATCCACTCTTTGTGTTTTCCCGAATTCTAATCTTCCGAACTCTTCATGCCTCTATCTTTTTTCTCTTTTCAAATTTATTTCACTGTATTTTACTCCTTGAATAACATCTTCAAACCCTAATCTCTCACATAATGCTTAAACTCTTACTACTTCTACCACTATGGTATTTGAATAGACAACTGCATCTTTTTGCTAATGTGGTATGGCAACTCGAACTGATGTAAGTACGCGTGTACAAGGTTCTACGTTGTGACTGACTGATGGTCGGAATCTATTTAGTCAATTTTATCTTAAAAGTCTTAAGTTCGTCACTCAACTTTCCGATTATTTCTGCAAGACTTCCATATGAATCCTGTCTTTTTTTACAGAAGAAGAATTAATTAGAAAATTGTATTTCAACAAAAGCTATTCAATTTTATGAAGTAATAAGAACACTTCTAAAGAATTCTGTTGAAAAATAAGGTATTAATGTGTATGGCTTCTTCATAATCTACAAGGAAAACTTGTTGTAAGCATGTTATATTTACTGGAACAACATACTCTTGGTTGAATAAATGAATGATATTTAAATATATCAAGAAGCTAAGACGATCTTTTTATTTATTGCCTCTTATAGATAACTGTCTCATATTCGACATGGTTGAACTTCATTAGTTACTGTTTCTAAGTAGAACTCATGAAATTACGCCCCCACGTACCCTGGTACGGCCGAGAGTGGGGAGAGTCTGCTCTCCCTCTCGAAATGCTCTCATATGGCCACGCGAATATATAGCCTCTTCCAGAGAAGTCCTACTCACTGCCTTCTCGTGGCGGGGGTGTTGTTCACAAAAGTGAGAGGACGAAAAGCGAATGTCCGGCGCTTTACCCGAGTCGGTGGATATGGAGGACCCACCTAGGAGAGTTGGAAAACCCTGATTCCAAACCAATGGTGCACATGGGCTCCAGTATCCTGAAGGAAGGAATGGTGTATGAACCAGCTGTTGGTCACCGGCTACCATGGGACTGCATCTCCTTACGATGCTCCACTGCCTTGTGGATCAGATCTTTAGGTCAAAGGCTCCGGGTGTGGCCCCCTAAAAAACCCACCTGTTTCAGTCTGGGCACCTGGCCAGTATCACAGCCCTCACACAAATCGAATGAGATTTGTGAGGCGGATATTTATCTGGTGCTTCCTTGTACCACAATTTATGTGTTTAAATAAATAATCATGAAATTACATCTTGAAGTTATTCAATAATGGGTATAAAACTCTATACTGAAAATAACAATTCGGTTATGTTAAACTCATATTCAGCAATAATAGTCTATTCTTTGAACTCATACCAGTACGTAAAATGACTAGTTTATTATGACTGCTAAGTACTCATATGGCTTGTGCTTGATACTAGTACCCCCCCCCCCTAAACCTACTATGTATAGTAAGAACAAGGCTGATAAGGAATTTTTCGACTATGAAAATGAGATGTCAATACATCATTTTAAAAAAATCTAATTTACATACAGTCAGATTTGTATAGTGGGTTGGAGAATGCTGGTCAGTGGCCTATGCACCATTGGGAGTAACAGACGTAAGTAAGTAAACTCCGAATCGTATAAGTGGGATTGGATAGTATTGAAGATTAGTTAATCAATAATTTACTGTATGAACACACATTTACCAGTATTATACAATTGACAATCTACAAAGTAATGGATATAATGAATTGAATAAGCTATATAAATCATAGAATGTTAGGGAAATAATAATTTTATATGTAATTTTAATAGTTGAGATCATGAATCAATTGAAGCTAGACCATCATGGAAAACCTGGACGGCCGTTTCGTCTTATTATGGGACTCCTCAGCAGTGCACATCCACGATCCCACCTCGCGAGACTCGCGCACGAAACCGATAGGTCCTGGGTTCGAATCTCGCGAGATGGGATCGTGGATGTGCGCTGCTGAGGAGTCTCATGATAGGACGTAAAGCCCATCCATGGTGGTCTAGCTTCAATTGATTCATGATCTCAACTATTTAAATTACTATAATATCCGCAGAAAACCCCTTCTGATAATTTTATATAGTTTTCACAATCTAATTGATTAAATCTTTGCTCACCATATCACAGTTTACTATGACTGAACAGATAAAATATAGATATCACCAATACAAGAACAATTATTGTATTATTATTTAGTCAACGAAGTACAGGAAAGGCAATAAACTTTAGTCATTCATAAGTAGTAATAATAGTAGTATAGTTATGAAACATGTATTTCGCAAAGCATATATATATCTAATAGTTGAATAGAAAAATTGTGTAACCAAGTGAATTAACGAAAAGTTTTGTAATAAAACTTGTTATATATATGTATGTATAGTTTCATGTTTAGTTTTAATCATTAAAGCTGAATATTATTTACAAGTGAGTTCTTTCTCGTTTTTTTGAGTGAATGCAATGTTTAAATTATGTACTCTTCACTTATTAACTCATTTCGGTCAGTCAGTCAGTCAACTACAACGTAGGACCAGGCACACATATGCATCGGTCCAAGTTAACATAACTCATTAGCACAACAATATCAACACCGGATTCATAGAAGTAGTTAATTTAGTGGTGGTAGTATATAAAAGATAGATTGTATATAACGATATAGTATAGGATGGAAGACAGATATGAAGCAATTTTAATCTTAATGTTTAAGAGAAGATAATGTGTATACACCTACGCCATTGTGATCGATTCTGAGCCATGTCACACACAGTCTCCAACCATTGGTTACGATAGCCATGCGGACCCCAACCAGGTGGTCTGCATCTGCCAACATGGCTCAGACTAGAAGTTAGTGACTTCAAGCACTGATGCCATGTTTTGGTTTGGCCTCCCCAACCATCCCCTACACTAGTCAGTATAGCTCGTCGTGGTAATCGGTGTTTAGGCATACGTAACACGTGGTCTAACCATCTCAGTCGATGAAGATTCACGACTTCACCAACTGATTTACCATCATTACCTAATACCCTGTGTCCAACCTCACCTCGTGCTGAGAATTCTACATTGTACCAGATTATAATATTGAATAAAGCCATTAATAATAAAAATTTAAAACAATTACCCGGTGATCCCAGCAAATGCGAGGAATATTTCTAAGGCATCTGTGGTCAAATACTAGTAACTTGCGAGTATCTTCTACTCTTAATGGCCATGTTTCATAAAGTAGAACAGAACGAACTGCTGCGCAGTATACTCGTCCCTTAATTGATAGGTGGATATATCTTCTTCGCCATAGGTGATGTAAGTTGGCAAAAGCCAAACGAGTTTTTTGAATTCGTTCTGAGATTTCGTCAAAACGGATTCAAAAAGCTCATTTATACCAGGTAGATAGTTGGCTTTGAATGACACTTTATGTATAAAAGAATAGTAATGCTCTCTGTTTGCTCAAAGTTGAAATCTACAATTTTTAATAGTTAAAAGTTGAACGTTATAACGACTAAGTCCCTTCCTTCATACTTCGAATTATATCGCTCAATATATTTTACTTTACTGGGTCCACTTTACACTGAATAATATCTTCAAATCAATCATAAGTCTATCTTCATTATCAAACAAAATTTGATTCTGCTAACCACAAAGACTATCCTGGAACTTTCTATACTTTCCAGTACTCCTTTTTTGAATAAACACTTATGAATATATTTTCGTGAACAGTTTTCCCTTCTTTGTCCATCATCAAATGAATATATATATGGTATTTGCATTCGTTAGTTATTTCAACTAAATTATTAGTATTTTTTGAGGAGATTACGACATCACGTAAATCTGCGAACGAAACGAAGATTTAGCGACACAATTACTGGATAAGCTAACAATTCCGATGTGTCTCAGCCCCGCTAACTAGAGGGAGACGTCCAGGTTAGAAGAAAGGAAATATATTCCACAAGCAACCAGAAGCATGAACAAAAAGCACAACTCAAGTGTATATATATACAGCATAAAAATGTCCTTAGGAAATGTCCCAAAATAGCGTATTAAAAGAGACAACGAACCAATGACATTTAAGGTATTCCCAAGTGATGAATACAATATGGAGGTGAAAATGGGCGCTTTTGGTGCGAAAACAAGGAATTCAAATTTGCGAAATAAAATAACAAAAGTAAGACGTTTACCAAATGAGTCCTGAGGATCTAGCATCCCCAACACTCAATAATTCAACTGTTACAATACTATAATCTCCACAAACTCCCATTCTGATAAAATAAAATTACTTACTTACGCCTGTTACCCCTCGTAGAGGAGCATAGGCCGCTCACCAACATTCTCCATCCAACTCTGTCCTGAGCATTCCTTTCCAGTTAACATTCATCCTTTTCATATCTGCTTCTATTTCCCGGCGTAATGTGTTCTTTGGCCTTCCAGTTTTCCGCTTCCCTTCCGGACTCCAAGTTAGAGCTTGTCTCGTGGTGAAATCCGTTGATTTCCCTAATGTTTGTCTGATCCTTTTCCAAGGTCTTTTTCTAATTTCCTCTTCATCTGGAAGCTGGTTTGTCCTCTCCTATAAAACGCTGTTGCTGATAGTATCCGGTCAGTGAATGTTGAGTATTTTGCGTAAACAACTGTTTATGAATATTTGAACCTTCTTGACAGTGGATGTAGTAGTTCTCCACGTTTCAGCTCCTTACAGTAGGACTGTCTTGATGTTCTTACTGAATATTCTCACTTTGACATTAGTTAAGAGTTGTTTTGAGTTCCATATGTTCTTCAATTGTAGAAATGCTGCTCTTGCTTTACCAATCCTCGCCTTTACATTTGCATCCGATCCTCCTTGTTCATCAATGATGCTTCCCAGTTACGTGATCTCATGTTTTTGCAGTTTTATGGATCAAGTGACTCAGTAGTTCGGGCATTCATTTTCCAACCATACTATGTGTAGAACTCGATTCTAACCCTACCTACTTCAACTTGAGCCACTGTTTAGTATTACTTACCCTCTCGTTTATAAAGTTTGATTCGAAACCAACTAAACTGATTGATACTTAGTAACAATAATAATTGACTTTCAACCAATACGTCTTGAATATATTCAAGTTCCATTTCACCTACTTTGATTTGAGTAGTATTACGAACATTTGCAAAAGTTTTTGTTCATTTCTTCCTTTATTTTAATAGGATGCAAAATCAACCAATGCAACATTAACTCTACAACCGAATGCAAATTGTCGTTTTGATTGGTATCAATTTGGTGGTTGTGTTACATTAGATATTTATGCTAAAAATATATGGCCTGAAACCGTTACTATTAAAGTGAATCAAATAGTATTACATGTTTCATTAAAATTTGGTTTAGACTATCAAACATTTGAACGGGATTTCAATCTATACGGTGTAAGTTGTCTATTCTTTGATTTATTTTGTTTTTATGTTAGGACTGTAAAAGAAAGCAAACAATATTGTACAATAAGGTCATGTAAATATAGTTCTTGTTACACCAAATATTGTTAGTAATCAATCACTTATTGAATAATAAGTTTCCCCTTTATCCGGGCTTGGGACCGGCAGTAGCCCCGGAGGGACTATAGGCGGATTCTATCAGCCCTGATACTGCTGAGAGTGGGTAGAGTCCGCTCTCCATCTCGAAATGCTCCCACATTGCCACGCGTATATAACCTCTCTCAGGGAAGACCTACTCACTGCCTTCTCACACCACGAGTGTTGTTTACGAAATTGAGAGGACGAAAAGCGAATGTCCGACTCTTTAACCAGGTTGGTGGACACGGAGAGTCTACCTAGGGGAGTTGTGAAACCCTGATTCCAAACCAATGGTTCACATGGACTCCAGGATCCTGAGGGAACAAGCGGCGTATGGACCAATCGTTGGTCACCGGCTATCATGGAACTGCATCTCCTCACGATGCTCCACTGCCTTGTGGATCAGACCTTTAGGTTGAACGCTCCGTGTGTGGTCTCCTAAGAAATCCACCTGCTTCAGTTTGGACACCTAGAGAGTATCACCGCCTACACACAAATCAAATGATATTTGTGTGAGTCATATATATATATATATATATATATATATATCTGGTGCCCCTTTGTACCAGTATTCATGTGTTTAAATAAAATAAATAACTAAATACTACCCGACGTTTGTGCTGTTGATGTCGTTCAGAAGGACGATGAAAGCTCCACGATCAAACCATCCAGCTCAGAGAACAAAACCCCATCAAAATCACCCACCTAAGCTACAAATGTTCTTCGTCATCTCAAAATTATATTTTGTAGTTTCTCGTCAGCGGCTTACAACTAAATATGTATTAGAATTTTAGCTTGGAGATAAGAAAATAGTATGGAACAATTGACATAGGTGAATGTGCAGGATTGGAATGACAAAAAATTATCAATGATAACTATATATGTGTGCAAGAAAAGGTCAGAGGTTATTAGATGTTAGAATGAAGGAAGCATAAAGGGTGGGTAGTGTAATAGTTGAATGGAGTTCAGAGACCAATGATATTTCTTATGCTTTCAAAATGATCGGTTTGCTGAAGCGATCGCGATAAAAAAAAATCGGATCTATATATTCAAAAAGAGACAGTAATCAACTTATTACTACCCTGGTAATCAAATGATTATTAGTTTTATTTTGGTTACCGAATTCTTAAACCACCCTTTCACTCACTTGTTTCTCTTAAATTGTCTGAACTTTTCAAATTCTATTCAATTATTACGTAGCCCATTCTGTCTTCTTTTAATTCCACGAATCAATTATTGCCTGTAAAATTATTACACCATTTATATTATTTGCCTCTGAACTCCACTCAACTATTACACCACCCACCCTTTATGCTTCCTTCATTCTAACATTTAATAACCTCTGACCTTTTCTTGCACATATATATATAGTTATCATTGATAATTTTTTGTCATTCCAATCCTGCACATTCACCTATGTCAATTGTTCCATACTATTTTCTTATCTCCAAGCTAAAATTCTAATACATATTTAGTTGTAAGCAGCTGATGAGAAACCACGAAATAGAATGAATTCATATTATTCTGCATCAATAGTTGTTCTGGCGGTAATAAAGTTCATAAAGGGAACTAATTACATGAAATCCTTGATGATCATTAGTCTAATTGATTCAACATCGAATGCTTTGATAAGTTAGCTCTGGTAGCAATCAGTAAATCGTATCTGTAATCATTAACTCACTAGCAAGTACAGTCTCATGTGTCTGGTTTTCAGCCAAACTTTTTTTTTGTTTAAGGGCTAGGAGTACTATTCGGTTATCCAAATTGAGAGCGGATAAAGCTGAATGCAAACCTATGACTGAAGATTGAACACCTTAGCCACTGTTGCACATCTCTAATCTTAACGGAAGTAGTATTTTCACTATGGATGTTATAAATAAGAATCGCATAAATCCCACTTCATATTAGAAAAATCTCTTATCTAGAATTACCCAAAGTGTAATTCACAATGCAAGTAGAACATCACTATATTTTGGTGTTCTTTCTTTGTTTTGAATCTTCCCATTAGTGTTTAGGACTTCAATTGATCAGTCTGTTATTGACATATGTCTATACTGCGCATATTGCCTAGATATAACCTTAATTCAAAACAAACAAAACCAAGTGAATATAAGTTTCATCCCATTGCACAAGCAAGTCGCCATCATGACTCAGTAGCTGAGTGGATAAGGTAATGGCGTTTAAATCGAACAGTAGTGTTCGTGTCCCCAGGGTGACCACCAACTCTGAGATGTAGGTACATCCAACTGACGAGTCCCAAATAGGACGAAACGCCCGTCCAACTGGATACCACTGCTAGCCACTATCAATTTTTGCTTGTAATAATTTTTGTATATTAATGTTGATTTCTTTCTTTTCTACACTTTTTTTTCAGTCTATAGATCCAAAACAATCCATTGTTAAATTAATGCCATTAAAAGCTGAAATAATTTTAAAAAAAGCTGAACCAATAACATGGCCAACACTTGAATCTAAACTATTAGATCATTCAGAAATGAATAATAATAAAGAAACGATTGAAGACAATTCAAAATAATAATGAAATAAAATGAAATGTATTTCTATGCTTTATTATTATTATTTAAATAAGAAATATGTTTATTACAATGATTATGTAATAAAAAAATTGTTATCTGTGTTACTATGTAACTTTGGTTTTTTTTTGTTTCTAACAAAACAAAATTATTGTCAGTCAGTTAGTCACAACGTAGAACTTCATACATACGTACATCAGTTCGAGTTGCCATACCACATTAGCACAGAGATGCAGTTGTCAATTCCAATCCTATAGTCAGTCAGTCAATCAGTCACAACGTAGAACTTCGCAAGCACGTACGTACATCAGTTCGAGTTGCCATACCATATTAGCACAGAGATGAAGTTGTCGATTCTAATTCCATAATGGTACAAGTAGTAAGAGTATAAGCATAAATATATAAGATTAGGGTTTCAAGATGTTATTGAAGGAGTATAGTACAGTGAAATAAATTTGGAAAGAGAAAAAGATAAAGACATGAGGAATTCAGAAGATTAGAATTTGGTAGAACACAAAGAGTGGATGCATCTTCGCCATTGCAAACGATTTTGAGCCATGTCATTCAAGGTCTCTAACCATCGGTTGCTGTCATCTCGCGAATCCCAACCAGGTAGTCTACACCTATCAACATGGCCCAGTCCACTTGTCAGTGACTTCATTGATTTGTGCCACGTTTTGGTCTGGCCACCCCTAGCTTTCTTCCAACCTACTCCTACACCATGAAACATTGCACGTCGGGGCAGTCGGTGGTCGGGCATACGTAACACATGTCCCAGCCATCTCAACTGATGAAGTTTCACTACTTCATCAATCGATTTGCCATCCCTACCTAGTACTCGTTTCCTAACAACTGCATTACTTACCCGGTGGTCCCAGGATATACGAGCAATGCTTCGAAGACACCTATAATCGAACACTAGTAGCCTACGAATATCCTCTACTCTTATTGGCCATGTTTCACTGCCATAGAGTAGGACGGAGCGAACTGCTGCACAGTAAACCCGTCCTTTGGTTGCTAGACGGATATCTCGCCTACGCCATAAATGACGCAAGTTGGCGAAAGCTAGACGAGCCTTCTGTATCCGTGCTGAGATTTCGTCACATACCAGACCACAAGGGCTGATGAGACTTCCAAGATAAGTGAAGTGGTCTACACGCTCAACTACTTCACTCCCTATCATTAGTTCAGGTGTCGATGCAACCCAATCCTGAAGTAACATTTTGCACTTCGAGGGAGAGAATCGCATTCCGAACATGCCTGCATAGTTGCTTATAGTGGTCAGAAGACTCTGCATGTTGTCAGCGTCTTCACCGAGTAAAACTATGTCGTCGGCGTATTCTAAGTCAACAAGTGAGCCTCCTGGTAAAAGTTCAACTCCTGGAGGTTTAGCTGATGAAAGTGCTATCTCTAAAAGTAAGTCAATGACAAAGTTAAACAAGAATGGGGAGAGTGGACAGCCCTGACGAACGCCACTTGTGGTAATCAGTTCTGATGACAGTTCGCCATAGGCTCTAACTCGACCAGTTGTGCTCGAGTAGAGAGCCTTTATGAGGTTAATGTACTTCTTTGGTACTCCTTTCAGTGACAAACATTGCCATAGAACCTCACGATCAACAGAGTCAAATGCCGCCTTAAGGTCAAGAAATACTACTATTGTGGGACGTCTGAATTTGTGTCTATGTTCTAGAACCTGACGTAGGGTGAATATCTGGTCTATGCAACCACGTCCAGGTCGAAAACCAGCTTGGTTTTCTCTAGTCTGCTCTTCACGAGCTTTGGTTAGGCGACCTAGTATTATTGAAGCTAATATTTTAGACACTATATTAGTCAAACTGATCCCTCTGTGATTGTCACAAGAGGACTTTTGTCCTTTCTTATAAACTGGCACAATCAGTGATTGGGACCAGTCAGATGGAATTACGTCCAGTTCCCAGATTCTACCTAAGACCTCAGTCAATCTCACTGCTAGTACTGGACCACCATCCTTAAAAATCTCAGGGGTCAACCTGTCAGGGCCTGCTGCTCTCCCTCGCTTCAGATTTCCCATAGCTTTTTCAACCTCACAGAGGGTTGGAGGACTTACATCAATTTGCCATTCAGGACGACTGGGGATCGTGGGTAATTGAAGTGTGGCTGAAGGCCAGTTGAACTGATCCCTAAAGTGTTCTGCCCATCGATCCAACCTCCTGGATTGAGAATGAATAATATGCCCATCTTTATCTGAGATGGTTTCACTGATATTCGGGTTCCTAATACCGGTTTCTTTAACGAGTCTGAATAGCTGCCTACTGTTACCTATTGCCGCTGCCTTTTCCATCTCTCTTGCTTTCGCTACCCACCACTGTTCACGATCATTACGTAGACTTCTTATAAGCCTGCGATTAAGTTGACTCCGCTCTTCGTTATGCTCAGAGCCAGGTGGGATGAGTTTACGAGCATCTATCAGTGCGGTAGATGCTGCCGAGATCCATTGTTTCTCCCTAACGTTATGGTTTACCTTATTAGCGGATATCACTGCTGATTCCACAGCTTTTCGGATGTCATTCCACGCTGCCTCGGGGTGGACACAACTTACATGGCTGCCTAACTGTTTTTCTAGTTGTTCCTGAAATATATTCTTAGCTTGCCTACCATTAAGTAGAACCCTTAGAGGCTTCCCTGCAGTGTCTTTCCTACGTCCAGTAAGACGCAGACAAATACGTGCTCGCACTAGAGCATGATCTGAATCTAAACATGTGCCCCAGAATGAGCGACAGTCTTCTATCGAGCCCCTCCATCGGTGGCTGATAGCGATGTGATCTAATTGGGTCCAACGTTGGGACGAATTCGGGGGTCGCCAGGTCAAAAGATGTTTTTCCTTATGCTTAAAGTTAGTATTTGCAAGAAATAGGCGGTTATCTGAGCATAGCTGCAACAGACGGTCGCCATTATCTGTTCTTTTCGCCATGACACCATAAGATCCACCCAGGTGTCCTTCCCTTTCACTTAGTTTACCTACTTGAGCATTAAAGTCACCTGCTACTATTACTACATCAGAACGCCTAGCTTCTCGGAGAAGGTCAGAAAGTTTCCTGTAGAACTCATCTTTTATATCGTCTGAGCTGCAGTCAGTGGGAGAGTAGGCAGAGACGACGAAGAGGCAACGACGAATTTCCCTATCTTTCCGAGTCCTTACTGATCCGTTTAGTCGAACAGCGCATAGACGACTGTCTACTGGGATCCAGTCTAAAAGAGCTAGTTCTGCCCTAGGACTTAATGCTATACCTACTCCAGCGAGGCCACGGGAAGCAGCGTCAGGGCTTCCAGATACACGGAGCGTGTATCGAGATGAAACTTTATTTTGATTAGGTGCGGTCAAATGAATGACACTACTCGGATCTTGTATGCGCGTTTCGGAGACGCAGCACACATCGATGGTGTAAGATTCTAGAGTCCTAGCTAAGGAAGCCTGTTGTCCTATTTGGCACAATGTTCGGACATTAAAAGTTCCTATATGTAGTTTAGAGCGTGGTTTCAGGAGACCAGGAATAACGTTCTGTGTACTCGAATCGTTTGCCCTAGCGGTGCGACGCGATAAAAGGACGTGGGAAGGGTTAGTCGAGGAGATAACAGAGTTATTAGGTGTAGGAAGGATTTGAAAGCGACCAACTTGGTCTTGTGTGCAGTTAAGGGTATGAGGGCTAGTATCACTTCCCGGCTGCCCACACCGTGGAAGGGTATTTCTTGAGGGACCTGAAAAAGAAGTTGGATTAGTGTTGGTCTTAACGACCTGGGAGCGTGACCGCAGTGCCCAAGGGACATCTGCTTGAGGCCGGTCACGCACGGCCTTTTTGTGGGGGATTTTTGATGTGTTAGCTCCGTTCTTCAAAAGTCCTTACCGCCGGAGACGGATATCCGTGGGATAAGGCGAGGTGTGCATTTTTAGGGTCGACCTTTTCTAACCCCACCCCTCCTTGTGGGAAGGCAGCATCGCTGTCATGCTGGTTGTCTGAAGGAAACACCTTACTGCTTTCACACCTCTGTACAGTCAGCAGTACGACTTCGCCTTCGGACCTTGGGATTGCTGCTTTTAGTCTCACCGCTCTTCAACCGACCTGTCTGGCATGGTAGGACCTTGAGGAACGATTGTTCCAGCCAGCATAGCTCGATTGGATCATCACGATAGGCAAGCCCGACCACCACGTCAAGGTAGCAGCAACGGTCGGGCAGAAGTAAGAGTTTAAGCATTATGTGAAAGATTAGGGTTTGAAGATGTTATTCAAGGAGTAAAATACAGTGAAATAAATTTGAAAAGAGAAAAAAGATAGAGGCATGAAGAGTTCGGAAGATTAGAATTCGGGAAAACACAAAGAGTGGATGAACCTTCGCGATTGCAAACGATTTTCAGCCATATCATTCAAGGCCTCTAACTATCGATTGCTATCATATCGCGGTTCCCAACCAAGTAGTCTACACCTACTAGCATGGCTCAGTCCACTTACCAATGACTTCATGGATTTGTGCCACGTTTTGGTCTGGCCGCTCCTAAATTTCTTCCAACCTATTCTTACTCCATAAAACATTGCAAGAACGTAGCTGACGGTTCAAGCTCAGTAGTGCTGGTTTGGCGTGCAATTGGCCAAGTTAGATACATTAAGCTATAGAGTAAAAAAAAACAAATTAGAATCAAGATTCTGACAGGTGGCCTGTCATATGATTATGATCAGCGTTCCTTCCAAACATCAAATATTTAAGAACCCCTGAAATGGTGGGATTGGATAATCGTTGCTCTAAATTGTCAGTTGACTGAATTAGGAGATATGTACTATCAGATGTGGCTTAATCATTAAACTCAGTAAAACCTGATGAGCTTCCGACAGGATCATCGGTGCATACTGCTGGAGAGTCCCATACTATGATAAAATACTTCTTGTCTCCTTAGCGATTTACAATAGAACCTGAAGTGAAGTCGATCCCCCCTGACGAATTTAAACGATGAAACCTTTCTTCCTAACTTGGTTGTTCGCATAGTTTCATTCAAAATATTCATAGAAACATGTTTCATTTATTTTAATAATAACACAAAAATAATTTTAAAGGAGTATTTAAACCATCTGATTAATCAGTATGTAAAAAAATTGACTTTATAATTTGAAACTACTTATCAACAATACAGGTCGATAGATTCTTAAGAGCTAAATTTTATTACCACTTGTAACAATTAGGAAAATTGTTATTAACAAATACCCTGGTACGACCGATAGTGCGTAGAATTAGCTCTCCCTCTCGAAATGCTCTCACATGGCCTCGCGTACGCAGCCACTGCCATCTTTAAATGGGGGTGTTGTTTACAAAATCGAGTGTACGAAAAGCGAATGTCCGGCGCTTTAACCGGGTTGGTGGACACGGAGATTCTACCTAGGGGAGTCGGAAAACCCTAATTCCAAACCAAAGGTGCATATGGTTTCCAGTATTCTGACAGAACAAGTGGCATATAAACCAATCGTTGGTCACCGGCTACCACGGAACTGCATCTCCGGATGTTGCTACACTGCCTTTTGGGTCAGATCTTTATGTCAAAGGTTCCGAGCGTGGCCCCCTAAGCAAACCAACTAACCATGACACATTAAACCAATCAGAAATTGCCCATGAATGTAACATACATTATTGATCGCTTATATGTGTTTATTTTTCCTGATTACTCATTTGTGTCATAGTTAGTTGAAAGTAGTCAGGAGGAAGCCCACGACCTAATTTTAATATTAATTGAGATTTGTCCAAAAAGTGTAGCTTCAAAGTTAATAAATTGCTCTTTTATGTATGTGTTACGTCCTTCAATCTGTCTACCAACTTAGTGCCGAGTATAATGCAGATTAAGACCTTGACACGATAGGCTGACTGGCTTAACCTTGAGGCTAATATGCGTGAGTTCGAAGTGGGGATAGAGAGACGAAAACTATTCTATCCCTTATTGGCTGGCAAGCACGAGAGAGAGAAGACAAAGACAGCTGGAACACTAATCACTTTATTCCAACCCCGATCTAGCACTTGAATTCCCAATTCAGATTAGGGTGAAAAGTTACATGAATAAGTAGATAAATAACCTGACCACAACGTACAATAATAAGGAAAATACAATTGTGTTCAAAACTATGGGACGGTAGTAGGTCAGTCAGTCACAACGAAGAACTTCGTACGTACGTGCATCAGTTCGAGTTGCAGTTGTCGATTCAAATCCCATAGTGGTAGAAGTACAATCAGAAATCCAAAAGATTAGGGTTTGAAGAAATTATTGAAGAAGTATAGTACAGTGAAATAAATTTGGAAAGAGAAAAAGATAAAGACATGAGGAATTCAGAAGATTAGAATTTGGTAGAACATAAAGAGTGGATGCATCTTCGCCATTGCAAACGATTTTGAGCCATGTCATTCAAGGTCTCTAACCATCGTTTGCTGTCATCTCGCGAATCTCAACCAAGTAGTCTGCACCTACCAACATGGCCCAGTCCACTTGTCAGTGACTTCATTGATTTGTGCCACGTTTTGGTCTGGCCACCCCTAGCTTTCTTCCAACCTACTCCTACACCATGAAACATTGCACGTCGGGGCAGTCGGTGGTCGGGCATACGTAACACATGTCCCAGCCATCTCAACTGATGAGGTTTCACTACTTCATCAATCGATTTGCCATCCCTACCTAGTACTCGTTTCCTAACAACTCCATTACTTACCCGGTGGTCCCAGGATATATGAGCAATGCTTCGAAGACACCTATGATCGAACACTAGTAGCCTACGAATATCCTCTACTCTTATTGGTCATGTTTCACTGCTATAAAGTAGGACGGAACAAACTGCTGTGCAGTAAACCCGTCCTTTGGTTGCTAGACGGATATCTCGCCTACGCCATAAATGACGCAAGTTGGCGAAAGCTAGACGAGCCTTCTGTATCCGTGCTGAGATTTCGTCACATACCAGACCACAAGGGCTGATGAGACTCCCAAGATAAGTGAAGTGGTCTACACGCTCAACTACTTCACTCCCTATCATTAGTTCAGGTGTCGATGCAACCCAATCCTGAAGTAACATTTTGCACTTCGAGGGAGAGAATCGCATTCCGAACATGCCTGCATAGTTGCTTATAGTGGTCAGAAGACTCTGCATGTTGCCAGCGTCTTCACCGAGTAAAACTATGTCGTTGGCATATTCTAAGTCAACAAGTGAGCCTCCCGGTAAAAGTTCAACTTCTGGAGGTTTAGCTGATGAAAGTGCTATCTCTAAAAGTATGTCAATGACAAGTTAAACAAGAATGGGGACAGTGGACAGCCCTGACGAACGCCACTTGAGGTAATCAGTTCTGATGACAGTTCGCCATAGGCTCTAACTCGACCAGTTGTGTTCGAGTAGAGAGCCTTTATGAGGATAATGTACTTCTTTGGTACTCCTTTCAGTGACAAACATTGCCATAGAACCTCACGATCCACGGAGTCAAATGCCGCCTTAAGGTCAAGAAATACTACTATTGTGGGACGTTTGAATTTGTGTCTACGTTCTAGGACCTGACGTAGGGTGAATATCTGGTCTATGCAACCACGTCCAGGTCGAAAACCAGCCTGGTTTTCTCTAGTCTGCTCTTCACGAGCTTTGGTTAGGCGACCTAGTATTATTGACGGTAGCTGGAAATACAGTACAAAAGGTTACGTTTAAATTACAATAGCTTTAGAACGGAAAATGCTATGGTAGTGAATTATGCATCAAAAGAAAGCTTATGATCTGTAGAATAGGCTAGGGGCAAAAGTAAATGTTACAGTTTTACAAGCTTTGAATTAAATGGATTAACGTCCCTAAAAATAGCTTCGGTAATTTGTTAAGGCTTCTTGTTTCGCGGTTCACATCAGTATGATTCCAGCTTTTCCAAGTGCACAATGACAGCTTTAATGACACAAACAAGATAAAAATTCACTAACTTCTGTATGTTCCTATTTACCTTGTAAATTGACTTTCAGCATTGAATCTGTGTCGACCAGATGACTCATGTTCAATGATTTCACTTCTCATGACCCCACTAGTTTTTTATCCGCAAACATACAATACACTGATCTTAGACCTTCATAGAGATAGTCGTTTAACTGAACAAATCCAGTGGATGAACGACATAAATACAGTCGAAAATAGAATTTTTTTTCTTCTTGGTTAAATTAATGTATTGATACACTGACTTGATAAAATCATAGCTGGTTGTAAACAACCTGTAGGTGGCAATAATAAGCTATGGTTATTCACTTAGATATTCATTTCATTTTAGCTGTATGATTTAGACATCCAATGGAAGAAATAAGTAAGTCATTGGATTGAAAAACTTAAATAATAATATTTATCTCTATACTTATCAATGTTACTGTAGAATTCTCGAATCTTTTTGTGATATACTGAACTACTTACAAATAGTTAGTAGTTCAAACTACGATTATCAATTTCTAAACCACGTTCCTATCGAGTGGCACTGTTTTGAATTCGCGTGCTGTATGGATTAAGAAACCGGAGCTATGCGTACAAATGAAATATTTTCAACCATTTCTCCTCCTCTGATCAACCTCAATGCTAATTAATCAATAGTAATCTTAACTATCGAACCACCTAATTTGACTATTGTACTTATGACCTTTTGTAGTCAAATGTAATTGTCTCTGTTATTTTTTTTTATCTATAAATTATTTTCACGTTTATGGCTTACTAGATAGGGATACTCTTGACAATTTGTTTTCAACCTATGACTTGTGCTTTAGACATTTTGTACAATAGAAATCAATGGCTCAAATAACTCAGTGATAACATTTCTGACTTAGATTCTGAACGATGCGTGTTTTATTTTCATAGATAACATCAATTCAGTTAAGGGTACGAGTATTCCTTCATGATGGATCCCAAAATGACATCAAGGTTAGATTAAACAAAAATTCAATTCATTTATGTTTCAGCCGTCTAGTTCATCCTTTGAATAATTATTTTATATTAGTATAGGATTGTGGAGATTACTGAATTTTAATGAAGATCATGAACCGATAAATGTTAGATAACAAGTGAAAACCTAGAACCATTAGACGGCCGTTTCTTCCTAGTAGGAGACTCCTCGGGATTATACATCCACGATTCCGCACGTGAGGTTCAAATCCAAGTTTTCAATAATGGTCTAACATTGACCGGTTCACTATCTCAATTAAAATTCCTCTATATTTGTTTATGTTACTGATTTATATTACTTAATGAATTAGGTGGTAAAATCTTTCAAACCACAAAGTTTTTGTCAAACAAAAAATTTGTCACAGATTTTCTTTAAAATAGATACAATTTTTCTGTTGAACATAAACTTAAATATCCTACCCATTGTCATATAATGAATAATTTATTGTCTACATGTACATGTATGTGACAAGTTTTCAAACAAGATAGTTATCATAGTTCATCAATCATAATACATTTTCACACAAACCAGAAAAATAGCTCTCTATTTTTTTAATCTAAAAGTTGAATTCATTAGTCGATTAAAGCTAGCTAACTATGAAAAACCTGTAAAGCACTGAACAGCCATTTCGTCTTAGTATGAAACTCCTTAACAGCTCATATCTAGAAGTTAAGCATTAGTACACGAAACCAAACATCTTGTGTTCGAATCACGCCTGCACAATCATAGCTGTACATTACTCATCAGCTCCATACTAGAATGAAACAGTCATCTAATGGTTCTAGGTTTTCCATGGTTGTTCAACTATTAAAAATGACTACAATCTGAACAAGATTCCCTTAATCTTTCTTTGTTATCATTATTATCTATTTTAACATATATCATCATTCTGATTGGTTAGATTTTTTTTTTTTTAATAATACCTATAAAAATCCTATTGGTCAATTATCGTAAAATTTTACTGTAATCTGATTGGTCAATTGTTGTATAATATTACTATAATCTGATTGGTCAATTAAAAAAATCAAGAAATTTTGCGCGGTATATCATATTTAAACTAAAAAAAATTAAAAAGATATATTAACGATTTTTTTTTTTATTATATCGTTTAATGAAGGATATATCCGATCACAACTAGAAGAGAATATAATAAGTTAAATACTAATATTACTATTACTCTTAATTAGTTAGTAACTATGAATAAAGAAGATTATATTGATGATCATTCTATTAAAGATAATTTTAATCATTTATTTACATCAAATGAATTATCATTACAATTATTACATAATCTTATGAATCATTTATTAAAACAAAATTTTTCTAAACTAAATAAAGATTTAATTCAATTTATTTTAACTCATTGGAATTTATTTAATGAACAATATAAATTAATGATTATGAAAGCTTTATCTAATTCAACTATACCAACAACTTATATGAATGATAATTTATTATTATTATTATTATCTAATCCATTAATAAAACAAACATTATATCCTTCACAATATTTATCTCATTCATCTATGATAAATGATATATCTAATGGTTATGCTTTGAACAATTATGAATATAACTATAATGATAGTAATAATGATAATAATAAGAATGTTGATCATATAACGAATCATGAACATACTCATCAGACTACAATATTAAATATAGAATCACAATCAATGAAAGAAGAAAATATAAATCATTTGATAAGAATTTTACCAGTTAATAATAATAATAATAATCATAATAATCATAATTCATGTTTATTTCTATCGAAACCACCATATTCATATATTGCATTAATTGCTATGGCAATAAAATATGCACCAGGGCAAAAAATTACTTTAAATGGTTAGTTGTTTATGTATTATTATTATAATGATATATATAACTCATGTATTTTACAGTATTATGTAACCCATCCAATTGGGTATCTTTTTTATATATTACTTCTTCTGCCCCCCCCCTATATTTATTTGGTATGAAAATTAATGGTTACATAAATAACTTTACTTATAAGTGAAGGATTATATAAAGTCAAGTTATTGTTAAAAATCTTGATTATTTCTATTGAAATCAAAATCATCTTTGAATGAAACAAAACTCTACAATTCACAACTTTAATTGTGACATTTTTTTTTCCACACAAAGTGTTTATACGTCAGCAGTAAATATTTCAGAATGAATTCCATCTGTTCATTTAAGACTATACCATATTTGTTATACCTTTTTTTTGGGGGATTCCATCTTTTGAAGAAGTTAAAATTGAATTGGCTAATTAAAATATCAATTATTTATTTATTTATTGAAACACATAAATATTGATACAAAAAAGTACCAGATATATATTCACCACACAAATCTCATTCGATTTGTGAGAGATCTGTGATACTGTTCGGGTGCCCAGACTAAAGCAGGTGGTTTTCTTAAGGGGCCACACCCCGAGCCTTTGACCTAAAGATCTGATCCACAAGGCAGTGGAGCATCGTGAGGAGATGCAGTTCCATGATAGCCGGTGACCAACGATCGATTCATACGCCGCTTGTTCCCTCAGGATCCTGGAGTCCATGTGAACCATTGGTTTGGAATCAGGGTTTCACAACTCCCCTAGGTAGACTCTCCGTGTCCACCAACCTGGTTAAAGAGTCGGACGTTCGCTTTTCGTCCTCTCAATTTCGTAAACAACACCCGTGGTGTGAGAAGGCAGTGAGTAGGTCTTCCCTGAGAGAGGTTATATACGCGTGGCAATGTGGGAGCATTTCGAGATGGAGAGCGGACTCTACCCACTCTCGGCCATAGCAAGACATTTAAGGGCCAAATGATTAGTTAATATTCCATATATATATATATATATATATATATATATATATATATATATATATATATATATATATATATATATATATATATATATATATTATTGTAACATTCCATAGAGGTAATTTGTATTATAATATGCGTTGAAGTTTACTCTTTCAGAGATGTTAGATGGTTAGATATAGTTATCAGGAAATTTTGTTGAGTGATCCTTGTCAGCAAGATGTCTACGTATAATCTTGGGGAATCTAATGTGTTTATTTAAAGTCACTCCCATTTAGTTTTGGCTTGATTTCTTTCCAACAATTGGATAACAAACGAAATTATTGTATTTAATGTTTATTAGCTCTCTAATTGATGGTAGTCTATGAAGAAGATTACTTACATTACTTTTGTAATCTATATAATTAGGTGTGGCCAAACCAAAACATGGCATCAGTGCTTGAAGTCACTAACTTCTAGTGTAAGCCATGTTGGCAGATGCAGACTACTTGGTTGAGGTCCGCGTGTTCATCGTAACCAATGGTTGGAGACTCTAGGTGACATGACTCAGAATCGATTACAATGGTGCACGTATATACACTCTTTATCTTCCCTTAAATCTTAAGATTAAAATTGCTTCATAACTTTCTTCCTGTACTATATCCTTATATACAGCCTTCCTTTTATATATTTCCACCACTTAATTAACTACTTCTATGAATCCAATGTTCATCTTGTTGTGCTAACGAGATATGGCCAGCATTCTACAACCCACTCTGTTTTGAACTTTCCTTTCTAGTTCTATTCAAGTTTTGTTCATTCTTCTCATGTCTGTCTCCATTTGTCGGTGTGTGTTCATTGTTCTTCCTCTTCTCCTTTGGCCTGTCTTGTGATACAGTTGGATGATTTTCTCAATATGTGTCCTATCCACTTCAAGCGCTTCTTCCCAATTTCTTCCTCCACTAGAATCTGGTTTGTTTTCTTCCACAGTAGATTGTTCCTGTTAGTGAATGGCCAACGGATCCTAAGTGTTTTGAGTAGACAACTGTTATTAAACACTTGTATCTTCTAGATGATAGCTTTCGTAGTTTTCTAGGTTTCCATCTCACATAGTAGAACTGTCATGACATTTATATTGAAAATTCTGACTTTGATATTGGTTAACAGTTGCTTCGATTCCCAGATTTTCTTCAGTTATAAATACTTAATAACATAATTGTTAACACTTCATTCTTACTCAAAGTTTATACTGTTGATGTCATTCAGAAGAACAATAAAAGCTTCATGATTAAACCATCCAGCTGAAAGAACAAAACTCCATTTAAGAAAACAAAAACAAAGAAGAACTACCTTCAGTTATTCTCTCGTAGGTAATCACTTATTTGAAAGGAAAATAGTTCTTGTAACCGATTGAGATTAGATCTAGTTACCATTCAGTAATGAATAGATCAGCTATAGCTAATTCTCTCTTTCTTTTTACAACCTAATTAATTTACTAAGATACCTTAATTTCAATTTTGTAATCAATAAATTTTTTTTAATTTTTTTTAATTTAAGAAAAAATATTCTTCAGTTAGATTATCATTGGATAGTCATTTCGTTCTCGTATGAGACCCTTCAGCATATGATCATTAGTCAATAGCTTCGTGAGATAATTCTTAGACTTCTAATGAGAAGTTGTAATCAGTAATGTTAGTCTATATCAGGTGGAAACAGGTATCTACCTTAGATGATAGATGAATGGTTGTATATGATTATGGTTCATTAATACTACTGAATACCAGTTCAATGGTCTAGAGGTCCCAGGTTCGTATCATATATGTAGGATTATAAATGCTTACTATTGAGGAGTCCCATACTAGAACGAAATGATTGTCTAGTGTTACCATGTTTTTAATAGTAGTCTAACATTCATCAATTCATGATCTCAATCAAAAAATTAACAATTTTCATAACCATTGTCTTCAGTGAGTTCCTATCTCACAACAGATGTGGTTTGAACTCCATTAGTCACTGTTTCTCATTAGAACTCCTGGATTTGTCTTTCGAAATCAGTCACTAGTGAGCATATTATTATTATGATTATCAGAAAGGGTTTTTGTGGAGATTTAATATTTTCATAGTTGTAGATTCACACTGCCACTGACGAAATGACCTTTCAGTGCTTCCAGGTTTTCCCTGGTGATTTAGATTTCAATTATGAAAATCTTCATAACCCCCAAAATTGATAAATATTTATTCTTTAATACTTGTTTTTTTTTGTTGTTGAACATTTGATAGTATGAATTTATTAATTAAATTCAATATTACCTGCATCATATTATGACTCATTGTATTAATAATAATAATAATAATAATAATGATAGTCAACCTTGGTCATAGTTATACGTGATACCATAATCTAATAATCACTAAGATATAAGATTGAATATTTTAATCTATGATAGCTCAGTAATTATACTTATAAGACAGCGAGAGAGTGAGCGATACTGACAGAGAGAGATAGAGAGGGTGACACAGAGAGAGAGAGAGGGGGGGAGACAGAGAGAGAGAGAGAGAGCGTTAGAGACAGAGACACAGAGAGAGATAGAGAGAGAACAGTTTGACCTAGTATGTGTAAACATTAAGGGTTCTATGTAAATATTTATTTCAATTATTAGAATTAAAATGATTTTGTTTGTTTAATTTACTTATATTAGATCAGTTTATTGAGATGTTGTATTCTTTTCTATTTGAAAAAAAAAAGAATAAAGTAAACATTGATTCAATATTCAATAGTCATTCAATAGAATCTAATATATGATCATAATCAGTATAATTAAACAGGAAATTAATTTTTAAAAAAATGTAGAATAAGCAAAGATAGATAATGGTTAGAAGTGGAATTTAGGATGTGTGTTTTGTCTTATTTGGGTCTCGTCAGTTGGATGTACTTGGATCTCATAGTTGATATCCACTATAGAACTTGAACTCAGTGTTGTTCGCTTCAAACATTATCACGTTATCCATTTAGTTACTGAGTTCTAATAGCCACATGCTTGTGCAAATAAGGTGAAATTATATTCATTCGGTATTGTATACTTGTATCTTCTCATTGATGTTTAGGACCATAATTGATCAATCTCTTGTTGGCATATGCAGATCCTGAGCGGACTACCACGATATTGCCTGAATTCACAAGCATGGTATAGTTGTTAACAATGGGAGATACAAGTATACAACATTAAGTGAACATAATGAACTATGTTGTCTATTCTAATGAATGAATGAATGAGTGAATGAATGAAAAAAAATTGTCTACCATTCCATTTCTCATCTATTTCTCCTTCTATCTAGTTATCATAGCAAAATAAAAGTGATGACCAGTTTAAATATAAATAAATTAAAACAAATATTTATCAAATTATATTGAAATAATTACATAATCACTGAATATATACATGCACACACACGCACACATACGTAACTAATATAATATCTTTCTCTATGTGTGTGTAAGTGTGGGTGTGGTAACATTACATCTGACTTGTAACATTTTCAAAAATGAAACAGTTAACGAGCTAAACAGAATTATATTTTCTGAATCGATAGCATTGGACGACCGTTTCGTCCTGCTATGGGTATCCTCAGCAGTGCGCATCCAGGATCCCGCACTTGTGAGACTCTAACCCAGGACCTACCAGTCTCGAGCCAGAGTGCTTAACCAATAGACCACCGAGCCGGCCCTTCTTGATAATTAATATAATCATATGCTCACTAGTGACTGATTTCGAGAAGTACATCAAGGAGTTCTAGTGAGAAGCAGTGACCAGTGGAGTTCAAACCACGTCTGTTATAGAGATATCAACTCACTGAAGACAATTGGTGAATGGTTGCTCAACTTCGTGGATTGGTTGGAGTTAGACATAAACACCATGGGATGCCGGCTCAGTGGTCTATCGGTTAAGAGCTCTGGCTCGAGACTAGTAGGTCCTGGGTTCGAATCTCGCGAGTGCAGTTTGGTGAATGCGCATTGTTGAGGAGTACCATAGTAGGACAAAACGACTGTCCAGTGCTTCTAGGTTCTCCATGGTGGTCTAGATTCAATTGACTCACGCTTTCAACGATGAAAATACTAAAGATCTCCACAATACCCCTTGTGATAAAGAATAGATAGTAACTTATTGAAGACAATGGTGGAAGTTCGCTCAATTTTGTGGATTGATTGAAGTTAGACATTAACATTGTTAGATGCCAGCTCGCTCAGTGATTTTAATAGGTTAAGCGCTCTCACATGAGACTGATAGGTCGCGGGTTCGTATCTCATTAGGCAGGATAGTAAATACGCACTACTGAGGAGTCTCACAATAGAACAAAATGTCTGTCCAATGCTTCCAGGTTCTCCATGATGGTCTATCTTCAATTGATTCATGAATTCAACTATATAAAATTATTAAAATCTTCACAAAGCCCCCTTCTGATAATGATCATATGCTCACTAGTGACTGGTTCCATGAATCATTTCTTGGAGTTTTAGTGAAAACCAGTAACCAGTGGAGTTCAATCAGGTCTGTTGTGAGGTACTAACTTACTGAAGACATTGATGAATGGTTGCCCAACTTCGTGGATCAGTTAAAGTTAGACATTAATAAAAAATGGATACCGGCCGGTTTAGTGATCTATAGGTTAAGCTCTCTCACACGAGACTGATATGTCCTAAGTTTCAATCTCACGACGTGAGAATGTGGATTCGCACTACTGAAGAGTTTCACAATAGAACGAAACGGTTATCCTATCCTTCCAGGTTTTCCATGATTGTCTAGCTTCAATTCATTCATGATCTCAACTATATAACATTACTAAGATCTCAACAAAACCCCCTTCTAATAATAAATTGTCTATTAAAGTAAACTTTATTACTTGAATCCATTGTGTAGTTTATGTAAATATGTTTGTTATCAAATAGTTTATTCGCTTTTGTTAAAATGTAATAACAATGCTAATAGGATGATATATGATTTGTCTTAAGATTGAATAACTGTGCCAATATTGTTTAATTTTTTTTGGCTTCATTCAAGAATACTATCGTCAAATGGTTCAAGACTTAAAAGATCAGCTTTAATCTTTTTCTTTTTTATTAATGGAAGTTGGTTTTATGTTTTGGTTATTTTTTTGTTTAGTTAGAGGTATGGTGTAGGTTTTCACTGTCTTGTCTGGTATGAAGTATCCGTGTTGATGTTCCGACTGTGATTAATAATATTGATCTATCAGATCAATAAAATGAGGATTTAGCTAACTGACTAACCGTTTAAATGTTTAATTTTTGTGGTGGGCGGCAGCTAGGATGTGTGACGTGATGACATGTCGTCTAATTGATATACACTAAAGTAACAGATAGATTAGGTTGGTATAGATTCTATCTCCCGACTGTTGCTGCTGGCTTGACGTGGTGGTCGGGCTTGCCTATTGTGATCAACCAATCGAGCTATACTGACTGCAACAATCGTTCCTCAAGATCCTACCACTCCAGACAGATCCCTTGAAGAGCAGTAAGACTAAAAGCAGAAAACTCAATCTCAGGAGGCGAAGTCATACTGATAACTGTATAGAGGTTTGACAGCAGTAAGGTGTTTCCTTCACACAATCAGCATAACAGTGATGCTGCCTTCCCACAAGGAGGTATGGTGTTAGAAAAGGTCGACCCTAAAAATACACACTTCGTCTTATCCCACGGATATCCGTTTTTGTCAGTAAGGTCATACGAAGAACGGAGCTAATACAAAAACTACCTACAAAGAGTGCGTGCGTGACCGACCTCAAGCAGTTGTCCCTTGGGCACTGCGGTCACGCTCTCAGATCATTAAGACCACTTCTAATCCAATTTCCTTTTCAGGTCCCTCAAGAAATACCCTTCCACGGTGTGGGTAACCGGGAAGTGATATTAGCCCTCATACCCGTAACTGCACACGAGACCAAGTTGGTCACTTTCAAATCCTTCTTACACCTAATAACTCTCTTATATCCACGACTAACCATTCCCACATCCTTTTATCACCTCACACCGCTAGGACTGAGATTCTATCTTAAATTGTTTAACTAAACGGTTATAGAAAGAATTTTTGAATGAATTGGAAGGAAGTTTTAAGAAACGTAGATTTAAATATCTGGAAAAGTTATTATATTTGTCAGAATTAACGACATACAGTGCCTATGAATCTCAATAGTTCTGTCATAATATTTAAGTATGATTTCTCTTCAGTTGCCTTGAAATATTAAGGCAACAGTTAGAAATCAATAATTATGGTCAAGTTACGACAGTACTGTAAACTTCTTCAGAAGAATCGATTCAGCAGTGAGGCTAAGTATCAGAATATTGGATACAAAATAAATTGGTCAATATTCGTAGTTAACATTGTAGTGAACAAGAATACAAGTAGGGATAATCAAAACTATTTGAATACAGAATTACAGAACATCCTAGTAAAATCAGAGAACCATACAGTAAATATTTCATTTGCAAAATGTCAATGAATTATCTCAAACTTGACTATTCCTTTTGCAAATATCAGTCAATCGCCCGTCTCAGACTTCATTGTTCTTTCGATTCCACATCAGTCATTCTTTGTTTTCGTTCTCTTTTCTTTGATTTTTTTTAACCTTCTACCTCCAGGCATTTCACTTTCGATTGGTAATACATACTACCTACATCTTTCGACATCTTTCGACTGGCGGCCTGCTTGAATACCTGGGCTACCTGTTTCTGCCATCTAAATATTTCAACAAGTTATCTGGGTGTTTTTTTAAAATTTGTTTTAACCTATCATTATGTCTATTAATCGCATAACCTACACAGGCGCGTTTATAAAATGCTTACGTCCTTTCGCTGCAAAAATTACAAACAAGCACAATAAGAGACATCGTGGTGGTTGGCAATATGCTTTAAAGAGAATAAACATCAATCAAATGTCGATTCCCGAGCTACTTAACTCTAACTGTCGATCACTAATTAACAAGGTGGACTATCTCCAATTTCTGCTAAGTCAAAACATGTATCGTAATTGTGGTGTCATCACAATTCAAGAATCTTGGTTAACTGACTTACAGGATGATTGCTTAGTGTCATTACGTGATTTTAATATCTATCGTCAGGATCGATCAAACAATAAAAAGACTTGTGGTGGCGGAGTAGCTACTTTTATAAACGTTAACTGGTGTAGATCTACTTTTGCCTGTTTCAAGTTTTCAAATGACTTTATTGACTGTCTAACTTTAAGGTGCCGTCCAAAACACCTGAATAAATACAAATATATTTATGTTACCAATATCTACATGACTCCAGACTGCACATCATCTGCGCTATCTGTCTTCACTGATAAATTTACTGAATTCGCCGTTACTGCCTTCAGTGATTCGCTTTCAATTGTATGTGGTGATTTCAATTCATGTGACTGTAGCTTTTTTACATCACTAGGTCACCTAAATGTAGTAGATTTTCCTACTCGTTTGAATTCTCATCTAGACTTGGTTTTCATTAATGATGTGGGTACCTATGTGACTCGCGAACGTGCTCCATTGTCTAGTTCGGATCACTGTATAATTCGTGTCTTACCTAAAGTATATGGTAAGCATGGAAAGAGTACACAAATACACCATACCAAAAAAGTAATATACATGAATTACTCAGAAGAAAATTTACAAAATCTAAAAAACATGTTTCGTACGACCAACTGGGAATTATTTACAGATGACTCAATAGAAAACACAACGGATGTTATCACATGTTTTACGAATGTCGTCCCAGAGACTTTCGCGTCGTGCATTATTTGCCGACCCTGGGACTGGTTGGAGAAAGCGGAGAGGAGGTCAGTGTATGACATGGTGTCGTGGCATGAAAGAGAGCTGCAAAGGGCTAGCTTCCGTTGGTCCTTCACGACTCCCTGGTTGGGGTCCGAGAGATAGTGCAACACAGTGGCTAGAGACGTTATCGGATATGGCTCAGAATAGAAGCCAGTGGCGATCCTGCTGCAACCTTCTTTTACTTTCTACATAAAGAATGGTTCTAACTTTCCTAACTGAAAGAATCTTCTGGTTGTACATTTCAGCCCGCCTTATCTTTTCATCCTTTATCTACCTACTTTCATTATTTTGTGTGGCGCATATGTACCTGGTGCCCTTTTGTACCAATATATATGTGTTTAAATAAATAAATAAAATATCTTAAATTCTGTTTTGATATTTGCTGTCCTACCGAAACCTTCTTTTTAAGTTTTGATCGACTTACATCTCCACAACTAAAACGACTACGGAGGGTAAAAGAAAGGATGTACAAGGAGAAAAACACTATTGAAGTTCGTAAGTTAAATGATCAAATAAACCAAGAGATTAGACGTCTCAACTGTGTGTTCACTCAAAAACTCCTATCTTGCAGAAGCTCTCCAAATATGTGGAAACTCTTTAAAGAAATTACAGGGGACAGGCAGACTAGAAGCGATAACCAGCTAAATGTTTGTGTCTTAAATAAGTCCTTTATTCATCAGTCATCTGACATCATGCTCCCTATATCCAAGGGTTTGAAGAATAATTGTGTCCCCAGTTTCACTGAAAATGATGTCCGAAAATGTCTCCAGTCACTTAATTCACCCCAATTTTCAGGACCTGATGGTATCCCAAACCTCCTTTTTAAAAAATGTGCCGATGTTTTATGTTATCCATTAATGAATATCTTCAACAGATCCTTCTCAACTAATGTCTTACCGAAAATGTGGAGAAAGATAAAGGTAATCCCTATACCTAAGAAGGCTTCTGGTGATAAAAATGCGAAACTTAGACCCATAGCAATAACCTCACCTTTCCTCAAAATAATGGAAAAATTACTGATACAACCACTTCAACCTGTAATAAAAGAGCACTGTGATCTATATCAGTTTGCTTACAAATGCAAAAGAAGCACATTAGATGCCGTTGCTGTTCTGCATCACAATATAGTGTTCGGGTTGGAAAAGAGTAAGAAGTATGTTAGATGCACTTTCCTGGACTTTACTTTCGCTTTTGATTCTATTCCAAGACACCTCTTACTTAACAAGCTGATCAGCGTCGATACTGACAGCTGGATAACCAATTGGCTATGTTCCTACCTTTTTGGAAGAGAACAGTACACTGTATTTGAAGGAAAGTGTTCAACATCTCTACTGTAGGTGTGCCACAAGGAGCTGTTCTTTCACCTCTGCTCTTCTCTTTCTTTTTGCATGATCTGCCATCTTCCACAAAAAACACTTTTGTAAACTATGCGGACGACCTCACTGTATGTATGCCGATTTCTACCTCCTTACATCCTATAGAAATGAATGAGTTTTTGTCTCGTATTGAAAGGTGGTCTGTTGGTAATGGTCTCTTACTCAATTCATCTAAATGTCAAGCTGTTAACTTTAGCTTGAGACATGGACGGAACCTATACTCTATTTTGGGATCCCATAATGCTTGTGCCATTGGAGACTCCTTAATAAACACAGTGTTGAAGGTCAAATATCTTGGTGT
The DNA here is from genome assembly GCA_944470415.2 of Schistosoma rodhaini. Taxonomy (NCBI): domain Eukaryota; kingdom Metazoa; phylum Platyhelminthes; class Trematoda; order Strigeidida; family Schistosomatidae; genus Schistosoma; species Schistosoma rodhaini. Next base: position 20,361,258 of record OX104040.1, on the reverse strand, counting down.
CATTTTTTTCTCTGATTTTTCTTGGTCTTCTCATGTTTTACTCTTATCGAAAAAAGTTTACCGTTTAACATACTACATAAAGAGGCTGCATGCTTTTGGGATTACTCGCCATTTACTCTTACACTTTGTAAATTCCTGCATATTACCTATTATTTTATATTGTTCTCCATTATTCTTTCCCGGGCTTTTGAGAAAGGACTTTGCTGTTTTGCGTAGAGTGCTGAAGGCAGTTTCCAAGGTATGTGGTGAATCTTTTGAAGTCATTGTTAATATGCTTGTGGATAGACATCTTAAGTCTTGCAAACTCTTGGCAGGTGTTATCTTATCAGATACTAACCATCCGCTTCATTCATATCTTTCTCCTTGTATATCTTCTGGTAGAACGAGACGTAAATACATTAAAATCCATACACGCAAGCAAATCTATAAATGTTCTGTAATACCTTACCTAGCAAATTTACTTTTTGACGAACAGGTTGTTAGAGTTAACCTAGTCAAGAACCTGTATTCTTAAGTATGTCTCAAATTCGATAATTTGTACAAACTCAGATTTTCTTAAACTTTTTTTAAATTTCTGTTCTGTTTTTTTGTTTTTTTTTGGTTTTATTTTTTTTGGGAAAAAACCTGTTGAAATAACTCGTGCTGAGAATTCTATATTGTACCAGATTATAATATTGAATAAAGCCATTAATAATAATAATAATAATAATAATAATAATAATAATAATAATAATAATAATAATTAGTAGCACATATCACAACATCACCGATTAACTTCAGGCAAACCTTAAAGACCAGATATTACAGAACAACTATTTCATCCTAGTATTCAACTCTTATGAAGAACGTGCACACAACCTCGGCAAGTGTTAAACTAATGAACTTCTAACGATGAAGCAACCACTTAACTTTCAGACCATTGAGTTAGAACTTGATGTTACATATGAGTATTTCCAGTTGATATTACGCAATTACTACCTAATGAGTTGGTAGATAATTGCTTTACACCTAAAATGATTGGATGCAGCTGATCACAGCTTCTTGGTAGAACACTGAGGATTACCTATCGAAATTAATTGTCATTACTCATAGGATTATTATTACCCCATTAATACTTTTGGAGATTATTAAATTCATTGGTAATAGGTATTGTTATAACATCGGATAAACGTATGCTTTCCACCTTCTTTTCTTATTCATTCCTATATTAGGTATCGTTATGTGTTGGACCAGGTTGTTGATTAGTGTACATGAAACCTTCCCCAACCACCTCAATAGATAAAGATTCGTAAACTCTCCAACTGATTTAGTAGCATGGACTTGTGAAGATTGTCAAGTTTCATTGAAATCATGAACAGATCTAAGTTAGATAGACATTGAAAATCTGGAAGTATTGCATTGACTTTTGTCCTAATATGGGACACCTCAGCTGTTCGTATCCACTATCCTGAGTGCGGGAATCGGACCGAAGATTGAATCTAGATCTGGACACTATTGGATCCTGGCTCAATAGTATGGATGTTATGGGTTTGTGAACAAGAACAAAAGTCCCGGGTTCGGTTCCCGCACGGAGTTTGAGGGTGCACACTGTTGGGGAACCCCATATTAGGACGAAACAATCTTCACTGGTTGTCTTACTTAAATCAGTTCATGATTTCAATGAGATTTAACCAACTTACCAATGTAACTTGCACCCCACTCTTAACGTCAGTATCATTCACTCTGTGGTTTCACAGTACGCTATAAATGCGTGATGCCGATTTAAATATCTTACGTGGACGCATCAATCTCATGCATATCATCTTACTGAAGATCCAATTGAAACACTTGCAGTTCACTGACACTTAGTCGAAATCAACGTTTGAATATTAAATGAATGTACCTTAGTATAAACTATTATACTAAATTAGCGGACGATGTAAAATTAATAAGGTGGATTTAAAAGAAGCAGGAATAACTTGGTAACAGTTATGGTTAGAAATATTGAGGATTGTAGACATGGTACATGAAGAAGAAATATTATGTATAAAGAATACTGTGATTCAAGATCTAGATGTGCTCCTTTGTGAATGATTCTGGTTAGTCATTCATATTCCTTAACCATTGATCAATGTTATCATTCAGATCTTAGCCAGGTAATGTAGATATGCTAAAATGGGTCAGATAAACATTCAGTGACACCGTTGATTAATTCACTTTTTGTTTTGGTTACCCCTAACTTTCTTAAAACCTAATCCTTGCCCCCAAATGCCCTGGTATGACCGAGAGTGGGGAGAGTCCGCTCTCTCTCTCCAAATGCTCTCACATGGCTACGCGTATATAGCTTCTGTCAGGGAAGTTCTACTAACTGCCTTCTCACGCCACAGGTGTTGTTTACGAAATTGAGAGGACGAAAAGCGAATGTCCGGCGCTTCAACAGGGTTGGTGAACACGGTGAGTCCACCTAGGAGAGTTGGAAAACCCTGATTCCAAACCAATGGTGCACATGGGCTCCAGTTTCCTGAAGGAACAAATGGCGTATGAACCAATCGTTGGTCACCGGTTACCATGAAACTGCATCTCTTTACGAAGTTCCACTGCCTTATGGATCACACCTTTAGGTCAAAGGCTTCTGGTGTGGTCCCCTAAGGAAACCAGCTGGTTTGGTTTGGGCACACAGACAGTATGTCAGCTCTCACACAAATCGAATGAGATTTGTGCGGCGCATATGTATTTGGTCCGTAAGGATCGGTCATGCACTGACCAGATTGCGACACTACGGATCATCGTTGAAAAATCAGTTGAGTGGAACTCATCACTATACGTCAACTTTATTGACTATGAGAAGGCGTTTGACAGCGTGGATTGGAGAACATTATGGAAACTTCTTCGACACTATGGAGTTCCTGAAAAGATTGTCAACATTATCCAAAACTCATACGATGAACTACAGTGCAAAGTGGTGCATGGAGGACAGCTGACAGATGCATTTCCAGTAAGGACCGGAGTCAGACAAGACTGTCTACTCTCCCCATTCCTCTTCCTTCTAGTGATTGACTGGATTATGAAGAATTCGACATCTGAAGGGAAATACGGAATACAATGGACAGCTCAGAATCAATTAGATGATTTGGACTTCGCAAATGACCTAGCCCTCCTCTCTCATACACACGAACAAATGCAGATGAAGACAGCAAATGTAGCAGCAGCCTCCGCATCGATAGGCCTCCACATTCACAAAGGAAAAAGCAAGATTCTCAAATACAACACGTAGTACACCAACCCAATCACACTTGATCGAGAAACTCTGGAAGAGGTGGAAACATTCAAGTACCTGGGGAGCATCGTTGATAAACAAGGAGGATCGGATGCAGATGTAAAGGCGAGGATTGACAAAGCAAGGGCAGCATTTCCACAATTGAAGAACATATGGAACTAAAAACAACTCCCAATCGATTTCAAGGTCAGAATCTTTAATACGAACGTCAAGACAGTCCTACTGTATGGAGCTGAAACGTGGAGAACTACTACGGCCATCCTCAGGAAGGTACAAGTATTTATAAACAGTTGTCTACGCAAAATACTCAACACTCACTGACCGGATACTATCAGCAACAGCGTTTTATGGGAGAGGATAAACCAGCTTCCAGATGAAGAGGAAATTAGGAAAAGACGTTGGAAGTGGATCGGACATACATTAAGTAAATCACCAAACTGCATCACGATGCAAGCCCTAACTTGGAATCCGGAAGGGAGGCGGAAAAGAGTAAGGCTAAAGAACACACTACGCCGGAAAATAAAAGCCGATATGAAAAGGCTGAATAGTAACTGGAAAGAACTGGAAAGGAAGGCTCAGAACAGAGTTGGATGGAGAATGCTGGTGAGCGGCCTATGCTCCTCGACGAGGTGTAACAGGCGTAAGTAAGTATATGTATTTGGTGCTTCCTTGTACCAATATTTATGCGTTTAAATTAATTAATTAATAAAATTCTTCATTAAAATACATAGTATATCAAGGAAGCCGATAGTTGTTCAGATCTCTTAAACATCCAAGTCAATGAAGACTGACAACTTACATTAACCTATCTGCCCATTCTCTACAGTGCACATTCGATAGGTGTTATTTCTCGTAATACAAAATCTTATCTACATATATTTATTTGGTATAGTAGAATTAGTAAAGATTGTAGAAATTGCATAGTCTAAATCATAAACTTATCATAGCTAGATAACCAATGAAAACCGGGAAGCATTGGTCTGTAGTTTCTTCTTAATATGGGTCTCATCCAGGAATCGAACTCAGAACCTTATATCTCTCATACATACACTTAACCTTTAAATCACTAATCCTATTAAATAAAATTCTACCACGTTACCATGTATTACATTGTATAAATGAATGAACTGTGAACCGAAACTAAATTTTGTTTGTTGATCAGTCACACACACATACATACACACACACACACTTGTAAAAACAGTACACGTATCTGATAAACAATTAATCAAGCAGGTCTATGTATATACATACATAATTAAGCTGTAGTATTGAAATATACGATTCTATTGAGGGGGGGTTAAGACAATGTAAACATATGCACAGAAAAGAAAAAAAAATTTAAAAAAAATAAATAAATAAACAAACTGGTAATCAAAAGTAAATAAACAATTTTTGAGACAAGCACATATGTGAATATGTTTCTTGTGTTCTCTTTTTTCAAACCATCTGATTGTATTGAAATAAGGGGGTGGGGTGGGGTGGGGGTGGATTTGTTTATCTATCTATCTATCTAGTTGTTTATTTATTTATTTATTTATTCGGGTCTGTTTATTTACTTTATGTTTGTTTACTTATCTCGTCCATGTTGTTTACTTTGTAATTTTTTATTGTTAATATCATTATTATTGTTTCATCTATGGGTATAAAGATTTGACTAATTATAGACAGTTTTATCATCACTTGGAATGATTATTGAATTAAGATGGTTTAATTATTCTGGATTGAATTGAACAATCAATCAATGTTTTATATGAACTCAGAGAGAAATAAGTTTTATCAGATGGTGGAGAACCTCGAAGCACTGGATGGTCGTGTCGTGCCATTGTGGAGCTCCTCGGCAGTGAGCATCCACGATCAGGAAGAGGGACTGATAGGTTATTGGTTCGAAACTCGTGAGGTGGATTATGGATGCGCACTACTGAGGATTCCCACAATAGGACAAAACGGTCGTTCAGTGCTTCCAGGTTTTCGATGATGGTCTAGCTTCAATCGATTCATGATCAAAATATTATATGTTTACGGATTTGTGATGTACATAGCATTAAAATAAGAATAAATGCAAGAATATTTTCCAGTTAATATCATAGAATGAAACTAGAAAGTATTAAACAACTGTTTCATCATAATATGGAACTTCTCTGCAGTACACAATCCACGATCTCATGGTTGGTCGAACTTAAAAACTTACAAAACTAGAGGAGAAAATTTAAAGTGGTTAACTCTAATCAATTCGCTATATTGCTTGATTAATATCCCATGTCGTCGGTGAGTAACTTTCTTACAATAGGGATGATCGAATTCTATCGATCACGGCTTCTTAGTAGAACTTTGTAGTTACATGTCAGTTTAAGCTATTAGTGAACAAATGGTTTTTACTAGTTAGTTATCTGGTATAAGACACTTATTAGTTAAATCATTTAATTTTTAATAGTTTTGTTATTGCTTGGCTTTAGTATTCGATCATAGGCGTCTTCGAAGCATTGCTCGTATATCCTGGGACCACCGGGTAAGTAATGCAGATGTTAGGAAACGGGTACTAGGTAAGGATGGCAAATCGATTGGTGAAGTACTGAAACTTCATCAGTTGAGATGGATGGGAAACGTATGACATATGCCCAACCACCAACTGCCTCAACGTGCAATGTTTCATGGTGAAGGAGTAGGTTGAAAGAAAGCTAGGGGCGGCCAAACCAAAACGTGGCACAAACCCATGAAGTCACTGACTATTGGACTGAGCTATGTTGATAGGTAGTAATCGATTATTAGAAACCTTGAATAACATGGCTTAAAATCGTTTGCAATGGCGAAGGTGCATCCACTCTTTGTGTTCTACCAAATTCTAATCTTCTGAATTCTTCGTGTCTTTATCTTTTTTCTTTTCAAATTTATTTCACTGTATTATACTCCTTGAATGAAATCTTCAAACCCTATTCTTTCCGATCACTGTTTATACTCCTACTGCTTCTACCGCTATGGTATTTGAATCCACAACTGTATCTTTGTGCTAATGTGGAACTGATGTTCGTACATACATACGAAGTTGTACACTGTGACTGATTGACTGACTATGTGCTTGGCTTATTGTTTGAGTTATAGATATGCACTGCCGAGGACTTCAATGCTAAAGACGAAACATCTGTTGATTATTATCTTAACTTACAATAGCTAGTTATCTAATAATAGTCCAATGACTTGAATCAAGCATTGAATTTTCAACGAGTAGATAGTACCACTGTATTCACTGTTACATTATGATTCATTTTCTAGTATATTCTACCTTCGATTAAGTAATCTATGGTTATATTAATCATGTACCATAGTTACAATAAACATTTTAAAAGTTTTCGGTGTTTATTTATCAAAGGATAATTATCATTTATTCGTCTGTCCGTCTCTCTTTCTCTCTCTCTGTGAGTGTGTCTGTCTATCTATTTATTCATCTGTCTATCCAACTATCTTTACATTTGTCAAACTATTTAACTGTCTATTTAATCACTGATTTATTATTTACTCAATGACAACAAAGGGAAATGGTTGCCGAAAAAAAAGAAGAAAAATACCAAAACAAAAAAAGAGATAAGCATAACTCCTTCAATAACTCATTTAGATATTTCATATTTATGAGACTGATGTATAATGAAGCCGAATGAAAGATAAAAGAAAGTGATTTATCTATGTCATATATATAGTCTAGTACTGTCAATAAGTTGTCATATTATTCCCAGTAAAAGTTAATTACCATATTATACCTTTTTAAAAATTTTGCTTGTTTTTCCATGATCTATCTATTTATTGAAGATTAGAATAGACAACAAACAACCATGACTAAGTCACCCGCTACGAGTACTATGTCTGAGCGCTTAACTTTTTGAAGAAGTTCAGTGAACTTTCTGTAAAAGTTATCTTTCACTTCATCTGGGCTGCATCAAGTGGTAGTGTAGGCAGAAACGACAGAAAGGCAACGATGTATGTCCCTATCTTTCCGAGTTCTTACGGAGCCATTTAGCCGGACAGTACATAGGCGAATATTAACTGGGATTCATTCTAATAGTTTTTGTTTTACCTTTGTACAAAGTGCTATATCTACACCTGCAAGTCCACGAGGACTAGCCATCGGGTCGCAAGATATACGGAGGGTGTATTTCGTCGGCTGTCCATTTTGGAGAGGTGAGGTTAAGTGAATGATCACACTAGGATCCTGTATGCGTGTTTCGGAGACACAGGATACATCAATCGTACGAGATTCTAGGGTCTTAGCCAAAGAGGCATATTGGCCGATTTCGCATAGGGTTGAATACAATGATCTTGTATACTGTTAGAGGTATGAAGGCAGTTATCGCTTACTGGTTGCTCACATTGTGAAAGGGTTCTTCTAAAGATACCTGAAAATGAAATTGGATTAGAAGTGGTCTTAATGACCCGAGAGCGTGACCGCAGTGCCCAAGGGACAACTGCTTGAGGTTGGTCACACACGACCTTTCTGTGGGTAATTTTTGTGTTAGCTTCGTACTTGTTGTTACTTTACTACCGGAGACGGATATCCGTGGGATAATACGAGGTGTGAATTTTTAGGGTCAACCTTTTCTAACTCAATCCCTCCTTGTGGGAAGGCAGCATCACTGTTATGCTGATTGTGTGAAGGAAACACCTTACTGTTGTCACACCTCTGTACTGTCATCAGTACGACTTCGCCTCCGGAGGTTCGGTTTTCTGCTTTTAGTCTTACTGCTCTTCAAGGGATCTGTCTGGCATGGTAGGATTTCGAGGAACGATTGTTGCAGCCAGTATAGCTCGATTGGTTGATCACGATAGGCAAGCCCGACTTTCACAATGACAATATAACTATATCTCAATATTAATGTTTATACTAGCTTGTAATGTTTGAATAATACTGACTCGTTTATGTGTATATGAATGTTAACTGAATTTTTATTTAAGGGTTGTATTATAAAAAGACAAGAATTGTGAGTTAAACTAATGTGGAAACGAACTTCTAATCCATTGATTTAAGCTCAACAGTTTTCCAGTATATTTATTTGAGTTCAGATATGCCTGAAAACCATGAAACAATGGAAGGTTCTTTCGTAGTTGTTTATGACTAATCAGTAGTGTGTACCCATGACACTAACAGAGATCGAACTCAAGACTTTCAAGTCTCATGAGTATCGCTCAAAAAATTGAGTTAGTGTTTAGTGGTCATTTCGTGTATGCAATATGATAAAGTAACGTATATTATTGGTTTTCATGTCATTTTTTACATGATCATGGTACAGCAATTATTCATAATGAATGAGAACTTTGGATGATCATCTCTGGGTACCATCTCTGACAGTAGTTTTTCACATTTATTGTACTACAATCTTTGAATTAGTTTGTCAGACTTCTTGGAATTTGTCTTAAAAATATTTTATACATGTTTTTTGGAAGTCAATATCTAAAACTGGACCTAGGCATTTTAGTGGATCCCATTCATCATCATCTTGTGGAAAATGGTGCTTCTTATGAAAGTGAACAATGACACAGTATAATGAACTATTATTTTATCTTAGTTCATTGCTTGCTACTGTTTCTAAAACTGTTTCATATAACAATTATTCGGTGTTTATAGAACTTTTCATAGATAACGATTGTTAGTAGAGATAACTACACCAGAAGGAATGATACAGGTTAGGTGACTGGAAGAAGTCGACTGAATCATTGGCGGCCTGTTTAAACATCTGGGCTACCTGTTCCTATCATCTAGATATTTCAAACAGTTATCTGATTTCGTTTGTTTTAATACATCATTATGCCTATTAATCGCACAACCTATTCAGGTACGTTTCTGAAAAGTGTAAGACCTTTCGCTGTAAAGGTTACAGAAGGCTTAATCAGAGATATCGTGGTTGCTGGGAATATGTAGCGAGAAAAATGTACATTATCCAGATGTCGATTGACTAGGCTGCTAAGTTCTAAATGGCGATCACTTAATATTTATCGTCAGGAAGGACGAAGAAGTAAGAAACGGAAACTTGTTGAAGTACTTTGTGCTGAGAATTCTATATTGTACCAAAAATATAATATTAAATAAAGCTAATAATAATAATAATACGCTGAATCTAGTTTTCATAATTTTTATACTCGTTATTGTTCTGCAAGGAGCTGATGAATCAGTCCTGTAGTATTTGAACATATCTCACCTAAAACTTCATGGTCTGAGATTTTTAGTGAAGAAAATTTTCTTTTCAACGGAATCATTTACTTAAACTGTACATTCGTACTGATTTCAAGAGATATTTCCTGGAGTACTAGTGCGAAGCATTAATTAGTGGAGTTTAACCAGGTCTGTTGTGAGATATAAATTCATTGGAGATAGTGGTGAATGATTGCTCAATTCCGTAGATTGGTTAAAGTTAGACATAAACACAGTTGGATGCCAGCCGTCTTAGTGGTCAAATGGTTAAGCGCTGATATGTCATGTGTTCAAATCTCGCGATGTGTGATGGTGGATGCGCTCTGATGAGGAGTCCCACAATAGGACGAAACACCCATCCAGTAATTCAACGTTCTCTATGGTGGTCTAATTTCAATTAACTCATGATTTCAACTACACAACATTACTGAAATCTCCACAAAATCCCCTTCTGAATTTTAATTCTACTTTCATATACTACTAATTAATGATTAAATATAATTATCATTTTAAAATGAAGCATAATATTAACCATTTAGTATAAATTTAATTGACATTTTAATGAAAGATTCTAATGAAAAATATACACAACAAAAATTACAGTACTTAATGTTGTCGCCCACAATGACATGATGGATAGTGCAAGTGAGAGAGTGAGAGAACGAGAGAGAGAGAGAGAGAGAGTGAGTGAAAAAGAATCATCCTTAACAACTAAATTCTTTTCTGACATTTTTGGATCTTCTACAAGTTCTCCTGTCAATTAAAATAAAAATTATTATTTATGAAAAAAAAGAATGTAATTTGATCATTGAAGTAGCAACAACACACACACACTGTCTTTCTCTAACCTCCCCCCTCTACAAATCAACTTTCGATGATTGAAATCAAATCAAATTTTTTTTACTTATGTAACTGAGGAAAAGAGACACTAATATCACTTTTTTTTGTTACTAAGGTATCTGTTTATTATGATTAAGTAATAATAATAATAATAATAGTATAGACTGCTATTAATCATTTATGTTTAATGTTGATGATAATATTGAATGTTGTCTAGATATGTATATATATCCATAGAATGTATTCAAATGATTGAAATCTATTCGTTATCTATTTTGAAGATTCCAATGATACTTACTACTAATTGTATAATTTAAGAAAAGTATTAATAGTAGTATAGACGGTGAACAAGAAAAAAACGAAAACAACAACAACAACAATATTTTATGATTGTTTAAGTAGCACATGATAATTTAATGGTATGTAACTATGGAAAAAATTTTTTTAGTGGTATCAATGAATTAAGAAGGATCATTCAATAGGTTTGGTTTTCTTATTTATTTTAAGGAATAAATAAAAGAGTTGATGATGTTGTTTAGAAGAATGACGAAAGCTCTATGATTGAATTATCCAGTTTAAAGAACAAAACTCCATCGAAATCATTCATTTAAACAATGAATATTCTTCACTCTTTAGAAGATTTTGATTGATATTACCTGATTACAGTATGATAAGAAGTAAATTGGTTAGTTACTAACCCTATTTTAACTGAATTCTTTAGAAAGCTAAGTGGTTACTTATACAATTTTGAATAGAAATCTAATGTTTCCTTTTAACATTAGTGCCTGATTAGTTGGATATGGTAAACTGAACGAATTTATCTACATACCAGGTTGACTGACTAACTTTTTTTTTTTTGAAAATATTTGAGGATATTATTGTTGGATATATCATTTACTAATGACTCTAAAGATTGCAATTACCACAGGAACGTTTCTATACCATCTCATAGTATAGGTTAGTTTATATTATATACTGACACTATTAGATGCCGGTTCAGAGGTTTAGAGGTTAAGCTTTCGCGTGACACTGAATGTCCTGGATTCTTGTTCAGTATACAAATACGCACTGTTGAGGAGTGCCATACTAGGACGAAATGGCCATCCAATGCCTCCAGGTTTTTATTGTTGGTCTAACATTGATTGATTCATGATCTCAATAAAAACTCAACAGTCTCCATAACCTTACGCAGACATTGCATTTGCTGTGAATGAAACAATTTATTAAGCGTATTGAATAATAGATGATTATAAATCTTATTGACATGATACCTTATAGCCATTGCTTTTTTAGTGATTAATGGTCAAGAAATACTACCAGCTATGAGTAATTAACTAAAGTATCACACTTTCTAGTATTTATGGACAAAACTCATCTACATTGTTAACTATGTTAAGGTATCAGATGGTTGGCAGTAATGAAATTTCTCACAGAGAACATTAACTCCTTTAGGGTATTATGTATGTCTTGTTGACGAGTGTTAAACAACATGTAATCTAGGTCAGGACTTGTTTCATGCCGGCTACTTTCTTTTATGGTAACTACCAAGTAAATGTATATAAATCTTCACACACACTTAGTGACTGACAGAGAGAGAGTGATAAACCGAAAGAGACCATTTCAATTTAGATAGATCATCATCATCATCACTTTTTCATATCGTGTCCCACATTTCTCATGTGGTTCCTTCATCAATTTTGCCTCGAAAACCCCATCATAAATGATGACTCAATGTTAATATAATTACTTAGATAAATAAATTTTCTATATCTAGAATGCATGATAGTTTTCTTTTTATTTCATCCCCTTCAATTGAATCTCTTCCATAGGCATGCATGCCTGTGTGCGTGCGTGCGTGCGTACGTACGTGTACCCTCAATAGAGTATATAAACAAAAAAAACCCCTAAAAACTACAATGAGTTCTATGTTCTCTCTCTCATACACACACATACTCTCCCCCCTTTCTCTCACAACAACAAATAAAAGAGTGAAAGAATGGTGGAGTGAAAGAATCAACATTAAAATCCTTTTTTTGTTGTTGTGTACTTTAGACTATTGAATAAATAAATATTACGCCTACTAATATAAATAAACAAATTTTATTTTTATTTATTCATTTAAACAAATATGAAACGTGTTTATTTATTTATTTATTTACATGTGTCATTGCTATTGTATGCTGTTTCTTTTTGTAAAACTGTCAAATATGTACATAGATAAGTATATATAAATGGTATCAGAAGGAGTTTTTATGGATATTATAGTTGAGATCATGAATCAATTGAAGTTAGATCACCATGAAGAATCTGGAAGCACTGAACAGCCATTTCATCCTATTATGGAACTTCTCAGCAGTGCTCATACATGATCCAGCATGTATAGTACGAATTCAGGACCTTTGATCTCGTGCGCAAACACTTAATCTCTAGACTAATAAACCGGCTAGCATCGAATGGTATTAATGTTTAACTTCAATTGACCCATGAATGGTTGTGTAATCATTCTTCCATTGTCTGAAGTAGATACCTGTCTCTACTTGACATGAATTGAACTCCACTATGTGCGAGTATTTGCCAGAACTCCAGAAATTCATCTTGGGGCCAATCATGGTGATGAAACTTAACTATACAGATCATATATGTTAATTGATAATTTGATTCATTCAACTTCTCATCTCCGTCCACCCAACTGCAAAATTTACCATCATCAAAAGTATTCATATTCCCTTGTTGTTGATATTAAATACTATAATTGATTAGTTTCATTTGGTAAATAGATACCTTTAGTCAGTTTTGCCTAGATCTTGCCATTTGGTTGTAAATCTTAACAGATTCGGATTATCTCTCCTATTTCAAAGTCTTCATCTGGATTAATCTAGATTCCAGTGTTTTCATCTTCATTGAGACTCTAATACCTTTCATTTTGCTTGACTAAACTAATATGAACTTATTCAGTGGATTTCCAGAACCTACTTCTCATATCAAGTGTTTATAATGCCGAGAACATTAAATATTCGATTACATTACTGTGAGAAGTTATCAACAATATCATAATGGGAATAATAATTCATTGACCACATTCAATAGTTATTCTAGTGTAGTGAACAAGAACACTGATAGGACAGTACACTCGTCCCCCCTTTAAAGCATTCGTCCATGCGGTGGTTCTGCTCGCCGTGCGCACCTTCTTCTTGTACTACAGTCTGCGCCGAACTCTCCATCAAAATGTCGAGTCTGCGGCACGCTGACTTCCATAGCTCCGTCGACTTGCCTGGGACGAACATCCGACACCCACCCGGCACCTGGGACGTTCAACACCCGTATTGCACCGGCCTGCTGAGCCATCTACATCCGATGTCCACCCAGCAGCCGCACGTCCCACCGCTCCTCTCCGTCGACAGCACCTGCTACAGCCAATACCGCCCCGTCAGAACACTCCACTCGATGTCACCTCTCCGCACCAGACTGCCCCGACCAGCACCTCGACTCCAAACCCGCAGAGGCGTCCGCAGGACAGCATCCCTCCTCCTCCTGGTTGGCAGCGACACCAAATGTAATGAACAAGAACACTGATGGGGACAATCGAATCTACTAAAGCACAATTTACAAACTATCTCATTAAATTCTGATAACCATACAATGAACAGTTAATTTGCAAAATAATAACCAATTGTCTCAATCTTCACTGTTCCTTCTGTAAATATCAGTTCATCTTCTCTAATTCCATTGTTTATGCATTTTCCCACCAATTTCGCTTCATTTCAGTTCCTTCCTTGTCTAATGGATTTGCCCACAAAATACATTCTATGTCTGACCATCGCCATATACTACTTATATGGATATAAGTAGACCACACTACACTAAATCTAGGTTATTGATGTAGATTACTTCCGTTATTACTGAATGATTCTTACTTATTATTGTTATTATTATATCTTAAGAAACAAGGATAGGCAATAATATGGGGTGTATATTATACAAATGAAGTTACAACGACTTGATTAAACGTTTTCGCCACGTTTTTCTCAACTATACGAATATCGTCATCAACATTCCCATTTTAAACACATTTGAATCGAATATAAATATAAATTTTAACTATGCGTACTCACGCGGTATTCGGAATGGTTAACAATTTATCAAGACGATAAATAATGGAAATTTCAAAGGGAAACAGTTCATTTCTTGACACACTGTCCTCTTTGTATACCTTTTGACAAGTTTCGTCATTGTGAATGATGATTATTGAAAAGCATTAATGAGTGATAGATTGTATAACTGACACAGGGATTCTTTACTGAGAACGAACCTTATGGTAATGTATAACGACATTGTTTCTTATATAGGGATTTTCTTTGTCATATTATTTAACAAAGCAAACTATACTTTTTTGAAGCCAATAACAGATCTCACCAAGTAAACCATTTAAAACTTGAGAGCACCTGACAGCCGTCTCATTCTAGTAAAGAATTCTCAGGTAGTCTGAAGGTTTGGCGTTCACCAACGAGACAGAAGGTAAATAAAGACAGAACAAATATTGATGCAGAATAATATGAATTCATAATATTTCGTGGTTTCTCATCAGCTGCTTACAACCAAATATGCATTAGAGTTTTAGCATTGGGGTAATAAATAGAATGGAACGACTGACATAAGTGAATGTAAAGGATTGGAATAACAAAAGGCCATCAATGATAACTATATATATATATATATATATGGGCAAGGAGACAGGTGTTATTTTTGACGCTTGATTATGAGGAGTAAGAAGTCCAATGCTAAGATGATACTGCCGTCCAGTGCCTCAGGGTATTCAATGATTGTCTAACTTTGATTAATTCCTGATTCAATGAAATTCAACAGGAGAAGTTAGTAGGACCTTTAGGAAAAAAGCAAGAGCTTTTACATAGAATATGAGACTGGAGCATTGTAGAAAGCAAAGCATGGAGTTCGATTTCTGTCGTATAGACGAACATGTTACAGTTTATACTTCCCTATCATATTCGGTAACTTTGTAACGACTTGAAAGTGTTTAGAGCTTTATTAAGCACGCTAATATGAGATGTATTACTAACTCAAGTATGGATTACAAGTGTATCTCGAATGGATAGACTGAGATTTATACACTCCATAGTGCACATATATGAGTATAGGTGCGATGCACCCCAGACCGAAGCACAGCCGTTACCAAACACTGAATGAATAGAAATTAATCAAATCAATTGAGTGGTAAGTCGTCATTTGACCGTGCTCTTTTATCACAATCGTACCACAGAAATTTTATGTTAACCGTTGCTCAATAATTACGTCACAATATATTATCTCTGACCCGCTTCTCCTAAACTTATGGGTTTCTCCAGAGTGAATTCGGTCAAGCGTCAAATGGAATTTTTTCCCCAGTACTACATTTTACCCTTCTCAATTCCGAGAAAACACCTTTTCCTGTTAATCATGTATGGTCACCTCGTTCTCTACTTAGCTACCCACATAATCTCATGGCTAGGGTTCACGAACTTCAGGGCACCACTAAGAAGTGCAAGGTCAGATCCCCCCCCCCAGTATTTACACTATTATTAGATCGAAATATCTTTCCACTAACTTTTTTAATAGTCAATACATGGTTCATTTGATTCATTTCGAACCTTGACGACTAAATAACCCATAAACCATGTACACAATTAATATACATACATTTAATAAATAAATAAATACACCGATCAACAATGGAGTCATGTTCTGATCCTAGTTACTATGATTTCCTTCTTTACACTTTTTTTTAAATTTTTTCGCGAGTACACTAATTAATTAGTCTTTATGTATAGTCTGTTTGTTTCCATGTCTACTATATTCATATTGTTTTTCTTTTTTTTTTGTCTTCTATTCCTTAAATCTCTCAGTGACAAAACATTTCCTTGAATCTGTCTATCTATCTGTCTGTCTCTCTATCCGTCTGTCAGTTGTTTATCTGTTTATGTTTATTTAATATGTATTCACCACCACCATTATTGATAACAGTAATAGTGATAATGACAATAACACTTTTGGATAAAACATGATTAACAGGAATAGGTTTTTTTTGTACATTTTATGACTGAAAAACTAAACATTAATAATAATGATCATACCTAAAGTGAATGTTTCCATGAATAGTTAAATGAATAGGGGTGATATTCATGTATCTTATTGTTTATAGCTTTACTTCTTTGTCTAGTTTCATTCATTTCTTTCGAATATTTATGAATATAAAGTACTATGGTGAAGAGGATTTGTAGCTTAGGTCGATAAATTTGATAAAGTTCTACTGGAAGTGTTTGTACTGATGATGTCGTTTAGAAGAATGATGAAAGCTCTATCACTAAACTATCTAACTCAGAGAAGAAAACTGCATCAAAATGAATATAAAGTCATAGGGTGAAATATGTTTAGAAGGAAAATAGATGAGAAATATGTAGATCAGTATCAGTGTAATTAATAAAATGAACTGATAGTAGATATTATCAGAAGGGGTTTTGTGGAGATTAAGTATTTTCATAGTTGCAAGCGTGAGTCAATTGATGCTAAACCACCAAGGAAAACCTGGAAGCATTGGATGGCTGAGGAGTCCCACAATAGAACGAAACGACTGTCCAGTGCTTCCAGGTTTTCCATGGTGGTCTAGCTTTAATTGTTTCGTGAATTCAACAATTAAAATTATTAAAATGTCCACAAAATGACCCACCCCTTTCTGATATCTTAATTAATTAAAATTTAATAATTGTATACAACATTCTTATGTAGAGATTATTATGCTTTTTCATAGTTGAAATCATGAGTCAATTAAAGCTAAGCCATCATGGAAAACCTGGAAGCACTGGACGGCCGTTTCATCCTATTATGGGACTCCTCAGTAGTGCGCCATTATCCAACGGTGTTAATGTCTAACTTCAACCAATCCACGATGTTTAAGCAACCGTTCACCAATTTTCTTTGGTGAGTTGATGTATTAACACCATTGGTCTTTCGGTTAAGTACTCTGGCGAGAGACTGATGCGTCCTGGGTTCGGATCTCACGAGGCGGGATCGTGGATGCGCACTGCTGAGAAGTCCCACAGTGCTTCCAGGTTTTCCATAGTGGTCTACTTTCAATTGACTCATGATCTCAACTTTATAAAATTACTATAATGTCTATAAAAACCCCCTTCTGTTATATATATATATATATATATGTAGTTCACTCGAAGAAGAAAAACTATAATTGATTTGAATGTCAATCATTATAAAAAAAAAACAAAAACTTATTTTTATGTTTTAATAATTGCTAGTTACTAGGTGATTAGCCTACACAGTTACTTATATGTTATACATCTCTATATATCATTACACAAGTACATAATTGATAGATGGAAAAATAAGCTTCATATGTTTATTCCGAGTTATATACTACTTATATATTAATAAATATTAAAATATTTCAATTTGACAGTTAACTAGTATAGTCAATGTATATATGCCTTGTGTGTGGTTGACAATCCTACTGTTTCACCTTATATAACAATAATAGTAATAGTAGTAATGGTAATAATAATGATAGTAATAGCAATAATAGTAATAGTAATGGTAATAGTAATAGTAATAGTAATGATAGTAATTATAATAGTAATGGTAGTAGTAATAATAGTAATAGTAATGCTTGTACTAGTAATAGTAATGGTAATAGTAATAGTAATAGTAATGGTAGTAATTATAATAGTAATGGTAGTAGTAATAATAGTAATAGTAATGCTTGTAATAGTAATAGTAATGGTTGTAATAGTATTAGTAATGCTAATGGTAATAATAATAGTAGTGGTAATGGTAATAATAGTGATGGTAATCCATTTCAAAGGATACATATCTTGATCGTAAATAATGTAAGGTATGAAACTCGAAAGAAAAAACAAACATTCACAGACTACTTATTTAAGTAGTCATATGATCTTTATAAAAAAAAAGTCTATATAGACTCTATATATACTGTAGTTTCTTTTTTTTTTCTGTCAATGACCTGTCAATTATCATAATAATAGTAGTAGTATTATTATTATCTATGGAAGATATTCGTCATGGAATGAGAGTATCTTTACAAGCTAGCAAAAAGTAATGAACATGTGTTGTTGTTGCTTTTTTCTTTATCGCATGGAATAGAACTATTTGGCAATGCTCATTTATGTCTTCATTAGAAGGTAAACTAAATTCAGGTTTTGTATAGACTGTTTAATCAATCAGTAATGTATATTATCTACAGATAGAAATAATCTTTATAAAATTGTTTCATTCAAGTTTGACTTTTGGATGTATCTTATTTACGTAACCACCGCTGAGAAATCTCACAATGAAACTAATAGGTTCTGGGTTCGAATCTCATGAGGCGGAATCGTGGATGCGCATTATTGAGGAGTCCCACAATAGGACGAAACGGCCGTCCAAAGCTTTCAGATTTTCCATAATGATCTAGCTTCAATTGACTAATGATTTCAAATAGATATATGTATTTAAGAATATTGTTCATATTATTGTGAGCAAGTCCCAGATGAATTCACTAAGTGATGGCTTGAAGTAGTAGTTTTAAAATTTATACATCTAAAAAATTGAACACTATTGAGCGGAGAGAATTTAAACTTGAGGAGAAAAGAAATAGTAATCTTTTTCACATATTTCAAAAATTGGTTTCTGTAAAAGTTCTACTACGGTACTCTCTTTACATTCTAGATCCGTTTATGGAATATTACGTTTTGGTTGTAAGAGATTTTTTGTCTGTTTGTTATACTTTAAGGTTTCGAATAATAAACTGAAGGTAATATTATATTCACTTGGTGTTGTATAGATGTATCTTTCCATTGTTATTTAAGATTGCAATTGATCAGTCTTTTGTTAGCATATATGCATCTTGTGCAGACTGTCTCGATATTGCCTTAATTCACAAGCATTATAAGCAAAGATGGATAGTGGATAGTAGTGTGGAATCCAGTTTGGCGCTCGTTTCGTCCTACTTGAGAATCATCAGCTGGATTTACCTGCATCTCAGAATTGATGTTCACTCTGGGAACTCGAACTGAATCGTGTTATTCACTTTGCTACTGAGTCCTGATAGCCACTTTCTTATGTAATGGGGTTGAAGTTTAAATTCACTTGATATTGTCCTAGAGTGAAAATCAAGACATAGTAGCTAAGTGGATAACGTGATGGTGTTTGAAGCAGATAGAACTGGGTTCAAGTTCCCAGAGTGAACACCAATTCTGATATGCAGTACATTTAGCTGACGAGTCCCAAATAGAACGGAACACGCTTCCTGGATTTCACTGCTAGTCAGTATCCATCATTGTTTAGAAAGGTGGAAGTTCTTAAAACATGTGTAGGGAAAATTTTCTAAACTCACACAAATTCAAATATAGAGATTTGAATTTCCGTATTGAGCATTCGGTCATTCTGATATATTACTGGGTGGAAATATGGTAAATTACATTTTCTACTTAAGTTAATTCATATCTAATGGATTTTATTTAGTTGTGTGATTGAATGATATTGAAGTGATTGTGACACTCTAACAATCTGGGGTTCGATCCCATATAACATCCTCGGTAATCATGATCTCAATGTAAGAACTCTGGACAAAATTTACCCTTATCACTTATGTGCATGTGATTATGCATTCAAATTCTGTTGACTGTCTTGTTCGGTTGATCTCTAACCATGTGCTTGTTTTACATTTCTGTATGGAATAATAAAATGGATTTATGCTGATGCGTTCGGCGATCGATTATCTACCTGAATGCCGCACTTCTGGCATTAATACAATTCCGTCGGTCCATAATTTTTGTGTGTTCATAATTGAACAAATAAAGTGCATTGATACTAGTAATGTAACATTGAGTCATTTCACTGCTATTCTTCCGGTGTTCATCTTGTTGTGCTAACGAGGTATGGCGACTTGGACCGATGCATATATGTGCCTCGTCCTACGTTGTAGCTGACTGACTGACTGCTATTCTTGGTGCCTGTATAAATAAATAAATCGAGGGGGGGTTCGCTTTGTCCACTTTAATGTTTCTCCATATTCCTGCAATTGATTTTTGTAGACAATGTTTTGTATCTTTTCATTCCTTGTTATGTTTCCGTCGACTTTTCATCACCAGCATTCTCCATCCAACTCTGTCCTGAGCCTTCCTTTCCAGTTCTTTCCAGTTAACATTCATGCTTTTCATATCTGCTTCTATTTCCCGAAGTAATGTGTTATTTGGCCTTCCTCTTTTCCGCTTCCCTTCCAGATTCCAAATTAGGGATTGCTTCATGATGAAGTTTGGTGATTTCCGTAATGTATGTCAGATCCAATTTCAACGTCTTTTCCTAATTTCCTCTTCAGATGGAAGCTGGTTTGTCCTCTCCTACAGTAGGCTATTGCTGATAGTATCCGGCAAATGGATGTTGAGTATTTTGCGTAGAAAACTGTTTATAAATACTTATACCTTCATGACGATGGATGTAGTAGTTCTCCACTTTTCAGCTTCGTACAGTAGGACTGTCTTGACGTTCGCATTGAAGATTCTCACTTTGAAATTAGTTGACAGTTGTTTTGAGTTCCATATGTTCTTCAATTTTTGTGACGTGCGGTGTCCGAAATCTGATATTGATTCACGGTATGCTATGCGCTAACCCCCAAACTGGGTACTTGAATGAGAACACTAGAGTGAACAAGAAAATGTTTTAGACCATCGAATGAAATGTACAAATATTCATTAATATAAATACTATTTTATCTTTATGAAATTGACCCGTTGCCTCAATGAAATGAACTTTAGCTTTAGGTGACTTCTAGTTGTCATCGAGTGACCTTTACATAAGGCTACTTCTGATTGGCTCTTCATATCATAGCTCTTTTATGCTAGTTTGGTATTTCTCGGTAAAACATGTATCCGTATATATATTTAACAATTGACCTTCAACTTTTTTTGACGATAACGAAATGTTTCATAGTTGAAAGCATGAGTCAATTGAGGCTAGACCACCATGGAAAACCTGCAAGCACTAAACGGCCGTTTTGTCCAATTGTAGGACTCCTCAGCCGTTTAAATCCACGATCTCTCCTCTCAAGATTCGAACTCAGGACTTACCAGTCTCGCGCCAGTGCACTTAACCGATAGACCATTGAGCTCGCATGCGATGGTGTTAATGTCACTAGATTATTCAGTTAGATCTTAATGCTTTATATTACTAATTTCAATTAATTAGTAAACTGACATAATAGTTCTTTCTTTCTAATATCAGTAAAACAGTTGAAATGTATGATTTTCAATTAATGTACAATCTTAGAGTGGTTGCTATGATAAATTCCATGGATGTCAACAGTAAATGTAATAAATCTTTGGGGCTTACAATCGAATCTCATCAAAAAAGGCATACACAAAAAGCATTCAGTTATTCAATGAACAAGACAATATCTGAAAAGTATTAAGCATGTAGCTGTAAATAAATCCCCAAAATCAATAGCTCTGTAAGTGTTCGACATTGGATGAACTCATTTAGCTGAAGGTGTTTGGTCATACATCCACACCAGATCACGTTTTAGAATAGCTTGCTCAACATCTCCTGCCATCATTAGCCAGATTAAATCAGTCACATTTCAATATATTGATAAACCATCAAATATATTTTCCAAACTCCTCGCTCCTGACTTTTGATTAAACTGGGTGGGCACGATTCGATTATAGAAGGTGTTACTTGTAAAGTGTTGTCAAACTACAATACCTGTAGTATCTTCAGGCATAATAAACTTAATAGAACACTATGAATAACTTCATTCTATTATCATTATTATTACAGAATCATTGAATTTCAGATTTTCTCTCTCAAAAAAAACAAAAACAAAAAACAAACAAACTACCTTCAATTGTCCATTCTAAGTCAACTTTATAGCGTCCATCCCGGAAATTGAGAGGATGAAAAACGAATGTCCGGCGCTTTAACCAAGTTAATGGACACGGAGAGTTCATCTAAGGGAGTTGGAAAACGCTCATTCCAAACCAATGGTGCACATGAACTCCAGTATCCTTATGGAAAAAAACGGCGTATGATTCAATCGTTGGTCACCGGCTACCATGAAACCGCATCTCCTTACCATGTTCCACTGCCTTGTGGATCAGACCATTAGGTCAAAGGCTCCGGGTATGGCCCCCTAAGAAAACCACCTGTTTCGGTTCGGGCACCTGAACAGTATCACAATCCTCACACAAATCTCTTTTTGATTTGTGTGGCGCATATATATCTGATGTCCCCTTATACCAATATTTATGTGTTTAAATAAGAAATAATCCTGGAAATATATAATCAAAATACTACTGATTGTTTAAACAAGAAATAATAATAATAAGCATCAGTATTATTACTATTTACAACATGTCCGAACTTGAATTGTTAGTAAACAAACAAATTATGACTTATTACCATTATGGTTACTACTAGTACTATTACTACTATTATTACTATCATGATTATTACTACTATTACTACTACTACTACTACGTTACTATTATTACTACTGATATTGTTATTAGTAGTAGTTTGTATATACCAATATTTAATTTCATGTACTTTTCTTATCATCTAAAATTATAATTTTAAAAAAAAGAGGTGAAATGTCAATAGTTTTTAAAGAGGCTAAAGAAAAATAAACCGAAAAAAATGACGCCATTTTCACACACACACACACACACACTTCCACAACAAGTACCGACTATCTTTATGTATCATCACTTTATGTTAATTATTATTATTATTATTATTATTAAAGATTGACAGTAATATAAGGGGGGGGGGTAACGACTAGTAGTTATTCATCGAATTGACTGTATCTATTTGAATAGGCCAATTCATTTATTCAACTATATTACTTATCATTATGTTGTGATAATAATGACAATGATATGCAGATATAACAAAACAATGACAGTATTTAGTAAGTATATTAGCCAAAAAATATTGAGAAAAGAAAAAAAAAAAGAGAAAAAAAGATTCAAAAAATTGGTTTCTCCAAGAGACAACGTTTTTTTCTCTTTTTTTTTCTCTTTTTTTTCAACATCCACTTATTTGGAATTTATTCTTCAAGTGTTTACATGTGTTTGTGTGTGTGTGTGTACGCGGGGGGTGTTTATGTGTCAATTTTTTTTTTGTTTTACAAATAAGTAGTATATTTGACATATTTCTACAACCATGGTCATGTGAAATTGGCATCTAGAAAAAGATGGAACTAAAATATAAAAAAAGGAAGAAAAGAAGAAGAAGAAAAAAAATACAAAAAAAAGAACAATCAGAAATGAAGCCACTTTCATTTTAAATTTTGGTTTTTTACTAATCCGAAATCTGTCCTTTTTGACAAGCAACATTTTCATGTAAAATGGGTGTTACCCTTTTTTGTTTTGTTTTGGAAAGTATAAATGAGTTACCGTGTTCATCATCATAATTAGAATATTCATTGGTATAAAATAAAAATACTTAAAAGTACATTAAAATATAAGTAATCAGTATAATCAAAAATGAATACTGGCTAGTAGTGGAATCCAGGAAGAGCGTTTCGTCATATTTAGAACTCGTCAGTTGGATGTATCTGCACCACAGAGTTGATGCTCACTCTGGGACTTGAATCCGATACCGTCGGCTTCAAACGCCATCGCGTTATCCACTCGGTCACTGATAGCCACTTGCTTGTGCAATGGAGTGAAGTTGAAATCTACTTAGTATTGTTTCTTTGGATCTTCCCATTGATATTTTAATACTGAAACTGGTCAGTCTCTAATTGGCATTTGTGCATACTGTGCGTATTGCCTCGATATAGCCTTAATTCACAAGCATAGTAAGCAAAGATCACAAAAGCAAGTGGCTATCAGGAATCGGTGGCCGATTGGATAACGCGATGGCGTTTGAAACGAAAGGTACTGGGTTCGAATCTCAGAATGAACATCAACTCCGAGATGCAGGTACATCCTGCTGACGAGTTCCAAATAGGATGAAACGTGCGTCAAACTCGATTCCACTGCTAGCCCACTATCCATCTTTGCTTACAATGATTGTTAAATAAGGCTATATAGAGGCAATACGCACAGTATGCACATATGCCAATTATATATATATATATATATATATATATATATATATTGGAAGACTTTTATCAAATTCTAGATAGTGTCTCTCTCATTCAACTTGATTAATAATAAACACTTTTATAAAAAAAAAACGTGTACATATTACCAAATTTGACACAAATGATTAATAACAGAAGAGGTTTTGTGGATATTATAGTATTTTTAATGGTTGGGATCGAGGTGGGATCGTGGATGCTCACTGCTGAGAAGTCCCACAATAGGATGAAACAACCATCCAATGCTTCCAGGTTTTCCATAATGGTCTAGCTTCAATTAATTCATGATCTCAACTATTAAAATTACAAATGATTAAGTTATTAGAGACCAGGGTAAAATAGGTGAATAAATGACCATAAATAAACCTGTTAGAAAAAAGGTTACTTCTTAAACAACATAACTGTTCAATACTACTTTAGTTTGAATAAGGATGTAACATTTAGTTTAACTTATTTGTATTGGTTATCTAAATATTCCCAGTGACAGTTATGACTGTAATTGATGAGTCACTTTTGTTATATGAGTATTTTATATCGATTGCTTTGATGTTACCATTGAGGAAGGCCCAAGAAAGTGTGGGTTTGAGAATGCTGGTAAGCGGCCTATGTTCCATTGGGTGTAACAGGGGTAAGTAAGTAAGTAAGTAAGTAAGTAACATTGAGTGACAATCATTATAATCGCATCTCTTCCTGTTGAGAAATCGTCAATTCGATGTATCCAAATAGGATGAAATATATATTCTGGATTGCATTGTTATCTATTATCAACTGATCAGTACTTCCTGATTTTTGCTCAGCTTGATTTTAGTTAAACCAGGTCTGTTGTAAGATATCAACTCACTGAAGACAATGGCGAATAGTTGCTCAACTTCGTGGATTGGTTAGAGTTAGACATTAACACCGTTAGATGCCGGCTCAGTGGTCTATCGGTTATGTGCTCTGGCGCGAGACTAGTAGGTCCTGGGTTTCAGTCTCTCGAGGTGGGATCGTGGATGAGCACTCCTGAGGAGTCCCACAATAGGATGAAACGGTCGTTCAGTGCTTCTAGGTTTTTCATGGTAGTCTAGTTTCAATTGATCCATGATTTCAACTATATAACATTAATAAAATCTCCATAAAACCCCCTTCTAATTGGAAGTTTTTGTTTATTCTTTATTCTAGGAATTTATCGATTTATCATGGATCATTTTCCATATTATCGTGATAATCGTCAAGGATGGCAAAATTCTATAAGACATAATCTTAGTTTAAATGATTGTTTTATTAAATTACCACGTGATAAAAGTCGACCAGGTAAAGGTAATTATTGGACATTATCAACTAATGCAGATGAAATGTTTGAACATGGAAATTATAGGTAAGAATGATTGTTTCTTTTCTCTCATATTGATCAATGTTAATATTGAACGTTAACCAAGTTGTTTAAATGATTATATATTCAGTATATGATCTGAAATGATCTGGAATCCGTCCATGATGGAGGAGAAGAGTACTCTGGTGTTTTTGGAATTATCTCTATCCACAATCTTCACATTTTTCAGTTGAATGTGTTTCCGTAGTTGTCCACGTGTATTGATATGAGTGAAGATACGTCATGATATTTGACTGCTAATTGATGTTCATACAGGCGAAGATGAAGAGGGCGTCTGCTTTGTCCGATGTAGTGTTTATGGCAGTTGGCATTATTTAGTTTGTAGTTGATGTTTGGTTTGCATAAGATTGAATAGAAGGATTTTGTTGGTTTGTGAGGAACATCTATTCCGAAGGTTTTTAGCAATCTTGTTGTCGTTCCCGGTATACCTTTTATGTATAGTAAGGTGATCCTTTTGTTGATTTCTGTACTTAACTTCGTTTTTGATGATGGGTGCGGTTGGTATTTTTTTTTGTTGTTGATGAAATTGATTGGATAGCCGTACTTTTGGAGGATGGTTTTCAGGTATTTTTCTTCATTTTTTCGTACTGTAATTGTGTTGCAATGTATCTTCGCCTTCTTGAACAAAGTTTGTACACAGTTGATTTTATGAGCTCCTGTGTTTTTGCTATTGTAGTTGAGAATTTGACCAGTGTGGGTCGGCTTCCTGCACACTTTACTCTCCAGTTTACCTGTTTCGGTTCTGGTGATTAATATATTCAAGAATGATAGCTTGTTGTTCAACTCTTGTTCCATTATGAACTTGATGTCGTTGAAGACGCTGTTGATCAGCTTGTAGGTGTTTTCTAGTTCATCCTTTTTGACGATGACGAATGTGTCGTCTACATAACGAACCCAAATTTTTGGCTTGATTGCCGGTAAGATCGCCATTTCTAGTCTCTGCATTACTGTTTCTGCGACAAGTCCTGATATTGGTAATCTCATTGGTGTCCCTTTTGTTTGCTCATAGATTTTGTTGTTGAATTGGATATATGTTGTTAGGCATTCATCTATGAGTTCTAGTAGAGTACATATATTCACTGCTGATCAGCATCATACTAAGAATGTACAGCTGTCAAACGACTAATTGATTTGTAATAGTGCAGTTTGTGATGATTATTATTGTCCATTTCACGTCTTTGAATTCAAATGTAATTATAACTTATTTATAGAAATAGAACCAAAAAATCTCTATAAATCCTCTGGTTTCTTTAGTTCAGTTTCATTTACTTACTTACATACTTACCTACCAATTTTATCCTGGACTGTTCTTAACAGTTGCTCACAAGTGTTATTCATCTACCGAATGTCCTTCTTCAATTCTTTGTGCAATGTGTTTCTTTTGTTCTTTCTCTTTTCCTTTTGTATTGATGTATTAAAGTTAGGGCTTGCCTTGTGACGCAGCATGATGATTTCTCCAGTATATGTCCCATCCACCTTCAAGGTCATTTCATAGTTTCTCCGTGGATAACAATTGACTTGTTTTCTATCAGAGTAGATTGTCGTTGATATTCTTTAGCTAATAACTTTGAAGTATCTTGCATAGATAACTATTTACAATACTTGTACTTGCTTAATGATAGCTGTAGTAGTTCTCCAAGTCTTAGTACTTTACAACTGAACTATCATAATGTTTGTGTTGAAAATTCTGACCTTAGTGTTGATTTAAGTTGATTTAAGTTTACAGGTAGTCGTCAATTGTAAGAATGCTCCCCTTGATTTACTAATCCGAAACTTCTCAACTTCATCAGATTCTCTTTGTTAATCTATTATGCTGACCACATATGAAAAAGCTTCCACCTCTTACAGAGTTTTATCACAATCATTATGAACAAAGATGAATAGCGGCTAGCAGTGAAATCCAGGGAGCGCGTTTTGTCCTATTTAAGACTCTTCAGCTGGATGTATATGGATCTCAGAGTTGATGTTCATTCTGGGACTAGAACCCAATACCGTTCACTTCAAACGTCATCGCGTTATCCACTTAGTTACTGAGTCCTGATAGCCACTTTCTTGTGTAATGGGGTGAAGTTTAAATTCACTTGGTATTGTTTGTTTGAATCATCCTAATTGTTTGTTCTTTCCCTTAGATTGTATAATTCTCATGACTTCCTATGATAGGTAGTTATTCTTCTTATGTAAATACATATTATCAATGACATTAATTTGATATGTGATATTTGAGAGTGTTATATACTGGACATCGAATTTTAATCATTGAATTGATGTTTTCTTTTATAGACGCCGAAAAAGACGTACAAAATCTTCTATATTCATTACACCATCCTCTTCGTCGTCATCATCATCATCACCACCACCACTCTTATCATCATCTTCAACAGGGGCAAATTTGTTAACATCAGCATATACAGCGACAGCATCGGACAATGGATCATTATCATCCATATCAAAACTAACAGAATTTATGAAATTATCTAAAGAATCTCAAGTACCAATAGAATCTGATGTTCATTCGTCTACTTTTTCTTCTTCTTCTTCTTCTTCTTCACCGTCATCTTCTTCTCCTTCATCTTCTTGTTCTCTATCATCCTTTACTTCCACATCTGTTTCCACTACCTCCTCCTCTACTTCTCCGTTTTTATTTTCATCATCAATAGAATCTTGCTCATCAAGAATTATAAATGATTCAAATATACAACATTCATCATTATCTCAATGTTTTTATACACCACAGATGGATAAACAACCGTCATCATCAACTCATGTAATAGATGATTGTATATATTCTAAACATCCTTATTATTCAGATCATCCTTTGAATAATCAATTCAATATAAATTATCAACATTCACTTGTATATCCTACTAATATTAGTAGTATAAATAATGATGAACATCAACCATTAATAATGCTTAATAATACTAATAATATTCCATTGAATATGGATTTATATACGATTCATCAAAATCAATTATTATTATCTAATAATAATCAATTTACTACTGAATATTATTCATCGATAACAACAGCATCATCATCGTCATCATCGTGGTCGTCATCGTCATCGTCGTCATCATCTTTAACATTATCATCACCATTCAATAACTGTTTACATTCATCTACGTCCAATAATAATAATAATAATAATAATAATAATAATAATAGTAATACCAATAATATCCTCATTAATTGTTTGCCAAATTTTTCCATTCAATCAATAATTGGCAATAATAATAATAATCATGTAGATAATCAATATATATAATAATTTAACTGTTACTATCATTCTTCTTTTTTTCTTTTCTTTTCCTTTCTTTTTTTTTCTATTTTTTCTATGATTGTTGTTGTTGTTGTTGTTAAGTTTATTGTTAAATTAACTTAGTTGTTTTAATGTTACATGGAATTTATAACATTTTCTATATTCCCTTTATATATATCCATATATCCATTGAACCTGTGATCTATTAGTGGTTTTGGTTTTTTGCACATAAAGGTATCTTCTTCTTCTTCTTCTTCTTCTGTTTCATGACAATATTTCATACTTGCTTACTTACTTACTTACTTACTTACGCCTGTTACTCCCAATGGAGCATGCGCCGCTGACCATCATTCTCCAAACCACTCTGTCCTGAATCCTTCCTTTCTAGTTCTATCCAACTTTTGTTTATTTTTCTCATGTCTGTCTTTATTTCTCAGCGTAATATATTCTTTGGTCTTCCTCTTCATCTTTGACCTTCTAGATTCCATGTTAGGGCTTGTCTAATAATATTTCATAATGTATGAATAATTGAAGTTTGTTTGTTTGTTTATTTGTTTGTTTTTTCTCTTATAAACCATAAAGTCACTTGAGAAAACTTTGTAAATTTAAAATATATAAATAATTATAACTATTTTGATGAAGTTTTGTTTTGTGAACTGAATGGTTTGGTCGTGAAGCTTTCATTGTTCACAATTCATTGATCACTGGGTGGTGATCGATGTCATGTGTGTCAAGTCCTTCTTAGTGCTGATCGAATGCTATCACTCAAGTTGCAAAGTGGCCACTAGTCTAGGTGGCTCGACACTGCGTGCACTATATATATTGAGATAAAATGGTAGTTGAAGGTGGTCAACAGGAAATCCTGGACCCGGGTTTTATGCTACTTGGCACTCGTCAGCAAGGTGTACCTGTAATCTTGAGGGAACTGATGCTCCCTGGCGGATTCAGCAGCGTGTCACTCAGCTTCACAGTCAGAGACGTTACCACTAAGCTATTCGGATGGCGACCAACCTCCTGTAAGACTGAGATGTAATCACAATTGATTGATCACTGGGTGGTGATCAATGTCATGAGTGTCAAGTCCTTGTTCATTGTTCATTGTTCTTTTGAACGACGTCATCAGCATGAACTTAGGAGTATTTTCGAATGTCCTGATATGGTCGAGAGTGAGGAGGGCTCGTCCTCTCACTTGAAATGCTCTCACACGGCCACGCGTATATAGCCTCTACCAGGGAAGTCCTACTCACTGCCTTCTTGTAGCCCTACTGTTATTTACGAAATTAAGAGGATGAAAAGCAAATAACTAGTGCTTCGACCGAGTTGGTGGACACGGTAAGTTCACCTAGGTGAGTTGGAAAACCTTGATTCCAAACCAATGATGCATATGAGCTCTAGTATCCTGAGGGAACAAGTGGCGTATGAATCAATCATCGGTCACCGAGTACCATGGGACTGCATCTCCTTACGATGCTCCACTGCCTTGTGGATCAGATCTTTAAGTAAAAGGCTGCGGGTCTGGCCCCTTAAGAAAAACATCTGCTTCGGTCTGGACACCCGGGCAGTATCCAAGCCTTTACACAATTAAATGAAATGACAATTTTTGGCATGGTGCATATATATCTGGTGCTCCTTTGTACTACTATTTATGTGTTCAAATAAGATTAAATAAATAAACTTAGGGGTAGAAGTGAATTGTTTGAATTTCTTCATATGTGGTTCACAGCTTGTGGTACACATTCACCTTAGTTAAAAATCTTCTCCACCATTTCAATTATACCTATATGTAGAGTTCTTTTCACTGTTCAATGAATGTATTATGTTCAGTTATTCATTTGTAATATATTTGTTAATAGTTTGTAGTTACTGTTCAGTTGTAACAAATAAATGATCAGATCTATGTTTAGTATGGGAAGTAGTCAATCATAATTTACAGTATTAGCCTTTAAGTTCTGAGTACAACTTAAAGATGAGTGACTGAAGTTGGGGGATGAGAATAGACTTCATTCTAGTTCGTAAGTTTGATCTTACACTTGGCAACTAGCAAAAATGGTACGAGAATTATTATCTATACTTCTGTAATTCATGATAGAGGGTATGTTTTGTATTCTGTCACTTTTTTGCTTACTTACTTATTTCATTACGCCTGTTACCCCTCGTCGAGGAGCATAGGCTGCTCACCAGCATTCTCCATCCAACTCTGTCCGCCTGTAGCTCTTCTACAATTACTGCCGGTCCCAAGCTCGGACAAAGGAGGAGGGTTGGGAGTGAGGTTAGAGACCCCATCCCGTAGAAAAGCTAACTCGCTAAAAAAACGCTAACCAGAAAAAATAATTCCAACCATTTAAACTCTGCTCTGGGAGTTGAAGTAATAATTATGACGCCTCATGATGAAAGCCGAAATTTTTCGGAAGTCACGAGGCCGATGCACCTTTTAACAACCAGTGCAACACTCTTTATAGGTACATGGAACTCTATTTTTTGCTAGCTTACATAAAATAAATGTAAAGTTTTCCAAGACGAACATACTACTCCCTCATGTTATGGACGTGTCAAATGTAGTACGGTCAGATATGATGGAAGAAAAATTATAACCCAGAAAAAGTCATACCTTCAATTAATTCTATAATAGAAATTAATCCAAAATATTCTTAACTGATTGAATAAATAGACGAAAACACCACCGTAATTAGTGACTACGATACACTTAGATGATTAAACAACGTGTAGATTATCTTAATTATCAGAAGAGGTTTTGTGGAGATTTAGTATTTATCATAGTTGAAAGCGTGAGTCAATTGAAGCTAGACCACCATAGAAAACCTGGAAACACTGGACGGCCGTTTCGTCCTATTATGGGAATCCTCAGCTCAGTGGTCTATCGGTTAAGGGTTTCGGCTTGAGACTGGTAGGTCCTGGGTTCGAATCTCGCGAAAGCGGGTTCGTGGATACGCACTGCTGAGGATGTGTGTAGATTATCCCCAGTCAAAGTGGGTTATAAATTTAAAGCTATATGCTTCTAGTTTTAATTTCCAGGTTGTCTTTATCTAAGTCTTCTGTTATTCCTTACTATTGTCGCTTATTTTCTTTATTACATACATGTTCATTTTCCAAGTCATAGATTCATCTTTTCTTCTGAAGCTCTCTTTTCAAGCTTTCCTCCCTTACATTAGTTAATCTGCATACTTCTTTATTACATAAATTATTTTCTAGCTGGATGCGAACCACTACAATGATTCTCACTTCCTTCGCTTATAATAACCTCACGAGAACACTTATCGAAACCACAGTTTTATTCATTAGCATATATTTTGTACACAGTAAACAAACCCTGAGTCAATTATGCCAAATAACATTAGATCTATCTTCAAAAAACATTTGGATTGTAATTAGTCAACAATTATGAACTCCTGGAAGCACTGGACGGCCGTTTCGTCCTATTGTGGGACTCCTCAGCAGTGCGCACCCACGATCCCGCACTCGCGAGATTCGAACCCAGGACCTACCAGTTACGAGCCGGAGCCCTTAACCGATTCATGATTTCAACTTTGAAATATACTGAAATCTCCACAAATCCCCTTCTAATTATGAACTCATTATTGCTTCTTAATAGTCATCATTCTCAATGACAAAACTTTTCAAAGAGCATACAAAGAGGACAATGTATCAATAACTGAACTATTTCCCTTTGAATTTTCCATTATTTAACATCGTGATAGAATGTAAGTCATTCAAAATATCGTCCAAGTTTAAAACAATATTCGTACAGTCGGAAAATACATGGTGAAAACATTTAATCAAGTTATCATATCTTAATATGCTCTCTCGATATTTATCAAAAAAGAGACAAGAGTGGACAATAATGCTCTATAGGTCAATGAAATCTAGCCCCCAAATGCCATGGTACGGTCGCGAGTGGGGAAAGTTCGCTCTCCTCCTCGAAATGCTCTCACACGGCACGAGTATAGAACCTCTACCAGGGAAGTCCTACTCAGGGTCTTCTTGTGACCCTACTTTTGTTTACGAAATTGAGAGGATGAAAAGCAAATATCTAGTGCTTCAACCGAGTTGGTGGACACGGTACGTTTACCTAGGTGAGTTGGAAAACCTTGATTCCAAATTAATGATGCATATGAGCTCTAGTATCCTGAGGGAACAAGTGGCGTATGAATCAATCGTCGATCGCTGAGTACCATGGAACTGCATCTCCTTATGATGCTCCACTGCCTTGTTGATCAGACCTTTAGATCAAAGTCTCCGGGTGTGGCCCCCTAAGGAAACCACCTGTTTCAGTTTGGGTACCTGGGAAGTTTCACAGTCCTCACACAAATCAAAGGAGATTTGTGTGGTGCCCCCGTATACTTATATTTATGAATTTAAACAAATAAATAGTTACAAAACAATCGATTATTATCATGTTTTAAGAATTAAATGTTGAATAGATTGTGAGCTTGTAATTTTGCCAGTTATTGTCGGAACTATAATATACACTATACTATATAATCTGAAGAAATGATTCTACCCAATTGTACTTAATTATTCACCAGTTTGGTGGTGTAAATTTTGAATGATAACGTTGTTGTTAAGATTTGAAATCAGACAATCTAAGATTGTCATTGAAATAGTGGAGAAGATTTGTAGATTAAGTGGGTTAGTTTGATAGGGTTTAGTTCTCTGAGCTGGATGATTTGGTCGTGAAGCGTTCATCATTCTTCTGAAAGACATCATCAGCACAAAATCCTACCTGAAGTGCTGATTATTTCGTTCAGAAGAATGATGAAAGCTCCACAATCAAACCATCCATCTCAGAGAACAAAACTCCATTAAGATTGTCATTGTTGCTTTAAGTATAGGCTGTGTATTATGCATCCTCTTAATCACCTAGTTTACATCGGGTAAAGTTTTTTTCATTTTTCATGTGAAGAACAGAACTTTTTCTCATTATAGTCAACTATGTTTAACCTATAGAGCAATTGTTGTCTTTAATTCGTTAAAGGATGAAACATGTATCCATCTATTTTATAACTCACTGGTTAAATACTTCCCCACCATTGCTGCTACCTTGACGTAGTGGTCGGACTTGCCTACCTTGATCAACCAATCGAGCTATACTGGCTGGAACAATCGTTCCTCAACGTCCTACCATGCCAGACAGGTCGTTTGAAGAGCGGTGAGACTAAAAGCATCAAACACAAGGTCCGGAGGCGAAGTCGTACTGCTGACTGTACAGAGGTGTGACAGCAGTAAGGTGTTTCCTTCAGACAACCAGCATGACAGCGATGCTGCCTTCCCACAAGGAGGGGTGGGGTTAGAAATGGTCGACCGCAAAAATGCACACCTTGCCTTATCCCACGGATATCCGTTTTTGGCGATAAGGTCATTTGAAGAACGGAGCTAACACAAAAACTACCCACAAAGAGTGCGTGTGTGACCAACCTCAAGCAGTTGTCTCTTGGGCACTGCGGTCACGCTCTCGGGTCATTAAGACCACTTCCAATCCAATTTAATTTTCAGGTATCTTTAGAAGAACCCTTCCACGGTGTGAGCAACTATGAAGTGATAACTGCCTTCATACCTTTAACAGCGCTCAAGATCACTGTATTCATAATCAATCCCCTTCTTCGATTCCTACGCTGACTGACTGACTAAATTCTTCCATGTGTCTACAAGAAAATTTGCCTTTAATGGATTACAATAATTAAATTGTATTAAATAATGAGTATTGTATTGTGCCGATGTAATTTGAATAATCATTGAAAATCTGGAAACACTAGACGGTCATTCTTTACACGTACAGGACTTTTCAGTAGTTTACATCAACGACTCCTCATTTCAACGCTTGACGTCTAGACCCAATGGCATCGAAGTCTCTAGATTCATTCCTTTATGTGGTTAGCTGAGTATTCACACATTTATGTTTCATGGTAAACTGTAGGTGAGTGTTTAAATGATTTGAACAATACACTTTTTGTAAGTGTATCATACCAACCACTTTCAGTCATTTCCCGATTATTAATTAGATAACTTCTTCATATTAGAGTTCTATTCGTAATATATATTTTGGTCTAAGTGGTCTAACCCTCACTACATTCTTTTATTCTTTCTCTTTAATGTCTTTTATGCTATAAGAGCCTCTTCATACCAGATACTTTGTTACCTACTTACACCTGTTACTCCTCGTGAAGGAGCACTGGCCGCCCATCAGTTCTGGTTAGTGTTTTTTTAGGAGGTTAGTTTTTACAGAATGGGGTCTCTAACCCCATCCGTGCCCAACCCTCCTCCTTTACCTGGGCTTAGGACCGGCAGTAACTCTAAAATAGCTACAAGCGGAGTTTCATACCAGATAGTTAAGAAAAACTCCAACCGCTTGAAATAAAATTTACACTGAATAGTATATAACCAAAGTTACAGATAATTACATCCTATCCAATGTTATTTCTATCTTTAAACTGAATTCCCATTGTGAAAAAAGAAAACAAATTTTCATAAGTAT
Organism: Schistosoma rodhaini; assembly: GCA_944470415.2. NCBI lineage: Eukaryota > Metazoa > Platyhelminthes > Trematoda > Strigeidida > Schistosomatidae > Schistosoma > Schistosoma rodhaini. The sequence continues at coordinate 20,325,720 of OX104040.1, read as the reverse complement.
AGACGATAGTAGTGAATGTGTAAATCAAACTATTTTTTTTGGGGGGGGCATTCCCTAAATGATCTGTGTTTGTTTTTTTTTGTTTTTAAGTGTCCATACAATATCTATACAGTATCGTTACCATTATCACAACCAATATAACTAAGATTTTATTGGAAGGGGGGAAGAGGGGGTGGGTGGTCGAGACGAATTAAGAATAAATGATTTATGCATTAATATATTATCAGGATTTAAGTTATTGTAAACCTATGTCAAGGGTAACCAATTAATATCCTTTTCTTATAGAGTTTTTAATATAAAATACATAGACAATAACAACACTACTACTAATACTACTAATAATAGTAGTAGTATCGGTTCCCTTCACATTTTGTATTCAGTCGTCAGTTGAAGTATAAATTTATGTATTGGGTATATGTTCATTTATTTATATTGTTTGTATGTGATAGTACAAATAAATAAATAAATAAATTGACTATATAAATACATGTATATTAGTAGTATATTAGTAGTATAGAAGTAGTAGTAGTAGTAATAGCAGTAGTAGTATAATCCCTATATATAAACATTAGAATATTGTCATAACATATGGAGACATCAAAATGAAATACATTTTTTTTTAAAGGGAACTATAAAATGTAAAAGGGTCTATTTGGTTTCTGTATTTTTTTTCGGGGGGGGGGAGAAATTAATTTTTTGTGAAAATTATGATAAATATTATTGATTTATGTGGATTAATTCAAATAATAATAATAATAATAATAATAATAATAATAATACACGATAACTCATAAATCTCTAAACAAGAAAAAATAAAAAAAGAGGGGGGAACCAACTCATTTCAAGAGGGGGAGGTTGGATAGAAAAATGAACTAAGGTGAACATTTGAAAATGCAAATGAAAACTTCATTCAGATATTTGAAATAAGATGGTGATGAGAAGTGGTCAATAGGAAGTCCTTGACGCGGGTTTCATGCTACTTGGCATTTGTCAGCAAAGTATACCTGCAATCATGAGGGAATTGGTGCTCCCTGACGGTTCCGATCTCGTGTCACTCAGCTTCACAGTCAGAGACGTTAGCTTTGAGCTATCTGGGCCGCTAACGACCTCCTATAGGACTGAGATATAATCACAATTGATTGATTATTGGGTGGTAATCAATGTCATGCGTGTCAAGTCCTTTTTAGTGCAGATGGAATGCTATAGATCAAGTTGCAGTATGGCCATTAGTCTAGATAACTCGATAGTGTGTGCACTATGTTGAAATAAGATGGTGGTTGGAGGTTGTCAACAGGAAACCCTTGACCTTGATTGAATAGCCTAGACCAGTGATCTTATTTCAACTTGATCGATAGCATTCTGTCTGTACTAAGAAGGACTTGACACACATGACATTGATCACCATCCAGTGATCAATCATTTGTGATATGTGAAAACAATGCATTTGTATTTTAGACTAAATTTAATTAAGAAATTATATAAAATTGAAGAATTCTGAACAAATATTTAATCTTAATTCCAGTCGATTATTCAGTAGCATGTACTCATTGTTACGGCTAACAATTATACCTAGAAATAAAAGAAAGCAAGAGTGTTACCATTTAGATCTTAACTACGCGTGCTACCCCACATAGAGGAGCATAGACTAGCATTGACTAGCATTCTCTATCCTACTCTATCATGGATAATCATTTTTAATTGTTCCCAGTTGCTATTCACCCTTTTGGTGTCTGTTTCCAATTCCTCACTTAGTATGTTCTTTGGTTTTTCACATTTCTGTTTCCTTTGAGTTATCCAAATTGATGCTTGCCTCATGATTCAGTATGGTGGTTTCTGCAATGTATGTCCTATCCAAGTCCAAAGTCTTTTTTTAAATTCTTCTTCATTATTTAGATCACTTAGATCATTCATATATCCAAGTTTAATCGATTCAATCAACCTTGATTTGCTTTTTTTTGGATGTAATCAGCAGAAAACATCGAAGTTAGGTTATCACTGAGAGTTTACACTTGTCAATATAGTGTATTGAAAACACTGACTGTAATTTCTAACTTTAACTTACAACTGTAAATCTTGATTGTTATTTCGCTCACACAAATTGATAACTATATTTAGAACATGATAAATAAGTGAGTGAATTTCATTAATATCGTTTTGACGTTGTTTGAAAGTTACCCTAAAATTATAATCTCACTTCATAAACTTATAATTAAACAAGTTTCGTACTATCTGGGAGTTGTCAGTTGGATGTATTTATGTTCCAGAGTTCGAGTCCTAGAATAAACAATAACTCTGAAATTCATGTACGTTCAGCTGAAGAGTCCTAAATAGGTCGAAACGTACATCCTTGATTCTACTGTTAGCTACTATTTATTTCTACCAATAAAACTTGCGATTTAAGGTAATTTCGAGGCGATCTTCACAACATAAACATATGCCAATAAGAGATTGATCAATTGCAGTTCTGAACTTCGATGAGAAGATTCAAAGAAACGATACAAAGTATATTATCATTAAACTATTTTGAAAATAACGATGTTTAAGATTGATTCACCATAACTTTCTTGTTGAAAATTGAAGAAAAGTCGTGATGTACATTATAATTCCTTGTGAATGCTATCTTCCAATTGTTTCTCTGGTATATGGTAAAAAATTAATGTATAAGATACTTTTTCCTCTTTTCAAACTTATCATCTAAAGCGTAGTGATTAGGTGAAATTCTCTATTGAGCGTAAAACTGCTGAAGATATTAGAACCCCAGAACTCACTTAGAAAAGGTCCTGATTTTGTAATCTTATTCAAAATATTTGAAATTTATGTTTTCGCGCCAAGAGAAGTTTAGTTGACCTACAGCTTACACTTCGTACTCGGAAAACTTTGACTATCATCTGTTGACGGATTTTTTTAGTACGCTATTTTGTGGCTCTCCCAAGAGCGTTTTATTTGTGTGCTTAGTGACCTCGTATTTTCTGAATGATTGTAGAATACATTTTCTACGCCTTATCAAGAATTCGTGATCTAGTTTGCAGGGTCCGAGGACAACGGATTAGGGTAGCTCAATGTGTCACTGTGTCATTGACCTTCGTTCCGTTTATCGAATAAGATGAACTCTTAATAGCTTCAACCATATCAAAAACTTATTTGTTGAATTTCATTTACAGCTAGTGCAGTGATGTAGAACACTAGTAGGTACAATCGAATGGATTAGAATACAAAATTACAGAATCTCTTAGTGAAATCTGAGAACTATATAGTGGATACATAATTTACAAAATGTCAGTCGATTGTAGCAAACTGGACTGTTCCTTTTGTAAATATTAGTTAATCATCTCAGACTTCATTAATCTTGCATTTCCATAGCAATTACTTTCTGTTCCCATTCTTTCCCCGTCAATCTTCTTGAACTTATGCTGCCAGATATTCTATTTCTGACTAACGTTCTATACTACTTATGTCGACATAAGTAGTACACATCACACTATTATTATTCATACTTAAGATCGCTTTTATTTTCTCTTTTGAAGTAACTTATATTGTTTGTACTTAATACATGTTTAGAGTTTACCCAATCTCATTTAAATGTTGTACATCTACAGAATCTGGTTTTTCAAATGGGTAACATAACATAATTCCAGTCAAAACTTTAACTAAGCAGTCAAAACTGTGATGATTTATTAGTTACACCTACGATTCACATAATTGTAGTTAAGAGACAGAATACACATCAAAATACACAATAGATTTTATATAATAATAATTATTATTATTATCTAATTCGGTAATTGTATATATCCTGGTTAGCGTTTTTTTTTTAGCAAGATTGTTTTTCTACAGGAGGAGGGAGGGGGGTTACTGACCCCTTGCCCAACCCCACCCCACACTTTTACTCTAACTTGCGAACGACAGTTTAGTTACTAACTGAATTTTCTTGTAACAATAAATAATAAGACGCCAAGTTCATGTTTCTCTTTTTTTTTCTTTCTAATATGCAATAAATATGGTAATGTTGGTTATAAAATGTACATATCATGTGAATAAAATTAGAAAAAAACAAGATGATTTATGCATATACTACTTATAAATAGAATGAATTAAGTTTATTTATATAATAATAAATGATTTCATGTTGTATTAGTTATGAAATAACTCCATTGAAAATAAGCGTAAAGTGTTTTAACTACTCATTAGTAGATGCTTACATATTACATAAAATTACTTACGCCTGTTATTCCCAATGGGGTATAGGCCGCTGACCAGCATTCTCCAACTCACTCTGTCCTAGGCATTCCTTTCTAGTTCTATCTAATTTTTGTTCATTCTTCTCATACCTGTTTCCATTTGTCGGCGTAATATGTTCTTTGATCTTTCTCTTCTTATATGGTCTTAAGGATTCCATGTGAGGACTTGTCTTATGACACAGTTTGGTGATTTCCTCAATGTATGTCCTATCCACTTCCAGCGTTCCTTCTTGATTTCTTTATCCACTGAAATCTGGTTTGTTGTCTCCCACAATAGAATGTTGCTGATAGTGTCTGACCAACGGATCCGAAGTAATTTGCGTAGACAACTGTTAATAAACACTTATATCTTCCGGATGATGGCTTTCGTAGTTCTCCACGTCTCCGTCTCATACAGTAGAACTGTCTTGACATTTGTATTGAAAATTTTGATCTTGCTGTTGGTTGACAATTGTTTTGAGTTCCAAATGCTGATATTTGCTGACAGTGTTGTTACTGATAGTGTCTGACTAATGGATCCGCCTGTAGCTTCTCCGGGGACTAATACCAGTCTCAAGCCCAGATAAAAATGAAGGTTTAGGCATGGGGTTAGCGACCATATCCCATAAAAAACTAACGCTAGCCAAGAGAAAGCCATTCAAACTTCTCTTCATATTTTCTTTCAAACGGAATTGATAAAGTACATAATCATTCACTTTGTTTATCTTCATTTGATTTGTACAAAATGTAAATAATGGTAACAAAAAAATTTGTAAATGAGGGTAACCATTTTTTTCCCCAGCTTCCTGATTTTTTGTGGCTTTTTTTCACTTTTTTTTTTTACAAATTTCTTCCAGACTTTCTTTTTTTCTTTTTTTCCTTTTTTCTTTTTGTTGCCAACTAAGTAGAATTCCCATCGAACTGATTATTTGTTTATTTATAAGAATCATTTATACTTTATAAAAACAAAAATAAACAAAGAACAATGACACTTTGTATATCAATTAATTTACTTTGTCATTTAGACATATTTTGGCGCCTATCTACATACACATAGATATATAAATTATATAAACAAAATATTGAATATGAAAATAAACATGGAAACAGTGAAAGTACATAGGGATTCATAGTTCCCCTTATATTTTTTTTGGGGGGGGGTGTAGGGAAGGGGGGATGGTGGGGATAAGATTGAAGGGAATATGATTAACAGAATTAGTAATTGGTAATATACATAAATACATGAAGTTGATGGATGTCTTTTTTTTTTAAAATGTTGTTTAATTTAAACACAAAATGATTTGTCATTGTTAAGTAGATCAATGTTAAATACTAAGAAATGAACATAATGACTAAATATATATACATAAGACAATGGAATAGAACTACCTAATTAAAGGTCATTAAATACCCTGGTACGGCTGAGAGTGAGGAGAATCCTCTCTCCCTCTTCAAATGCTCTCACATGGCTACGCGTATATAGCTTCTGCTAGCGAAGTCCTACTCACTGACTTCTCATGCCAGGGGTGTTGTTTACGAAATTGAGAGGACGAAAAGCGAATGTTCGATGCTTTAACCGGGTTGGTGGACACAGAAAGTTCACCTAGGGGAGTTGGAAAACCCTGATTCTAAACCAATGGTGCACATGGGCTGGCTCTAGTATCCTGAAGGAAAAAATGGCGTATGACCCATTTACCGGTCACCGGCTACCATGGGACTGCATCTCCTCACGATGCTCCACTGCCTTGTGGATCAGACCTTCAGATCAAATGTTCTACTTAAAGAATATAAAAGGATAGTTTGTTATATCAAGTATTTGATGGTTGAATTCCCTTGGTATTGTTTACTTGAATTTTCCCAAGGATGTTTAGGACTGCAATTGATCAGTTTCTCTCTTATTGGCATATATGCATCCTGTGCAGACTACTTTGACATTGCTTTAAGCCACAAGTATTATAAGCAAAGATGAATAGTGGCTAGTAATAGAATTCAGGATTCGTGTTTCGTCCTATTTGGGACTCATCATCTAGGTGTACCTGCATCTCAGAGTTGATGTTCACTCTGGCACTCGAAACAAGTATCTTTCGCTTCAAGATTCAGATAAACAATAATAATTGAATTTAAATTTCACCTTGACCTTGCCTTAAGCCACAAGCTTTATAAACAGAAATGAAAGCGAACGGTACTGGGTTTGAGCTCTGAACTATATAAATCGAAATTATAATAATATTTCCCAAAATTACATTAGAAGCTTCATAAACAAACAAACTACTCATCTGACAAAACATAACAATGGTAACAGACGGTCATACATTTGATCTTGTTTAATGTGAGAGGGACAGTTTACTATTGACTGATAAGTCTTATTAAACCCGCTATAAGCTAATTATTGATAATCGAAATTCAATAGTTTGTTCTACTTATTCAAAACAAAAATTGCACTTGAATGAATCAATGTTAAATTAAACTTCACCTCAATTCATTACCAGGTAACTATCAGGACTCAGTAACTAAGTAGATAACGTGATAACGTTTGAAATGAACGGTATTCAGTTCGAGTCCCCAAAGAGAATATCAACTCTAAGACGTAAGTACATCCTACTTACGAGTCTCAAATAGGACGAAATACGCTTCCAGTATTTTATTTCTAGTCACTATCCATCTTGACTTATTTCATGATTTATTTTCATTTTGTAACCTAAGTTTATTATAAATTCATTTAGTATTGTTTGAATCTTCCTATCGATGTGTTAGGACTGCAACTGGTCAGTCTCTAATTGGTATATGTGCATAATGTGCGTATTGCCTCGATATAGACTTAACTCAAAAGCATGGTAAGCAGAGATGAATTTAATGAATTTAAACTTCACCCCATCGCACAAGCAAGTGGCTATCAGGACTCAGTGGCCGAGTGGATAACGCGATGGCGTTTGAAGCGAGGTTACTGGGTTCGAGTCTCAGATTGAACATCAACTCTGAGATGCAGGTACATCCAACTGACGAGTCCCAAATAGGACGAAACGCGCGTCCTGGATTCCACTGCTAGCCACTGTCCATCTCTGCTTACTAAGTTCATTATGTTATTTATTATTGTTATTGGAATGTGAAACAGTGAATACAAAAGTCATTAACTTACTTACTTACTTACTTTCGCCTGTTACTCCCAATGGAGCATAGGCCGCCGACCAGCTTTCTCCAACCCACTCTGTCCTGGGCCTTCTTTTCTAGTTCTTTCCAGTTCTTGTTCATTCTTCTCATGTCTGTCTCTATTTCTCGGTGTAATGTGTTCTTTGGTCTTCCTCTTCTCCTTCGACCTTCAGGATTCCATGTGAGGGCTTGTCTTGTGACACAATTGGGTGATTTCCTCAAAGTGTGCCCAATCCACTTCCAGCGCTTCTTCCTGATTTCTTCCTCCGCTGGAATCTGGTTTGTTGTCTCCCACAGTAACTTGTTGCTGATAGTGTCTGGCCATCGGATCCGAAGTATCTTGCGTAGACAGCTGTTAATAAACACTTGTATCTTCTGGATAATGGCTTTCGTAGTTCTCCACGTCTCTGCCCCATACAGAAGAACTGTCTTGACATTTGTATTGAAAATTCTAACCTTGGTGTTGGTTGACAATTGTTTTGAGCTGCAGATGTTTTTCAGCTGTAGGTATGCTGCTCTTGCTTTTCCGATCCGCGCCCTCACATCTGCATCTGATCCACCGTGTTCATCAATGATGCTGCCCAGATATGTAAAGGTTTCCACATCCTCCAAAGCTTCTCCGTCAAGTGTAATTTGATTGGTGCATATTGTGTTGTATCGGAGAGTCTTGCTTTTCCCTTTGTTTATATTGAGACCTACTGCTGCTGAGGCTGCTGCTACACTGGTCGTTTTCTCCTGCATTTGTTGTTGCGTTTGTGATAGAAGAGCCAGATCATCCGCGAAGTCTAAATCGTCAAGCTGCATCCTGCCTGTCCACTGTATCCCGTGCTTTCCTCCAGATGTTGACGTCTTCATGATCCAGTCGATTACCAGGAGAAAGAGAAAGGGTGAGAGTAGGCAACCTTGCCTAACACCGGTCTTTACCTCGAACGAGTCGGTGAGTTGTCCTCCGTGGACAATTTGGCAGTTTAGTCCATCATAGGAGTTCCGTATGATATTGACTATTTTCTCAGGCACGCCGTAGTGTCGAAGAAGCTTCCATAGTGTCGTCCTGTCCACGCTATCAAATGCCTTCTCGTAGTCGATGAAGTTGATGTAGAGTGATGACTTAAAAGTCATTAACTAGTTGAAGAAAACAAACAAATTCTGATAGATATCAATATAGATGAACATATCAATGTTTCTATGATGTAGAGGTTTGTGTTACCTATTAGATGATAGGGGTCTTAGGAGGTAGTTACATATTACAAAGTGTTGATAGGATGAAAAAAGAGGTAGAGAACTTAATGAAGGTAATTAAATGCATTTTTTTAGTCACTATTAGACTAGAAAAGGGTGTCAAATAAATAACCTAACTGAAGTACAAGTAAGTGTGGATGTATTTGCATGTGTGTGTGTGCATGAGAGAGAGAGAAAGAAAGAAAGAAAGAAAGGGAGATCATGCGAGATGAAGTTAACAAAAGTAGATATGAAAAAGGTAGAAAGTTACCATGGATTATTTATCCAAAAATAAATTGTTATAAATGGAACTTTTTGATTTGCTTATTGTAAATGGCGCGAAATAATATTCAAATTAAAAATAGACAAATAAAAAATTGGTTAAGTGCTCTGGCACGAAACTGGTAGGTTCTGGGTTCGAACCTCGAGAGGCGGCATCGTGTATGCGTACTGCTGAGGAGTCCTACAATAGGACAAAACGGCCGTCTAGTGCTTCCAGGTTTTCCACGTTGGTCTAGCTTCAATTGACTCATGATTTTAACTAGGAAAATTCTAAAATCTCCACAAAAATCCCTTCTGAATTCAATAATTACAATATCAGAAGGGGTTTTGTGGAGATTTTAGTATTTTATAGAGTTGAGATCATGAGTCAATTGAAGCTAGACTACCATGGAAAACCTGGAAGCACTGGACGGCCGTTTCGTCCTATTATGGGACTCCTCAGCAGTGCGCGTCCACGAACCCACTCTCGCGGGATTCGAACCCAGGACCTACCAGTTTCGAGCCGAAGCCCTTAACCGATAGACCACTGAGCTGGCATCCAACGGTGTTAATTTCTAACTTCAACTGATTCACGAAATTGAGCAACCATTCACCAATGTCATCAGTGAGTTCCTATCTCACAACAGACCTGGTTGAACTCCACCGGTTACTGCTTCTCACTAGAACTCCAGGAAATACCTCAAGGAGTCAGTCACTAGTGAGCACCTGATAATAATCAGGTGCGTCCAGTGCTTCCAGGTTTTCCATGGTAGTCTAGCTTCAATTGACTCATGATCTCAACTCTATAAAATTACAATATCATTATTAAACTATATAAAAAAAGGATACCCTCTTGTCTTACTGTAGTGGACGTGAACACGAGTGGGGAAAAAACAAATGTATTTGACACGTCAATTACAGACTATCTCACTAAAACCTGACAACCATACAATAAACAGTTGATTTGCTCTCCGTTCCCGTTCTTTCGTCATTGATCTTCTACAGAAATACATTCAATGTTTGACCATCTTATATACTACTTATATAGATATAAGTAGCCAATACCACACTACTATTCTAATACAATTCATATTCTAAGAAAAATCTTGAAGTGTTCTTTTATGTATTTCACTAAATATATAGAAAAAGGTGTTTTTTCATAGAATTAGTTCAGTAGCCAGAACCTAAATAATATTTTAATAGTCACTGGTTACCAAAAAATCAATGTTAATATGATGACCATATAGGAGGTTAGTTATAGTCTGAAAAATGCATTCATAAACGTCTTACACTATGATATTGATTAACATGAGTTTGAATAATACAGAAAGCAAATGTTGATTAACTTGTGAAATCCAACCTGCATTAAAACTTGAATCATTGTTTCTTATCGATTGCTTCCCTGCCACTTAGAAATAGTTTCAAGGTGTATTTATCGTTGCATCACATGCGCTGTTACAGCCGAGAGTGGGAAGAGTCCGCTCTCCCTCTCCAAATGCTCTCACTCAGGTGGCCATGAGTACACAGCCACTGCCAGGGAAATCATACTCAATGCCTTCTCCTGGCAGGGGTGTTGTTTAAGAAATTGAGAGGACGAAAAGCGAATGTCCGGTGCTTTAACCGAGTTGGTGGACACAGAAAGTTCACCTAGGGGAGTTGGAAAATCCTGATTCTAAACCAATGGTGCACATGGGCTGGCTCTAGTATCTTGAGGGAAAAAATGGCGTATGAATCAATTGTTTGTCACCGGCCACCATGGGACTGCATCTCCTTACCATGCTCCACTGCCTTGTGGATCAGACCTTCAGATCAAAGGCTTTGGGTGTGGCTCCCTAAGGAAACCACCTGCTTCAGTTTGGGTACCTGAGCAGTATCACAGCCCTCACTCAAATCAGGTGAGATTTGTGTGGCGCATATGTATCTGGTTCTTCTTTGTACCAATATTTATGTGTTTAAATAAAATAAAATAATAAGTTTTTATCGTTAAGTTTTGTAATTTTTATAGTTGAGATCATGAATCAATTGAAGCTAGACCACCATGGAAAACCTAGAAGCACTGGATGACTGTTTCGTCCTATTTTGGGACTGCTCAGTAGCAGTGCGCATCCTCGATCCCGCCTCACAAGATTCGATCCCAGTGGAATTAAACCAGGTCTGTTGTGAGATAGTAACTCACTGAAGACATCGGTGGATGTGTCGCTCAGTTTCGTGGATTGGTCGAAGTTAGTCATCAACACCGTTGGATGGTGGCTCAGTGGTCTATAGGTTAACCACTCGCTCGCAAAACTAGTAGGTCCTAAGTTTGAATCTCATGAGAAGGGATTGTAGATACGCACTGCTGAAGAGTCCCACAACAAGACGAAACGGTCGTCCAGTGCTTCCAGGTTCTCCATGGTGGTCTAGCTTCGATTGATTCATGATCTCGACCATTAAAATTACTATAATATCCACAAAACCCTTTCTGATGTTAAATTTTCTTTTGAATAATCAACAATGAAAATCAATATTTTCCATTTGAAAGAAAATATTTATTCCGACTAATACTACAGGCTGAGTAATTGTTTCTTTGAGTCAAATGATAGTTACTTCAATAGTTTGCTTGCATCTGATCATAGGATTCACTCAAACACTTACTTCAGTCATCTGATTGTCCTTGATTTGATTGCAATGATGGATTCAACGACGTTTATGAGATCAATCTATTGACAATACAATTTACAAAACTGAGAAACCGATTAGGTATTTACTACGGCATCATTAGAGTTCAAACTAATGATGGAAACTAACTTGAGCTGTTGACTACTTACGGATCATAAATAGTTATTGATAGTATGATTAGTCTGACCATCAACAAAAGACATACTAACATTGATACATTCAACCTAGAGGTAACATGATTTATCTGAGCTTAAGTAAGATTATACCGACCGAAAATATAAGTGGTGATTTGTAAAATGTTTAAGTAAGTATTGTAAGTTGACCAGCTTATTTGCAGAACATTTCTGGTGACTGTTTGAAATATAAAAAAATAGAAGTGCACGCTTGATTTAAACCCTTAAGTACTTAGCTGAAGTTGTAATGACTATCTACATTTATCTTGAATATACATTCATTGTCAGAAAGTAAAAGAAATCAAACTGAGTTGAAGATTTTCTTTCTTATACTACGAAATGATAGTCACTGAATAACTGTTGATTACATAATGAACTTAATTACTTACCTACTTACTTACCTACTCACTTACTTACCTACTTACTTACGTACGTACTTCCTTACTTACTTACCTACTTACTTACTTACTTAATTACTTACTTACCTACTTACTTACTTACTTAATTACTTACTTACCTACATACTTACTAACTTACTTACTTACTTACTTACTTACTTACTTACTTACTTACTTACCTACATACTTACTCACTTACTTACCTACTTACTTACTTACTTAATTACTTACTTACCTACATACTTACTAACTTACTTACTTACTTACTTACTTACTTACTTACTTACTTACTTACCTACTTACTTACTTACTTACTTAATTACTTACTTACCTACATACTTACTAACTTACTTACTAACTTACTTACTTACTTACTTACTTACTTACTTACTTACTTACTTACTTACTTACTTACTTACTTACTTACTTACTTACTTACTTACTTACTTACTTACTTACTTACTTACTTACACCTGTTAATCCCAATGAAGCATAGGCCGCTGATCAGCATTCTCTAACTCACTCTGTCCTGGGCCATCCTTTCCAGTTCTATCCAACTTTTAATCATTCTTCTCATATCTGTCTCCATTTCTCAGCGTAATGTGTCCTTTGGTCTCCCTCTTTTCCTTTAGCCTTCAGGACTCCATGTGCGGCTTGCCTTGTGACGCAGTTATAGAATGAACTACAGGATCTTTAAATTAAATAAAGTCAAATAGTCATGGAGTATAGTGGATGTGGGTGATGGTATTTGTTTGAATGAGTAGATTTTAAGACGATTATAATTAGTCAAATTCAAACTAGTGAATGAAATTGAATGTAATATCACCTTCAAAATAAATTGTATTATTTATGTCAATCATTAACTTCACCTGTAGCTCCTCCGGCAGATGAAGACAGCAAATGTAACAGTAGCCTCTGCATCGATAGGCCTGCACATTCACAAAGGAAAAAGCAAGATTCTCAAATACAACACGCAGTACACCAACCCAATCACACTTGATCGAGAAACTCTGGAAGATGTGGAAACATTCACACACCTGGGAAGCATCATCGATAAACAAGGAGGATCAGATGCAGATGTAAAGGTGAGGATTGACAAAGCAAGAGCAGCATTTCTATAATTGAAGAACATATGGAACTCAAAACAACCGTCAATGAATTTCAAAGTCAGAATATTCAATAAAAACGTCAAGATAGTCAGTTATACTGTACGGAGCTGAAACGTGGAGAACTACTACAACCATTATCAAGAAAGTACAAGTATTTATAAACAGTTGTCTACGCAAAATACTCAACATTCACTGACCGGATACTATCAGCGACAGCGTTTTATGGGAGAGGACAAACTAGCTTCCATCTGAAAAGGAAATCAGGTATAGACGTTGGAAGTGGATAGAACATACATTACGGAAATCACCAAACTGCATCACGATGCAAGCCCTAACTTGGAATCCTGAAGGGAAGAGGAAAAGAGGAGTGCCAAATAACACATTACTTCGGGAAATAGAAGCAGATATGAAAAGGATGAATGTTAACTGAGAAAAACTTGAAATCATTGCCCAGGACAGAGTTGGATAGAAAATGCTGGTGAGTGGCCTATACTCCTCTAGGAAACGTAACAGGCGTAAGCAAGTAAGTAAGTATAATGTGAATTTAGTTTTACTTATGTTTATAATTTTTGTTTTAATGTTTCATTTCTATCTCCTATTTTCTATTATGTCAAATATGATTTTAGCTAAACAAAACGACAATTAATCTTAATGTTAATAATAACAAACATCTTTCATTAAATGTAAACAATACAAGTTGTTAAACATTAAAATTCACTTGTACATTGAATATATTACTTAATTCACACTTATAAGTAATTCAAATTTATCAATATCTAAGAGAATGGCGCCAAAATTATGTGTGTTGTCTAGGTTTCTCTCTTTCTGTTTATGTATGTGTGTGTGTGTGTGTGAACAGTGAAGATCCGTATACATAAAAACAGAAGTATATGATGATGAATTGTTTAGTTTAAATACTTCAGTAATAAGTAATGTCATTATGTTCAATGATCGATAGCATTTGATTTGCACTAAGAAAGACTTGATAAACATGAGATTGATCATCACACAGTGATCAATCAATTGTGATTATATCTCAGTCATACAGGAGGTCGGTCGCGGCCTGGATAGTTCAGTGATAACGTCTCTAACTGTGAAGCTGGGTAATACGGGGTCGAATCCGTCAAGGAGCATCAATTCTCTCAAGATTACACGTACACCTTGCTGACAAGTGCTAAGTGGCATGAAACCTGGGTCCAGGATTTCCTATTGACCACTTCCAACCGCCATCTTATCTCAACATACTGCAAGCAGTTTCGAGCCACCTAGACTTGATCGATACAATTTTAGTCTACACTAAGAAGGATTTGACACACATGACATAGATCACCACCAATGATTAATCAATTGTGATGACAAACTGTGAAACTGTTTTGGGTAATAAATTTTTTAATAATTTGTGATCTTTGATTGATCTGTATTCATTGTATTAAATAGTATGATTTATTAAGCCATTATCGAGAAAGAAGCAGTCATTTCTGTAATTCATTTCAATAGTTGAACTCATGAGTCAATGTAAGTTAAACCACTGTTGAAAACTTGGAAGCACTAGACGAAAGTTTCTCTCCTGGACATTCGTTTCTAACTCACTAAAAAACCGCTAACCAGAAAAATTTCTAAAAGATAACCATTGGTAAGTGACTAATTAAATAATTCCAAAAAAGTAAACGAATATAAACTAGAAACAAAACTTTGTAGCTTACTATGTAAAAACTCACGATCGGTGGAATTCTTCAAAGGGCAGTTCAACTGGCCTGCTGCTCCGGCAACATCGACCAGTTTGTCCTGCCCCCCATGGCCGGTGAAGACTGATCCACCAAACGAGGCGGAAGTCCGCAAGGAACTCCAACTCTTGAAATGTTACAAATCACCGGGCCAAGATGACTTACCTTTTGAAAGATGGTGGTGACTTTCTGGCTAAGGAACTGACGATGTTGTTTGGAAAGGTTTGGGAGCAAGAAAGTGTTCCAACATCATGGAATGAGTCAATAGTCGTCCCTATCTTTAAAAAGGGTTCACGTTGTTCCTGTAACAACTATCGGGGGATAAGTCTACTTCCAATTGCGTCCAAACTATTGGCTTCTATCATTCTTCGTAGGTTGTTTAAAACCCGAGAACGATTGACTCGCGAGGAGCAGGCTGGTTTTCGTTCTGGTCGAGGATGCATTGATCACATCTTCACCCTCCGCCAAATGTTAGAACACCGTCATACTTATCGCAGGCCAACAATCGTAGTGTTTCTTGATATCAGGGCTGCCTTCGATTCGTTGGACAGGACTGTTCTCTGGGATTTTCTATTGAAGAAGGGTGTGCCTGAGAAGTTCATTAACATCTTAAAGGCCCTGTATACGAACACCTCAGGCAAAGTGAGGGCATGCAACCACCTTTCTCCCTTGTTTCATTCGAGCATTGGGGTTAGACAGGGTTGCCCGATCTCACCATTCCTCTTCAACTTTGCCATCGACGACATCCTGAAAACAGCTCTGGTGGATGTAAGTAATGGCGGTGTGGATATGTTGCCTGGAGAACGACTTCTCGACCTCGAGTATGCGGATGATATTGTCTTACTGTGCGATAATGCCCAAGGCATGCAATCAGCACTTAATCAGTTGGCAATCAGTGTCCGCAGGTACGGCATGTGCTTTGCACCCTCCAAGTGCATAGTACTTCTACAAGACTGGCAGGATTCTAATCCTGTACTCACCTTGGATGGTGAGCAGATCGAAGTAGTTGAGAAGTTCGTGTATCTAGGTAGCTATATAAGTGCTGGTGGTGGCGTGAGTGATGAGATTGATGCACGTATAATGAAAGCCAGATCGGCTTATGCCAATCTGGGCCATCTTTGGCGCCTTCGTGATGTTAGTCTGGCTGTAAAACGTCGGATCTACAACGCGTCGGTGAGAGCAGTTTTGCTCTATGCTTGTGAAACCTGGCCTCTCCGAGTTGAGGATGTTAGACGTCTCTCTGTGTTCGATCATCGTTGTCTCCGAAGGATTGCTGAAATTCAGTGGCAACATCATGTTAGTAATGCAGAGGTTCGGCATCGTGTGTTCGGGCGCCGAGACGATAATTCGTTTGGTGTCATCATCTTGAAACACCGACTTCGGTGGCTGGGACATGTTTTACAAATGTCGTCCCAGAGACTTCCACGTCGTGCATTATTTGCCGACCCTGGGACTGGTTGGAAAAAGCGGAGAGGAGGTCAGTGTATGACATGGTGTCGTGGCATGAAAGAGAGCTGCAAAGGGCTAGCTTCTGTTGGTCCTTTACGACTCCCTGACTGGGCTCCGAGAGATGGTGCAACACAGTGGCTAGAGACGTTATCAGATATGGCTTAGAATAGAAGCCAATGGCGATCCTGCTGTAACCTTCTTTTACTTTCTGCATAAAGAGTGGTTATAACCTCTTTAACTCAGAACGTTCTTCTGGTTGTACATTTCAGTTTCCCTCACCATTACTTTTTTTTATATGCATCAAGCCAAATGTGGCTGTGAACGTGGGAGACAATAATCAATAAACTGAGTGTAATTTAGGAACAGTAAGTCGTATAATAATAATCCATAGGTCAAAATGAAGTTTGTAATAAGATGAATATATATATATATATATATATATATATATATATATATTACTCAATAGTTAAACAATGATAATATGCATGGACCCATAGTCCGTCAATAGGTCCTGGAAGTTACCTGTACTCATGTGTTCGCTAGGATATAACATTAAGAGTAAGTAACAAAAAATTTTCGAGGACTCGAACTTAATACTTTCAAATAACAAAATAATTCCCGAATATTTAAATAACCGATTCCACAGTTCTAATATCAGTTATTTAACAATAAGGTATTATGGCTTGGATACAGTTAAACTGTTTCAATCACAAACTTTTGTAAATAAAAATAATGGAAATCCATCATGACAACTGTATCACTGTACTAATATGATATGGCAACTTGATCTGATGTATGTACGTATGAAGTTCTATATTGTCTGTCTGTCTGCCTGTCTATCTGTCTGTCTATCCATTTATCTTTCTGTCTGTCTATCGTCTATAGATGAATGAATGATATTTACTTTTAATCATTTCATAGTTAATAATGGTCTGTAATAAAAATAATCTCCAATTCGTTTTCTCAAATTATTTTGATAAAATGAAAACAAATAAAAAAACATTATAAGCAAAGATGGATAGTGATCAGTAGTGGAATCCAGTTTGAGACTCATCAGCTGGATGTACCTACATCTCAGAGATAATGTTCATTCTGGGACTCGAACCCAATACCATTCAATTCAAACGCCATCTGGTTATCCATCTCTTTTTATAATGCTTGTGAATTAAATCTATATCGAGGCAATACGCACAGTATGCATGTATGCCAATAAGAGACTGATCAATTAGAGACCTAAACATCAATGGGAAGATTCAAACAAGCAATACCAAGTGGATTTAAATAGAAGATAGTTTATATTTTGAGAAAGAAAAAAGATGAAAATGATGAGGCAACTTTAAATCGCACTGATTTCATGAAAAGATAATAGACTATGTTTCAGTTTGGAAAGGACAGGAGGCTTGATGGCCTGTGTTAGTCCTAGCAATTATGGTCTCTCAGCTGATCCAACTTTCTTTTGGAAGAGTCGACGGATGAAGTCTCAACCACGTGCTCAGGTAATGAATTTCACTCGTTGACGATTCGATGGGAAAGCCGGTAGTCAGCTGACAAGTTATTCGTTCTGCGCTTGTGAAATTTTTTGGAGTGTCCTTGTAGATTTTCTGTTTTGGAAGACAAGAAAAATGAGGACATATCAGGTGCAAATTTATCACTATGTTGATTGATAACTTAAAATAGAAATGGTTTAGAGTTTTCTTTTGTATATTGGGTCACTTTATAAATCTCTAGAACATACTTACACTTGAGACCTGAAGTGATAGAAAAGGAATCTTACTTCAAGGTTCATTAATTTATAGAAAACAATAGTATTTTCTTCTGAGTTATATCATCCAGTTTCTTTAATCATTGATTATAACAATCACAGGAACCCCAATCAAATGGTCTGTACCAGTATACACAGCACACTACAACAACCAATGAATGAATGATCAATCCACCATTAGCTATCTTGTAACTGATTCCAGTACAAATAAACAATACACATCTAGATAAGTGGTTGTAAGGGCATACGTAACAAATGTATTAACGGCTAAAGTTGATGAACATTCACTAACTCACTAATCGATTCATCATTTTAACTCAGTTCTCTACGTTTAGTCTTATGGCTCTTAAATCGATAGTCAGTTATGAGGATTTTTCTAGTTATTGTCGGTTATGCTTTACCAACATACCAGTTGTTATACTGACAAGAACTTCAAAAATCTAAGGAATATACCATATAAGAATTTCTATGGATAAGTGCCTTGTAAATTCTTTAGTAATTACTTGAATTACAATGTAAATATCTTATTGTCAAGGATCATTTACTTAATGCAAAATACATTTTTGATGATTGTTTTTGATTGAGACCATGAACCAATTGATATTAAACTAACATGAAAAACCTGAAAATACTGGACGACCGTTTTGCCATTGTGTGAGACTCTTCAGCAGTGCGTATCCACGATCCCGACTCACGAGATTCGAACCCAGGACCTATCAGTTTCGCGTGTGAGCGATTGACCTCTAGACCATTGAGCCTGCATCCAACAGTGTTAATGTTTAACTTCAACTGGATTTGTAGAGCGAAAATTTGTGTAAATAATATCGAATATACCAACATTTGGTGTATATGTGGTGTATGCTACTTATATGGATAGAAATAAGTAGTATGTAACACCATCCAGTAATGGAATGCCTACAAAAACAAGATTGAAGTGAAGAAATCTTAAATGGAAGAATAAAGTAATTGTAAATTAGAAGAATCATAAAGGATTTAAAAGACAACTGATGGAAGATTTGCAAATGAAGTACTTAATGTATGAATTTTGTAGTTTACGAAAAAAACTGTAATTTTTTTGTTAAACAATGAATTGGTTATACCCAATGAGTCTTCATTCACAATATATGTAAGATTAAGTTAATTTAACTTTAGTGGGTAGGAGTCACACTGAGGAAAGCACACAAAGGCGTCATAAGACAAGCCCTCATATGTAATCCTGAAGCCCAAAAGAAAAGAGGAAGACCAAAGAACATATTACGCCGAGAAATAGTGACAGACATGAGAAAAATAAACAAAAGTTGGAAAGAATTAAAAAGGAAGGCCCATGACAGAGTGGGTTGGAGAATGCTGGTCGGCGGCCTATTCTTGATTGGGAGTAACAGGCGTACGTAAGTAAGTAAGTAACTTTTAGCTTGGAATAGTTAGGTAAAATTGTGAAATTCTTGTATTGTTATACAGAACACGTTTACTGCTAACAAGTAGCTTAACTTTTCCTTGTAATATATACTTTGTACAGAGGTCAATGTAAGAATCGAGTCATAAACGTTTGGATTATTGGGAAATTGTACTCATAGTCAAGTTTCGTTTCTTGGAGTAATCGGTTTAGTTATGAAAATTACATCATCTTCCAAGTCAACATCATTAGTACAAATTTCAGATAAAGTTTATTTCTATACATCAGTGCTTGAAGCTAGTAACTTCTTGTATGAGCCATGTTGGTAGATGCAGATTACTTGGTCAGGGTCGTAACCAATGGTTGGAGACTGTGTGTAACATGGCTCAGAATCGATCACAATTGCGTAGGTGTATACGCTCTTTATCTTCCCTTAAACCTTGAGATTAAAATTGCTTCAAATCTGTCATTCTTTGTGTAGTATATCCTTATATGCCCCCTCCGTTTTATATATTAACAGTACTAAATTAACTACTTCTATTAGTCCGGTGTTCATTTTGTTTTGCTGACGAGGTATGGTAACTTGGACCGATGCATAAATGTGCCTGGTCTAACGCTGTAGCTGACTGACTGACTGATACATAAAACTGATATCAACTAAATAAGCAATCAGTTATATGTGAAGAAATTAAAATTGCTAACTTGCATCTGAAGTCTATACAAATAACATTGTTACAATAGGACAATCAAAGCTTCATAAAGAAAAAGAATAAAACTTTAACGAAATCCCTGTTCCTCCATCTTAATGGTAATATTTAAAATTAAAAATTATTATATATATAGTTCAAATCATGAGTCCATTAAAGGTAGACTACCATGGAAAAACCTAGAAGCACTAGATGGCTGTTTCATCCTATTGTGGGATTCCTTAGTGGTAGTGTACATCCACAATCCCGCCTCGCAAGATTCGAACCCACGAATTATCAGTCTCACGCGAGATCGCTTAACATCTAGAACTACTGAGCGCAATGCTAAAGAATGCCATAATAAGACGAAACAGCTATCCATTGATTCCAGGTTTTCTATGGTGAACTAACTTCAATTGACTCATGATTTCAACTATATAAAATTACTGAAAATCTTCACGAAACCACCCCTTCTTTTAAAAATTATATATTTTAAATGTACTTGTATTATTTAATATTACTTACAAAAATACAAAAAAGGAAAAAAGTAAAAGAAAAAAAGAAACTAAAAGAGAGAAAAAAAATCAATATTTATTTATTTATTCATTGATTTATTTGTTTGTTTGTTTATTTTGTTTGTTTGTTTGTTTAGTAAATAAATATAACCCTATAACATAGTAACAAAAATAATCAATATTTATCTATTTATTTAATTTTTTTTTGTAATTTTAAATAAGAAAAAAATTTTTAAAAAACTTTAAGAAAAGAAAAAAAGAAAAAAAAAAGTTTTAATGATTCAATTAAGTAAATAATTGATAAACATAAATAAATGAAGAAATAAATAAACATGAACTTGATAATTCGATGAATAAATAGACAAAAACTTTAAATACATACAAACAAACAATAATGTATATGTATGTCAACATCATGATACACATGATCTTAGCTCAGAGAGCCGAGAAACTCTCCCCATTCCTCTTCCTTCTAGTGATTGACTGGATTATGAAGAATTCGACATCTGAAGGGAAATACGGAATACAATGGATAGCTCAGAATCAATTAGATGATTTGGACTTCGCAGATGACCTAGCCCTCCTCTCTCATACACACGACCAAATGCAGATGAAGACAGCAAATGTAGCAGCAGCCTCCGCATCGATAGGTCTCCACATTCACAAAGGAAAAGGCAATATTTTCAAATGCAACACGGAGAACACCAACCCAATCACACTTGATGGCGAAACTCTGGAAGAGGTGGAAACATTCAAGTACCTGGGGAGCATCGTTGATAAACAAGGAGGATCGGATGCAGATGTAAAGGCAAGGATTGGCAAAGCAAGGGCAGCATTTCTACAATTGCAGAACATATGGAACTCAAAACAACTCTCAACCAATTTCAAGGTGAGAATCTTTAGTACGAACGTCAAGACAGTCCTACTGTATGGAGCTGAAACGTGGAGAACTACTACGGCCATCATCAGGAAGGTACAAGTATTTATAAACAGTTGTCTACGCAAAATACTCAACATTCACTGGTCGGATACTATCAGCAACAGCGTTTTATGGGAGAGGACAAACCAGCTTCCAGCTGAAAAGGAAATGAGGTAAAGACGTTGGAAGTGGATCGGACATACATTAAGGAAATCACCAATGTGCATGTGTATGCTCCTCAACGAGGGGTAACAGGCGTAAGTAAGTAAGTAAGTAAGTAAGTATGTCAACATCATGTATGTATATATATATATATATGTACATAAACAAACAAAGTATATAGTTAAGTAGGATATTATTATTTAAGTAGTATCTATGTACTCATATGTGTGTGGTAAATGTAAATGTTAGATACCAAAAGATAATGTATTACAAATAATTTATATTTTATTATATGTATATATATATATATATATATATATAATCCCCCCTACCTACAATAGAGTATCCCACCCCCACCCTTACCTCACCCCTATTTATTTATTTATTTGCTTGGTGTTTAAATAAAATGAGTAAATTTAGAATTTATTAAGTCCAAATTCAAATTTTCTTTTTTTTTTTTAAAAAAAAAAAGTGGTTTGTTTGTTTAAAATAGTTAAGTAAACTATAAAAGTTTGTTTAAATCTTCTACTTATATGGATACATAAAAGTTAACATTGAATAATAAGTTCTGTTTGTTGGAATATACTATCATTATACTCAATTAACACTTTAAGTATATTATAAGTAATATGTTTGTTTCTTTTAAATTATTTTGTTAGTATCTATATATATTACTTAATAAATTGATATTTACTTACTTACTTACTTACTTACGTCAGTTACTTCCAATGGAGTATAGGCCGCCAATCAGTATTCTTCAATTCACTTTGTCATGGGCATTCCCTTCTAGTTCTATCCAATTTTTGTTCATTCTTCTCATGTTTGTCTACATTTCTCAGCGTAATATGTTCTTTGGTTTTCCTCTTCTCCTTTGGCCTACTTAAATTGATATAAATCAGTATACTATAATCCTTGGTCCAGAATACACATTGACTTCGTGATCCCAATTAATGGAATCACGTATTTAGTTATAGTCGATGCCCCTTTCAAAATGGATAGAAATTAGCATTGTGATGCTGCTCACGACAATGAAAACAATACAGCTCCTTACTGAAATCTTCCGAAATAGTATAGTGAACAAGAACACGAGTGGGGGAAAATTGAATGTAATTAAGCACACATTACAGACTATCTCACTAAAATCTGATGACCATGCAGTAAACAGTTAATTTGCAAAATAAAAATCAATTGTCTTCAATCTTCACTGTTCCTTCTGTAAATATCAGTCCATATTCTCTAATTTCATTGTTTATGCATTTACTTACAAATTGCGTTCCGTTTCGGTTCTTTCCTTCTCGATCTTCTACTAAAATACATTCTATATCTGACCATCACCATATGCTACTTATATGGATATAAGTAGACCACATAACAATATCAATGGTAGTGAATTTGAAGTTTTTAGTAGGTTATTTGGTTACTTAACTCAATCTCTTTTAAATTATATTGAACTTTGTACATTATTTGTTTAAATAATCATTTATCTTTATTATCAATTTGTTATACATTTTTATGATTTAATATAGGTAAATGATGATGATATCAGTAGAAATTGGGTGGTCTTTTTTTAAAATAATCATCATCTATCTACTTATATTTATAAGTAATATTTATGATAATCAGTAATATTATTGATAAATTAATAATCTCTATCTATGTATATTAAAGTTTTTGTTCTTCCAGGCAACCAACCGCCCACCCACCCTGTACAAACCGTATATCACCCTACAATTTTCTTTTTTTTTTTTCTTCCTGCTAACACCATCACCGCCACCACCACCACCACCATCACGACCAGTCTGTCAACAAAAGAAAATATAAATAAAACAAACAAAATTTGAAGATAAATAAATATATTTAACATTTTGTATAGATACAATAACACCTTAGTGAATCTATTTTACTTCCAAAACCGATAAAAAAAAAACTACAGAAGGGTAAGGTGAAATGAAAATAATCAAGAGGGTGGTAGTTATAGGTAAGTTATTGAATAATGATTTAACTGAGCCATCATTATTATTATTATACATAGAGAGAAATAGTGACATTTTGCAATGAATCCCCCTAATCCATATGTAATCATATACACAAGTGTCGCTCCGTGTGTGTGTGTGTCTAGGCACGCGCATGTAAATGATTGTACATATATATACATATATGTGCGTGTGTGTATGTCTGTGTTTGTATCTAAGGTTTAACACCTGGTTACTGTAAACATATTTTTTATTTTTATTTTTCTGTTTTTTTTTTTAAAAATTATAAAAATATTTTTGGTTTTTCGATTAAAATTTTAACCATTTATAATTGAATATTAAATGATAAATATTAATCCTAAATTTTATATATAGTTGAGACCATGAGTCAATGGAAACTAGATCACAATGGAAAAGCTGTAAGCACTGGACAACCGTTTCGTCCTATTGTGAGACTCCTCAGTGGCAGTGTATATCCGTGATCCCACTTCACGAAATTAGAACCTAGGATCTATCAATCGTGAATTATTTTAATAATCTATTCATATGTGAACAGGATCAAGTATAATGTATTATCAATATGGTTCTGTGTTTTTTTTTAACTCCGCCTGTAGCTCGTCCAAGGGCTACTGACGGTCTCAATCCCGGGTAAAGGAGGAGGGTTGGGCATAGGGTTAGCAACCCCATCCCGTAGAAAACCAACTCGCTAAAAAAACGCTAACCAGAAAAATTTATTCAAACCATTTTAACTCTACCCTAGTAGTAAAAGGAATAAGTATGACGTCTCATGATGAAAGCCAAGTTCCTTCGGAAGTCATAAGGCTGATGCACCTTCTAACAACTAGAGCGACAATTTTTATAGGTACATAGAATGTCCGGACAATGTGGGAGACCAGAAAAGTCTTTCGAATTGCTGCAGAACCATAAAATAATTAATAAAACAACTGGATAGATATGTGTATATATACTTATTATCTATAATAAATTGAGAGGGAAAGAAGACCATAGTTACATTATTATTATTATGATTGTTTAAAAAATGACAACTAATCACCTCCTTCCCCTCCTCCACCTTTTCCTTCTTGTTCTTTCATCATCATTATTATTATCGTCATCATCATGGTGATAAATATTTAAATAAAACCTAAACCAAACTGACCTACCACATTGAATGCACCTGTAGGTATATGTATATATTAACCATAATCATTCGAGTTTATATTTATATTATAGTTTATTATTTATTAATGATAAGACCAGAGATCTGTTATAATATATAAATATACATGGTGTATAGATTAGAAGAAGAAGAAGAAGAGGGATAGATAGTAGATGATGAGGACAATTGGTAGTGATGATATATATAGATCCCTATCCAGAAACGATAAATGTAAAGTAGGTCTGTATTGTGTGTGTGTGTGTGTATGTGTATCTTGATTGTGGTTTGTTTGTTTGAATGTTTATTTTTTTTAAATATCCAATATCTACCTGTATGCTTTAATAAATATTGTTTAAAACGCCAGTTTATTGAATATATATTAATCCTTAGCGACTATACCTTCTATTTGATGTTCATCAATATTTATACTGTAATAGGAATTAGTTGTATGCCCAGCATTCAACCATTGGTTATAATAGTCACGTGGACCCCAATCAAATAGTCTACATCTACCAACATAGCTCAAAATATAAGTTAGCGACTTCAAGGACGGATGTTACGTTTTGGTTTGGCTAACTCTCCCTAACTCTCATCCAACCATCCTCAATACTAGTCATCATAGAGCGTCGTGGTAATCGATGTTCAGGCATAAGTAAAACTTGACCCAACCATTCCAGTAGATGAAGATTTATGACCTCATCAACTGATTTACCATCATTCCCTAATACCCTGTGTCTAACCTCACTAATATTTACTCGGTGATCCCAATAGATGTTGGTAATATTTCTAAGACATCTGTGATCAAATACTAGTAACTTATGAGTATCTTCTACTGTTAATGACTATTCAAAATAACCACAGGAATAAAGGAACGATGAAGTTTGTAAGCGACAAATGATGGAAGATGTGTAAATGAAGTATATAATGTATACTTATCATATTTTATAAAAACATTCTGTAATTTAGCATTAAACAATAAACTGGTCTTCTTAGCCCGAGTTCTTCATTTACTCCATTATTTTTATTCGAACACATACATATTGATAGAAGAAGGCACTAGATATATATGCGTCACACAAATCTCAATTGATTTGTGTGAGAGCTGTGATACTACCCGGGTGCCCAAACCGAAACAGGTGGTTTACTTAGGGGACCACACAAGGAGCCTTTGACCTAAAGATCTGATACACAAGGCAGTAGAGCATGGTAAGGAGATGCATTCCCATGGTAGCCGGTGACCAACGATTGATTCATACGCCATTCGTTCCCTCATGATACTGGAGCCCATGTGCACTATTGGTTTGGAATGAGGGTTGTCCAACTCTCCTAGGTGGACTTTCCGTGTTTACCAACTCGGTTAATGGATATTTGCTTTTTGTTTTCTCAATTATATAAACAGCACCCCCTTCACGAGAAAGCAGTCAGTAGGACTTTCGTGGCAGAGGCTATATACGCGTGGTCATTTGAGAGCGTTTGGATAAGGAGAACGGACTCCACTCACTCTCTACCGTACCAGGGCATTTGAGGGCCCTCCGTTAGTACAATGACGAATTTTTCATCTAGATTATTTTTTCAACTTTGTTTAACTTGTCTAAATTAGCACAATACGGTATGTGAGATACTACTAACACTTATATTAATATTAGTTGGTTGCAGCCAATTGATAGGATGAAATGTATTTACTATGGGATTACTTGGTTAGATAGTTCTAAGGGTTCTGTTAAGAATCTGTTGCCAGAGAAATTTAACCGTATTGACCATGAATGTATGGAACTGATGAATTCCATACTAAGACGAAGAAGTTATGCATTGGTTCCTGGTTATCAGTAGTTATCATTTTTAAAGTCATTCCATGATATGAAATTTAAAATTCAACACTCTCTAAAGCACTATATGATAATATTTGACAGAAGGACTTATTTAAGGGAAGTCATTCACATTACTGGATTCGAACTCGTATCATACAGTATCATAGTTATTGACTTTATTATGAAACTATTTGAGATTATCAAATTCAAATCGATCAATCACTGTAGTATTTCTATAGTCCCCGGTATTTATTGAACTCTATAGATCTTCTATAGATCTAAGTGGTTCACCACTATGGACAGTTTGTCAGTAGACAAAAAGTGTTAGACAAACGTTTCCTTAAAGTTGACTCTTATTAGTTGCTGTTACACAGCAAAGTGACGGAGATTGGGAGATACAATTGTCAAAATTATATCTGAAATAATCTCAACGATTGAAATGTAATTAATTACAACGTTTTGTCTAGCTAACTTGTTTGGACTTCTTCAGGGTAATAATTTTTGTTATGCCTAATGACTAGAAAAGTTGTATTGTTGACATTTCGTGATTTAATATAAGCCACTTCTTCAGAGCAAATAAGTAGACGCAGTTTAATGAACAAGAATACGAGCAGAGACAATCGAATGTATTTTGGTACGAAATTACGGAAGATCTCAGCAAAATCTAACAACCACATTGTAAACAGTTAATTTACTAACTATCAATCAATTGTAAGCAAAGATGGATAGTGGCTAACAGTACGATTCAGGAGGCACGTTTTGTCCTATTTGAGACTCGTCAGCTGGATGTACCTGCATCAAACAAACAATATTAAATGAAATATCAATCAATTGTCTCAATCTTCAATGCTCCTTTTGTAAATATAAATCCATGGCCTCTGATTTCATTGTTCATGCATTTTTGTACCAATTTCGTTTGGTTCCCGTTCTTTCCTTATTGATCTTCTATTGAAATACATTCTATGCTTGATCACCGTCATATACTACTTATGTGGATATAAGTAACCCACACCACAATAGAAATTGAACAGAATCCTACAAATTATGAATTAACTCTTTTTAATATCAGCTAAATTATGAAGAATTATTCAAGTTCTCATTTAGTATGCAGTTTGAAAAATGTGCAATCAATTTAATATGAAAGTGAATAAATGTTGCTAAGGTGACAACAACAGCGACATGTAAGGGTGTACGCCCTTACTTACGCCTGTTACCCCTCATCGAGGAGCATAGTTCACCCACCAGTATTCTCCATTTAACCCTGTCCTGCGCAATCCTTTCCAGTTCTTTCCAGTTAACATTCATCCATTTCATATCTGCTTCTGTTTACCAGCGTAACGTGTTCTTTAGCCTTCCGCTTCCCTTCACAATTTCAAGTTAGGGCTTGCATCGTGATGCAGTTTGATGATTTCTTTAATGTATGTCCTATCCACTTTCAACGTCTTTTCCTAATTTCCTCTTCAGATGGAAGCTGATTTGTTTTCTCCCATAAAACGCTGTTGCTGATAGTATCCGACCAGTGAATGTTGAGTATTTTGCGTAAACAACTGTTTATAAATACGTGTACTTTCTTGATGATGAATGTAGTAGTTCTCCACGTTTCAGCTCCGTACAGTATAACTGACTATCTTGACGTTCTTATTGAATATTCTGACTTTGAAATTCATTGACGGTTGTTTTGAGTTCCATATGTTCTTCAATTGTAGAAATGCTGCGCTTGTTTTGTCAATCCTCGCCTTTACATCTACATCCAATCCTCCTTGTTTATCAACGATGCTTCCAAGGTACTTGAATGTTTCTACATCTTCCAAAGTTTCTCGATCAAGTGTGATTGGGTTGGTGTACTCCATGTAGTATTTGAGAATCTTGCTTTTCCTTTGTGTATGTTGAAGCCTATTGATACAGAGGCTGCTGTTACACTTGGTACTAGGACGATGCTTTATAATTTTCAATGATAGCTTAGTTGTAACGTTTCTAAAATGAATAGAACCTACCAATTATATACCTAAACATGAGATCTATTTCATGAAATATGAAACTTATTGAGTTACATAGGAAGGGATTTGTGAAAATTTTAGTAATTTTATAGTTCAATTCCTAAGCCAGTTGAAACCAGACCACCATGGAAAATCAGAAAGCACTAGACAGCCGTTTCGTTTTATTGTGAGATTCGTCAGTCGTGAGCATCCACAATCCCGCCTCACGAGATCCGAATCTAGGACCTATTAGTCTCACGCGCGAGCGTATTACCTCTTGACCACTGAGCCTGCATTCAACGGTGTTAATGTCTAACTTTAAACAATCCACAAAATTTAGCAACCGTCCACCATTGTCTCCAGTGAGTTGATATCTCACATTACATCAGGTTGAACTGCACTGGTCACTGCTTCTCATTAGAACTCCAAGAAATACCTATTGATGCCAGTCACTAGTGAGCGTGTATTAATTAATATCAGCTGGTCTTTTGTTTAGATTTTAGTAATTTAATAGTTGAATTCGTGGATGCGCACTGTTGAGGAGTCCCACAATAGGACGAAACAACCGTCTAGTGCTTTCAAGTTTTCCATGGTAGTCTAGCTTCAATTGGCTTATGAATTCAACTATAGAATTTAAATAGTCTAAAATATCATTCAAGAACTAATTGTGTAATTATATAATAATCGAATCTATATCATTTAGATAACTAATAGATTCATATTTCATCCATGTATGCTTACATATACAACGTATCTTACATTTACGTTCAAATGAATTTGGAATGACCTTGATTTGATCACTTGCCTGCTGTCACTTTCATCTCTCCTACTCACTACTTATTATGTATGCTTATACAAATAGACTATTGTAGTGAACAAGAACATGGATAAGAACAATCGAATGTATTTGAGCACAAAATTACAGACTATCTCACTAAAATTTGATAACCATACCGTAGTAACCAGTTAATTTGTAAACTATCAATCAATTATCTCAATCTTGATCATTTCTTCTACAAATATCGGTCCATCTTCTTTGATCTCATTGTTCATGCATTTTCATACGGATTGCGCTTCGTTCTTGTCCTTTCCTTATTGATCTTTTACCGAAATACATTCTCTGCCTGATCATTGTCATATACTACTTGTGTCAATATAAGCAACCCACACTACAATATCATATCTTAATTTTCTTTTTTCCCTCACTTTCATATTTCGCGCAAATATTTTGTTCAATGTACAATATCAAATTATGATATTGTTTTACATTTTATTGAATTAAATCAAAGTTATGATGATTGATTGGTATCTGTTTTAATAACCATTTGTTTTATTTATTTAAACAAATAAACATTGGTACAAGAAAGCATCAAATATATATGGGCTGCATAAATCATCCGAATTGTGTGAGGGTTGGGATACTGCCCGGGTGTTCAGATCAAAGCGGATGGTTTTCTTAGGAAGTCACACCCTGAGCCTTTGACGTAGAGGTGTGATCCACGAGCCTGTGGATTATCGTAAGGAGATGCTATGTCATCATAGTCAATGACCAACAATAGGTTCATGTGCCTTTTGTTGCCTTAGGATTCTGGAGCCTATATGCACTACTGTTTTGCATTCAGGATTTTCCAACTTCACTAGTTAAATCCCCGATATTCACTAACCCAGTTAAAACACGACTTTTTATCCTCTCAACTTCGTAATCAACAATAATGCCACGAGAAGGCAATGTATAGGACTTTTCTGACAATAATCGTATGCACGTGGCTATGTGAAATTATTTCAAGAGGGGAAAGCTAACTCTCCTTACTTTTGGTTGTACCAAGGCTTTTGTAGGCTATATTAACCATCTGAAACTTAATATAGATAGATATGTGTTATAATATTTTTTTAAAGAAAAAATCTACCGCATAGATTATTTTTCGAAAAAAAAACAACCAATAAACATTATCATTATTATTATATATTGAATATGATATAGGTCAATGGGAAACAAAAAGAAGAAGGAGGGTTTGTATCTATCCAATATGTGTCTGTGTGGGGGGGATGAGTGTGTGTGTGTGTGCGTGTGGATCTATCATCTCTTTCTTAGATTTGTTAATATAAACTAATTCAACTATATAATGTTTATATTAAATTTTTTTTTGGGGGGGAAATGAAAATATTCAACTATTTATATAAATATACTACTGATTATACTTATATATTACTTGATTCATTTCAATTAAGCGCATATTTTCAAATTATTTAAATGTAATCATTTCAATGATTCAATTCTAAATGAATGATTAAAATAGGCGTCAGTTTTAAATTTTCCTTTAACAAGATAAATCATTGATTTTTTGTATTTTTCTTTATGTGTGTGTGTGTGTGAGAGAGAGAGTGAGTGTGTGTGTGTAGGTCTGTTTGTGTATGTGTGTGTGTGTGTGAGAAAGAGAATGGCGACACCGAATTCTTTGATGTAGAATATAATTATCTGATATTTTAATAGAAACAAAAAACCCATTGGTGATTAAGTAAATTTGTTTTCAACATGGTATAATCAAACAAATAAACTGACTTGTTATCATAAACAATTAATATACTACTGTTGAAAGGATACTATTAATAGTAGTATTGTGTTGTTGTTTTTAGATTGTATACAACTCATAATGTAAATTAGTTTATCTTTTAAAAAATTGTTATTTGGAAAACAATACCTAGATTAAATTCACTTGTTGTTGTTGTTGTTTACTTGTGTCTGTAAGGACGGCCCGTCGGTAGACTCTCGGAAGCCCTAAAAAGCCCAGGAAGAGCCGCAGACATTCCATCCAATCACGGCTAGGGGAATGTTCTAGAAATGCCAACGTGGAGCTTCTCCATTGGATGGATTAGTTTGATACCTATGTGCTTATTGGTTGACCGAAATGATAATTTATTTTCAGCCAATAATTATAAATACACGAGATTTCTGTGATATATTTTGACATTGTTCGGGGCAATAAACTTCCTGCTTACCAGTCTTTATCTTCTCTCTTTTTGCGACGTTGCGGGTTCTATCGTTCAAGTAGTCAAGTAGTTCGCGGCATATTAAGAAACAAGGCTCTAGATATAACAGTGTCTTTACATTGTTGTATTATGACTGGAATTAATCAGTCTCTGTTTTGTTGACATATATGTATCCTGTGTGAACTGCCTCGATATTGCTTGAAGTCACAAGCTTTATAAGCAATGATGGATAGTTGTTAGCAAATGGAATGTATCTATTTTTATTTAAAAATATACATTGATCAATTTAACCTTTGATCTCAGTAGGATAAAATTTACTATTACCATTTATGAAGTAGTTTTAAATTTTAAAAAAAATGGTTGACATTAGACTTTACATTTAGTGTAGTCAAGTCTGTCATTATTCAAACCGGGAATCTCCTGATCCATAGTCAAGCGCTATATCACTTTACACCACAGGCCCCTGACGTCTACATTAGTACAGATTAATTAACATCAGTCATACATTAATATAAAAGTTGTATATTCTTTATGGTGACTTGTAAATGTTGTTCACATATGATAGAATCACTTATTTTCTGGTTTCCAAAATTGATTTAATGACGGTGAGTCTGATTAGCAAACACTTTTATCAAATTCTACAACGTACCTTTTGTTATAGAAGATATTCTGAAGATGAAATCCTTTACTGGTTTACGTGATGCATTATGATTTAATTTGTTTGAATAATAGCTGTATGGAATTCTGTTTTTGTCCACTTCTAGTTTGTTAATGTTTTAGCTGAATCTTTGATCAGTATGGCTTGACTTCCTTCTCGTGACGGGGTTGTTGTTTATGAATTTGAGAGGACGAAAAGTGAATATTCGGCGCTTTACCCAGGTTGTTGGACACAGAAAGTTGGAAAACCCTGATTCCAAACTAATGATGCACATGGACTTCAGTATCCTGAGGGAAAAAATGGTGTATGAACCAATAGTTGATCAACGGCTACCATGGGACTGCATTTTCTCACGATACTCCACTGCCTTGTGAATTAGACCTTTAGGCCAAAGGCTCCGGGTGTGGCCCCATAAGGAAACTACCTGCTTCGGTTTAGGCACCTGGGCAGTATCACAGCCCTCACACAAATGGAATGAGATTTGTGTGGCGCATATATATCTGGTACTTCCTTGTACCGATATTTATGTGTCTTAATAAATAAATAAAATACTTTTGTCTTCAAGCAAAGATGGATAGTGGTTAGTAGTGGAGTCCGGTTTGACGCGCGTTTCGTCCTATTTGGGACTCGTCAGATGGATGCAATTGCATCTCAGAGTTGATGTTCACTCTGAGACTCGAACACCGTACCTTTCGCTTCAAACGCCATCTCGTTATCCACTCGACCACTATTGTCTTCAGTTTTCTTAATTTTATTCTATATATGAATATATCTAGGAAGGGATTTATTTTCCACTTATTCTATTGTAGATTTAATATTGTTGAATATGTCATTAGCTCAGTTATGAGTATTTTTCAACCAGTCTCTTCTCAATATCACATACAGAACTATGTTGAATAGAAGTAAAATGAGATACTTCAAAATTAAACAATTTAAAGAAAAACACCTTTTAAAGGAGTTTTGTTCTCTGAGCTGGATGGTTTGGTCATGGAACTTTCATCGTACTTCTGAACGACATTATCAGCACAAACTTCGGAAAGAAATGAAGTGTTTGAATTTCTCCAAAACAAAGAAATAAACAATGACAGATTTAAGGTCAACAAGAACCAATCAACATCGAGGTGCGCAGGACAAACTGTGAATCACATGTGAAGAAATTCAAAAACACTTTACTTCTACCCGAAGTTTGTGCTGATGATGTAGTTCAGAAGCATGACGAAAGCTCCATGACCAAACCATCCAGCTCAGAGAACAAAACTCCATCAAAATCATCAACCTGAGCTACAAATCTTCTCCACCATCTCAAAGAAAAACACTAGTAGTAAGAATAAACATTGAAGATGATGTGTAAAATGGTAATGAAAGCTTCATGATTAGTATGCTCTGTCAAGAACAAATTAATGTCCTCCTTAAGATTTTACTGTTCTATTTACATTCACAACATCGAACTCATTGAACTGTTAATGATGAATGTATGAAAAAGAAAAATGTTACCTAATAAGATGATGCTACTCACAAGTAGTGTAATTTTAAATAACAAAAAAGAACAGGAGTCATTTTTAAAGCCAATATTATAAAAACATGTTTATCTTTCAAAATTTAACACTTAAATTTAAACAAAAACTAGCCAAATTCTTGTACGTGTAAACGACTTGAAGGTTCCAATCTCTCTGTATTGTAGAAATAGTTACAGTTAAAACCAATTAGTACTTACAGACTGTATAGGATTCTGAGTAACTTATTAACATCCATCCATCTTTAGACCATATAGATCTATTCATAGGTTCATAAAAAGATTGATTCGTATAGAAACGTACATAACGCAAAGATTGATCTCTACACCAATTAATATGGTATAAAATTCAACACCCAAATACTATCAGCAATAATCTACTGTGGGAGAGAACAAACCAGATTCCAGTGGAAGAATAAATCAGGAAGAAGTGCTGGCAGTGGATAGGACACCAATTAGGGAAAGCACCCAACTACGTTGCAAGTCAATCCCTCACTTGAAATCCTCAATGCCGAAGTAGAAGAGGAAGACCAAAGAACACATTACGCCGAGAAATGGAGATGAACATGAGAAGAATGAACAAAAATTGGATAGAACTAGAAAGGAATGCCCAGGACAGAGTGAGTTGGAGAATGCTGGTCGGCAACCTATCCTCCTCTAATAACAAGAGATAGTTAGTATGGAGTTGTGGAGATGGTTAAATTTGATTGGAATCAAGAATTGATCACTGTTGGACCGCCGTTTTAAACCTGGGGGAACTAGACGACCGTTTCGCCTTAGTATTGTACTATTCAGCAGTGCCCATCCACTGCTTTGAGTTAATTCTCAGAGTTCTAGTGAGAAACAGTGGACAATGGAGCTAATCTTTGTCGAATTTGAAGCATTTACACACCCAAGAAAATAGGAGATGGTCACGAAACATTATGGATTGGTTGAGGTTAGACTTTAACACCACAGGATACTGGCTTAGTAGTTAAGCATTCGCGCGAAACTAAAGATCATGGGTTCAAGTCCTGCGTGCAAAAGTCATGAATGTTCACTCCTAAGGAATTCTATACTAGGACGAAACAGCTGCCCAGTGCTCCCAGATTTTCAATGGTCATTTCTTGATTGGAATGAAATAAAAGATATATCATGAATGAATAAGATTACGTGGGATAGTGGATGCCCCCTGCCGAGGAGTCCCACAATAGGATGAATTGGCCGTCCAATACATTCAGGTTTTCCATAGTGGTCTAGCTTTAATTGACTCATGATTTGAGCTATAAAATTACTATAATATCCACAAAACCACTTCTTATATTAATCATTTGGTATTGTTTGTTTGAATCTTTCCATTGATGTTTAGGTCTCCAATAGATCAGTCTCTTATTGGCAAATGTCCATACTGTGCGTATTGCCTTGATATAGCCTTAAGATTGTTGCAAACAATGCTAAAGTAACCTAAACTATGTTTGAACTCATAGCTTGGAGAGTTTGAATCTTAGGGGCTTATAATAAGATATTATGCATTCAAATTTTTCTATTACCTATTAATGACGTATCAGCCGTCAGTGATGCCATTAGGAATGTTTTAAAAATCATATTTCTATCATCCTTATGATTTGAATTGTAACTTGTGTAAGCTAATGGATCTGTCTTGCTCCTGGAAATCATAAACAGTACGATGAACTATACTTTCAATTCATTAGTTACTTTGCCTTCTACTAATTTTCGTACATTTGTCAAAGTTACAACAGATTACCCTTTATATGGAGTTAGTAAAAAGGTTTTTTAAAATGAATCAGCCCCTTTCTTCTTATCACATACATGTGTTAGAAACTGTTGTTGTATAATCAATTCACTCAAGGCACATGTATAATTCGTAAAGTCAGACTTATACCACATGAGCTGTGCACCATATCAGGTTACTTACCGATCAGTGACCAAACCAAATAGTTCACATAGTATCTAAAGGATACCATGGTAGGTAAAGATGCATCGTATGTGAATTAACTATTGACTTACCTAAGTTCGCAACTTAGTTGTAGTCATCCGAGTCAGCTGATCACCTATAAATATGAGTGAGTATTCTGATTCGGAAATATGACTTGCTTCAGTAGTCTTTGTCTTTTCATTTGGATAGCTTGAGTAACCAAGTGTGACTGAATAAGACAGCAAACCATTACGATCACATTAATGTAAGTGTGTTTAATCTATCATCAACAGATTATCTTAAGGTTCCAATTTTTCGAATAAATTTTAAGTCACTATGTCAGGCACTTTGTAAATTTATTCCCGGTTTATATTATCAAGTTTCTGTACATATTCAAAATTATCTATCAGACTGTAGGGTGATAGTTTCTTGCGGATAATATAAATGCTTATGATAAATTCATGGTCTCCTTTGATGTCTCGTCGCTTTTCACAAATATACCCTTGGATGAAACGGCAGAGATCATTTGTGAATATTCTGAACTTCTACCTTTATCAATCCGTGAGTTGTAAACATTATTATTCAACCTTCAGAATAAAGCTTCTCACTCTGTTTTACTGTCCTCCCTTTGGTAAATGGGTTAGTTAAGCAAATCAGTGGTTACCTCACTTTGAACATTCATTTATAATTGTACCACCATGTTCAGCATACATATGGTTTTCATCATCACGATCTACAGTTCTGATTACTGATCCCAACCATTGCTGCTACATCCCGACCGTTGCTGCTACCTTGACGTGATGGTCGGGCTTGCCTGTTGTGATGAAGCAATCGAGCTATGCTGGCTGGAACAATCGTTCCTCAACGTCCTACCATGCCGGGCAGGTCGTTTGAAGAGCGGTGAGACTAAAAGCATCAAACACAAGGTCCGAAGGCGAAGTCGTACTTCTAACTGTACAGAGGTTTGACAGCAGTAAGGTGTTTCCTTCAGTCAACCAGCATGACAGCGATGCTGCCTTCCCACAAGGAGGGGTGGGGTTAGAAATGGTCGACCCTGAAAATGCACACCTTGCCTTATCCCACGGGTATCCATCTCCGGCGGTAAGGTCTCAACAATTACGGAGCTAACACAAAAACTACCCACAAAAAGGTCGTGTGTGACCGGCCTCAAGCAGTTGTCCCTTGGGCACTGCGGTCACACTATCGGGTCATTAAGACCACTTCTAACGCAATTTTCTTTTTAGGTACCTCTAGAAGATCACTTCCACGGTGTGGGCAACCAGGAAGTGATAACTGCCCTCATACCTCTAACATCACTCAAGACCACTGTACTGACTGACTTTTCATTCCTCATGATGTATTACATGTGATTCAACATTTATTATGTGCTATCTTGTATAATGAAATAAAGTTAAAAAAAAAGTCTTGGTTAAACTTATTTATACTATAATACCTTATAATGCCTAGTAGTACTATATCAATCACACATTGATTATTCTATCTTCTGGCCATACCAACTTATTTATACTTCTCAAGCCACATTTTCACT
Organism: Schistosoma rodhaini; assembly: GCA_944470415.2. Classification (NCBI taxonomy): domain Eukaryota; kingdom Metazoa; phylum Platyhelminthes; class Trematoda; order Strigeidida; family Schistosomatidae; genus Schistosoma; species Schistosoma rodhaini. The sequence continues at coordinate 20,288,390 of OX104040.1, read as the reverse complement.
TTGTCAATTATTCGCTTATCAATTCTGACCGTTTTTTATATGGTCTTATGTGTGCTAATTGCTCACACTACTTATGACGTGTCTGTAACTTATGTTTGTGTGAATATAAATACTGAGCCATTACTTATTAAAACGAGTTGACTTACTTACCATCTTAACTACGTGTCATTTCGATTCGCTCCCGTGATTGTCTGTTCATATCCATGAGTGTACGAAATATACGTATTCAAACTTCATTCTCCTATTTTATTCCATTATACTATAACGCGAATTAAGTCAAGTCGATAAAAATATATGATAGTTGGCGGCATGTATGTTTCATCAGACGATTTAACTGGAGTCAGATACAAGGGCTACTAAAACCTTAAAAAGAGTTTAGGAGAAATAATTTCTATATCTAACTTTATTTATTCATCCTCTAGACAAAGAGATGCTTTTTAATCACCCCAAAACTTTTTCAGTCACTTAGCTATGCTCAATACTTACTCATCAGTGATACCAAGGCGTAAATTGTCAGCCCATTACCATTAACAATAGAAAAATACAGACATTCACAAATAAAACTCAACCAGTATTTCTAAAAATGAATTATATCAATTAGTTGTTGAATAGTGACCGATTTTATTTATTCCCAAACTTTAGCAACTAATTGAATCCTATCGAGTACATTGTAATTTAATCACTAGTTTGCTTAGTTACTTACTTTCGCCTGTTACTCCCAATGGAGCATAGGCCGCCGATCAGCTTTCTCCAACCCACTCTGTCCTGGGCCTTCTTTTCTAGTTCTTTCCAGTTCTTGTTCATTCTTCTCATGTCTGTCTCTATTTCTCGGCGTAATGTGTTCTTTGGTCTTCCTCTTCTCCTTCGACCTTCAGGATTCCATGTGAGGGCTTGTCTTGTGACACAATTGGGTGATTTCCTCAAAGTGTGCCCAATCCACTTCCAGCGCTTCTTCCTGATTTCTTCCTCCGCTGGAATCTGGTTTGTTGTCTCCCACAGTAACTTGTTGCTGATAGTGTCTGGCCATCGGATCCGAAGTATCTTGCGTAGACAGCTGTTAATAAACACTTGTATCTTCTGGATAATGGCTTTCGTAGTTCTCCACGTCTCTGCCCCATACAGAAGAACTGTCTTGACATTTGTATTGAAAATTCTAACCTTGGTGTTGGTTGACAATTGTTTTGAGCTCCAGATGTTTTTCAGCTGTAGGTATGCTGTTCTTGCTTTGCCGATCCGCGCCCTCACATCTGCATCTGATCCACTGTGTTCATCAATGATGCTGCCCAGATATGTAAAGATTTCCACATCCTCCAAAGCTTCTCCGTCAAGTGTAATTGGATTGGTGCATATTGTACTGTATCGGAGAGTCTTGCTTTTCCCTTTATTTATATTGAGACCTACTGCTGCTGAGGCTGCTGCTAAACTGGTCGTTTTCTCCTGCATTTGTTGTTGCGTTTGTGATCACTAGTTTGAATAACTTAAAAACACGTGAACTGTATTTAATGTTAACTGATTTGAAACAGTTTAATTTACAAATGATACATCATTTATGCATAAGATCATATTAGTTTTTCTTCTTTATTTTCAATTAACAAATTATATTGTCATCTTTTTTTTATCATGTAATCAATTCTATTGTTTGATCAGATAATACAACTTCTATATCTATTTACTTACCATTATGTAACTTGCCAATTTCATATTAATCATTGTAAACTTATTCATCAAAGGTTTTCTATCAACATAATGATGATGTTCATTTAATTACTTGAATCAATTTCTTAATTATTCATCATTATTTTATATAAATATCGATGAGTTTTTAATATGATTAACAAAAATATTGTTTGAGATTATTCTTAGTATCAGTTATAAACTTACTTACTTACTTACGCCTGTTACCCCTTGTGGAGGAGCATAGGCCGCTCACCAGCATTCAGTTATAAAGTATCTATAATATCAGTATAGAATCATGATGGAAATTTAAGTAAAATGAAATCTTATCACGAAACATTTATAGACTACAACAAGTTCAAATGTATTTTTTAACTAGTAAATTTACATTAAGAAGAAATACAATGAACGTCCGGTTGTCAGATCAAATCGTAATGACATTAAATCAAGCTTCTATTACAAGTGACTTGATTTATTTCATAAATTCCTTCTGTATATTTGACAACCTTAGAATTAATCACTACAGACTGTTGCGTAATAAGTAATATTTATAGACATGTCAGGATAATTGTATGCAAGAGAACGGTTGATGATAGTGTTAGCGGGAAATAAACCGGATTAACGTACGTTATGTGCATGATCGTGATGGCGCCCGCTGATTGACTAATTCTAAATCAATGAGCTCTGGTAAATTATTGGAGAAGCATCTAGAAACTTCTTATGCATATACTATAAATATATGAACGTTATTTAAACCAGTGATTGCTGTTCAACTACCCTTGTTATTTTGAATACAATTTCGTTCTTGTTCAACGTGTTTTGATTTTGGGGTCTTGTCGAGTGTCATTGTATAAGAATACTAAACAATAGGAGTAGCTGAGTCGTTTATTAGCAAAACAATTATAACAGATAGATATCTTCTAGCTAATATATGAGTCAGTCAGTCTGCTACAAAGTAGGACCAGGCACATATATGCATCGGTCCAAGTTGCCATACCTCGTTACCACAACAAGATGAACACCGGATTCATAGAAGTTAATTTAGTGTTGTTAGTACTATATAAATTATAGGTTGTATATAAGGATATAGTACAGGAAGGAAGAGAGATATGAAGCAATTTTGATCTCAAGGTTTAAGGGAAGATAAAGAGTGTATACACCTACGCCATTGTGATCGATTCTGAGCCATGTCACACAGAGTCTCCAACCATTGGTTACGATAGTCACGCGGACCCCAACCAGGTAGTCTGCATCTACCAACATGGCTCAGACTAGAAGTTAGTGACTTCAAGGACTGATGCCATGTTTTGGTTTGGCCACCCCTAACTCTCTTCCAACCATCCCCTACACTAGTCAACATTGCGCGTCGTGGTAATCGGTGTTCAGGCATATGTAACACGTGACTCAACCATCTCAGTCGATGAAGATTCATCACCTCATCAACTGATTTACCATCGTTCCCTAATATCCTGCGTCTAACCTCCCTATTACTTACCCGGTTATCCCAGCAGATGCGAGCAATATTTCTAAGGCATCTGTGGTCAAATACTAGTAACCTACGAGTATCTTCTACTTTTAATGGCCATGTTTCACAACCGTAAATTAGAACAGAGCGAACTGATGCGCAGTATACTCGTCCTTTAATTGATAGACGGATATCTCGTCTTCGCCATAGGTGACATAAGTTGGCAAAAGCCAAACGAGCTTTTTGAATCCGTGCTGAGATTTCGTCAGACACCAACCCATTAGGGCTGATCAGACTTCCAAGATAAGTGAAGTTGTCGACGCGTTCGACTACTTCACTCCCTGTCCTTAGTTCGGGTGTTGACGCAGGCCAGTCCTGAAGTAACAATTTACATTTGGATGGGGAGAAACGCATCCCAAACATCCTGGCATTATTACTGAGTTCCAACAGAAGACTCTGCATTTTGCCAGCGTCTTCACCAAACAGGACTATGTCATCTTCGTATTCTAAGTCGATTAGTGGTCCCCCTGGTAGGAGATCAATTCCTGAAAATTCAGTCGATGAGAGTGTTATTTCCAGCAACAGGTCTATAATGAAGTTAAACAAAAATGGGGATAGTGGACAGCCTTGTCGGACACTGCTTGAGGTTGTAAAATCATATGACAGTTCGCCATAAGCTCTCACTCGACTGGTAGTGTTCGAGTAAAGAGCCTTCACAAGGTTTATGTACTTCTCAGGTACACCTTTCAATGACAGACACTGCCACAGAACCTCTCGGTCTACAGAGTCAAATGCTGCTTTCAAGTCAAGAAAAACTATCATTGTCGGACGCCGATAAGCGTGTCTGTGCTCTAAGACTTGACGAATGGTGAATATGTGGTCGATACAGCCACGACCAGGTCTGAAGCCAGCCTGATTTTCTCGTGTTTGCAGTTCACGAGTCTTAGTTAGGCGCCCGATAATTATTGAGGCTAGTATTTTAGATGCTATGTTGGTCAGACTAATCCCTCTATGGTTATCGCAGGATGATTTTGACCCCTTTTTATATATTGGGACAATCAGTGATTGTGACCAGTTGGATGGGATTACATCCGTCTCCCAGATTTTAGCCAGAATATTAGTCAGCCTAATCGCTAAAATTGGACCACCGTATTTAAAAACATCTGGAGCCAATCCATCAGGACCAGCTGCTCTTCCTCGTTTCAGATTACCTATAGCCTTTTAAACTTCAAGTAGGGTCGGGAGGCCTACTTCAATGTTCCATTCAGGTTTTCCAGGAATAGTGGGTAGTTGTGCAGTAGCTGAAGGCCAGCTAAACTGCTCCTTAAAGTGTTCCGCCCATCGTTCTAAACGTTTGTTTTGAGAGCAGATAAGGGTTCCGTCTTTTTCGGAGATTGTCTCACTTACACTTGACTTATTAATTCCGGTTTCTTTTATTAGTCTGAATAGTTGCCTGGTGTTGCCTACAGCCGCTGCCTTTTCCATCTCTTTTGCTTTCGTTGCCCACCACTGCTCACGATCATTCTTTAGACTTTTAGTTAACCTATATCTAATTTCTTTACGCTCTTCGTCATGTTCAGAGCCTGATGGGATGAGTTTACGCGAATCCATCAGTGAAATAGACTTAGAAGAAATCCACTGGTTTTTTGGAGCCCTATGGTTTAAATGACTAATAGATGTTACTGCTGTTTCTACAGCTGTTCGTATGTCTTTCCAAGCAGTATCTGGGTCAGTCTTGTTTACAGAACTGCCTAGATGTGAACTCAGTTGTTTCTGGAATTCGCATTTGGCTTTTTCGTCCTCCAGTTCAATCCTAATGGGTCTTCTTAGTGTACTTTTCTTACGTCCATTGAGACGTAGACAAATGCGCGCTCGTATTAAAGCGTGATCAGAGTCTAAACAAGTATTCCAATACGAGCGACAATCTTCTATTGAGCCTCTCCAACGATGACTGATGACAATATGGTCTATTTGAGTCCATCGTTGGTTTGGTGCAGGTGGTCGCCATGTTAGACGATGTCTCTCCTTATGTTTAAAATTAGTGCTTGCTAAAAATAAACGATTGTCTGAGCATAGTTGCAACAGACGATCACCATTATCGGTTCGTTGAGCCGGAATACTAAAACACCCACCTAAATGTCTTTCTGTTTGATTCAAGCTGCCTACCTGGGCATTAAAGTCACCCGCTACGACTACTATGTCTGAGCGCTTAGCTTTCTGAAGAAGCTCAGAGTTTTCTGTAAGAGTCATCTTTCACGTCATCATGGCTGCAGTCAGTGGGAGCGTAGGCAGAAACGACGAAAAGGCAACAACGTGTGTCCCTATCCTTCCGAGTTCTTACGGAGCCATTCAGCCGGACAGCACACAGGGGACTGTCAACGGGGATCCATTCTAGTAGTGCCTGTTCTGCCCTTGTACTTAGTGTTAAGCCTACACCTGCAAGTCCTCGAGAACTAGCCAACGGGTCGCCAGATACACGGAGGGTGTATTTCGTTGGCTGTCCATTTTGGCGAGGTGAGGTCAAGTGAATGACCACACTGGGATCCTGTATGCGTGTTTCGGAGACACAGCATACATCAATGGTACGAGATTCTAGGGTTTTAGCTAAGGAGGCCTGTTGACCGATTTGGCATAGGGTACGTACGTTGAAGGCTCCAATGTGTAGTTTGGAGCGAGGTTTTAGTAGACCTGGGACAGCGTTTCGCGCACTAGAATCGTTGGCCATAGTGACACTTGAGGAGGAAACCGAGAGAGGAAGTTTAGTGTTGAAAGTCAAGGTAGTAGGAATTGAAGAAGGAGATTGATTATGAATACAGTGGTCTTGAGTGATGTTAGAGGTATGAGGGCAGTTATCACTTCCTGGTTGCCCACACCGTGGAAGGGTTCTAGAGGTACCTGAAAAAGAAATTGGGTTAGAAATGGTCTTAATGACCCGAGAGTGTGACCGCAGTGCCCAAGGGACAACTGCTTGAGGCCGGTCACACACGACCTTTTTGTGGGTAGTTTTTGTGTTAGCTCCGTAATTGTTGAGACCTTACCGCCGGAGATGGATATCCGTGGGATAAGGCAAGGTGTGCATTTTCAGGGTCGACCATTTCTAACCCCACCCCTCCTTGTGGGAAGGCAGCATCGCTGTCATGCTGGTTGGCTGAAGGAAAAACCTTACTGCTGTCACACCTCTGTACAGTTAGCAGTACAACTTCGCCTCCGGACCTTGTGTTTGATGCTTTTAGTCTCACCGCTCTTCAAACGACCTGTCTGGCATGGTAGGACGTTGAGGAACGATTGTTCCAGCCAGCATAGCTCGATTGCTTCATCACAATAGGCAAGCCCGACCATCACGTCAAGGTAGCAGCAACGGTCGGGGCTAATATATGACGTTATTTATCAGTGTAAGTTCCCCAGATCATCTCTAAATTAAAATAGTATGGATTTGTTTGTATTAACGTCTCATAATGGATGTTGAAATAGTACAGATCTATTTGAGCCACATACTTCGAACAACGTCGTCGCACGAATACGTAATTTACCTTCGTTAGTTTCCACACAGTAATCCCTTAACAAGTATGTGATATGAGTGTTTGAAATATACAACTTAAATACACCACATACTTTGAATCAACTCTTTTTTCTCATTGTTCGATAGAAATAATATAACTTCGGTGGAATAACTAAAAGGTTAACTTGTACACAAGGCACGTGTTATCCAGAGGGACAATGAAAGCTTTGTATTAAAACAACCCTAAAGAAAAGTGATTTTCAGTAAGCATATAAGGATATTTTGTAGATTGAAAGCCGCATATTTACAGGTGGTAAAAAAGTAAGTGACAAGAACCCACAGACATTTGGAACATTATGTAGTTAAGCAGACTAATTCCAAGACTCCATTTTATGAAAGCTTTCATCGGTCAGTCATACTTAAAACATTACAAAGAACGAGTATGTATTGAGCAGTCGAACACAATCCATAAAATTGCAGTAAAAATAAGTTGACATAAAATATAACATTATGGACGACAATAACAAACAAAAGACAAACTTCTCATAAGGAAGAAATGAAGAAAATAACTTCAATGTAAGGCAAGAGTAGTAATAACTCAACCTTTAGGAAATATAGTACCAATGCACCATTGTGAACAAATCAATTGAAAAGACTTGGACCGATGGCCAATGCAATTATTGACAAATGGTAGGTTTTGACTAACCAGCTTCTAGAATTTTTTTTCTCAATTACTACGACCATACCAAAAATATGAAACCAGTGGTTTGGCACGAGTAAACGAGATTCCAATTGAAACGAGAGACAGAAGATTAGAGGCGTTAGTTGCTAATAACTTCTAAACGGTATTCTGAACACAGATTCCAAATAATTCACATGGTGAACCTAATGTAATTGAGTGGTTATTTGAACACGTATAAAATAAACTCGTGGCAATCCACACATTATGGAGAGAACACAGAATATCGTAGGAAATATATGGTTTGATTACACGCAAAAAATCAACCGTGCATTTGCTTGGAGATACATACACTAAATGATATGTTCGACGAATCAATAACAAAAAAACAATTTACAAACAAATTAATTTGAGAATCCACCAGGTTACAGTACCATAACATTCATATATTGACGAGAAACAAATATATCACGTTTACCCAATGAAGTTAAAAACAACGAGGTGTAAAATAATATGAGCAAAGATAAAGTCCGCATAAGCACTTTCAGGACAGAATGGGACAAATACGTTCTTGTTTTGAGGGTTTGCGTGCATCCTTAGACAAACGCCCAGAACGAACGAAGCAACGCAAGATATAAATCCAGATAGGAAAGCATTGAATGGAAAAGTCCCAGCTAGACAGCAGTACACGAATTGAATAACGCCAGTTAGAAATATATACACAAGGTATGCATCCAAAATACGTAATCGCTTCGGTGTCGTTGCTTGATATTTCTTGAAGAACTCCTTGAAAATTAGTGCACAAGACTGGTTTTCGATCGAGGCTTTTGTACTCACTGGTTTGTGTTCGCTCTTAGAAGCAGCCGACTTAGGAGGCATCGTAACGCAACTATTGAATTACGAGCAAGTGTGACGTGAACATATTTGATAGATAAAAATAAAAATTGTAGATCTTGGCTACAAAGATAAAATTTCATTTGACTACATTGAGAACACTCAATGGAAATTATATTGAGAAATTTTTATTCATAGAAATGTTCAATGATACAGGAGATGAGGTATTTTCAAACCTAGAACACCTTCAAATTCAAATGGTTCCAGTGGTTGAGGACGAAATAGAAGAAACTTTCGCTTAACGGGTTACCGTGTCCAGTAGCAGTGGATCGCCAATACCTCCAGGCAAGAACCTAGGTATATGAACGATAATAGAGGAGATATCATCTCTAGTCCTTACGCATACGTCAAGTTTCCCCTTAAAAGACTCCTGGGAGGTCGCTTGGACTAGCTCAGTCGGCAGCGAATTCCAGCACTTGACAACTCTAACGGAGTAGAAGTTGCATCTGCAGTCTGTTTTGTTATGTAGGGTCTCCAATTTCTGGGTGTTACCTATTAGGTTAATGTTATGACTAAGCTTAAGAAGATGTTTAAGGGGATGACCAGAAGTTTTAAGGATACTGTAAGTCATAAGAAGGTCACCTCTAAGACGCCTGTACTCTAACGGGTAAAGGTTAAGTGATTGGAGGCGCTCTTCGTAAGGTTTGAATTTGAGTCCCCGAACTGATTTCGTGGCTCGACGTTGTATACGTTCCAGAGTGTCCTTATCCTTTTGGAGGGAGGGAGGAAATACTATGTTTCCGTACTCTAAATGGGTACGAAAAAAACCGTTGAAGATTATGTGGAAGGTCCTACCATCAAACTGGCCAAAAATGCACTTCAATGTTACCAGTGCAAGGTTTACTTGAGAGGCGTTTTTGTCACAGTTCGCATACGATTTCAGGTCATAGGGTACCAACACTCCTAAATCTTTTTCGACTTGGGAAACTTCTAGGGGGGAGTTACCTAAGTTATAACTATAGTCTGCAACATGTCTCAGATGGACCACTTTGCACTTTGAAGTGTTGAAGGTAAGTCCGTTGTCGTCTGCCCAACTTTGAAGTCGGGTCAGATCCCCCTGCAGAACTAGTATATCATTATGATTATGTATCTCCCTCCAAAGTTTCACATCATCAGCATTAGACTGAGAGGGATAAAGTCCCGGAAATTCTTTGCTAATGGAAGAATACGAGCCGCTCAATATAATTCACATCTTTTTATTTACATCTTCGAGATGAATGATGGCCATAGTGTAGACAAATTCTTAACTAAAATTAATCATGTTCTAAAGTTTATGTCTCATATTCGGATAATTTTGAAATCTGAAGGCTTGAAAGCCAGTGCAAATTATCTCTTATTTGATGAAGTTCCTGATTTTCGATTTTATTGCAGTTCAAATGATAAAGAAAAGTCTAAAATAAGTCATTTTTAGTCGGAAAACGAAATTTTAGGATGAACCCAGCACAACTAGACTCCAAGATGTTGCGAAGCAGGCTACCATAGTTATGTTTCGAAAAAACATTTTAGAGTTATTCACATTTTACATCAAATTATACTTACATCGTACAGTCGCTTCTGATGAATGAAAAAATCATTGTTAAAGTGTACCTTGACTTTTACAATATGCTTTGGTTCTGTTTCCCCAACAAACGAAATTTCAATCACGAATACACTGCTGTTCACATACATTTTGTTATCACTTAACTAACTGTCATATTAACAAACCATTATTGAAACTGTCATTTTAACTGAAAAGTTTCCCATTATTTCTTCATCACTGAATTATATTTGACATACTATTTCGTATTATATGTCAGGTTTGGGAATACTAGTTTTTGTCAATATTACTGGGATGCAACTACACTGAAAAGTCACATTAAAACAGCCTGTCAAGCGTATAAATGTCGTACCCTTACAAATAATGTAAGTGGTGCGTTTGTAAAGCCAGCGCACAGAATATTACGAGACTAACGTCTGTACGTAGAAACAACATTATTTATGATGACGTTTTGAGAGTTGTAATTAGTATGACTTTAGAAAAAGCTGTAACTGCGAGTTCATCGCTCTAAGAGACACTCGCATGGTGTGAGAGACTCATAGAGCTCTTCCAAACATGGATAACGGAGTATTTAGAACATTTCGCCCAACGCAAATGATAATTCAACTAAAGAATTTGATTAAAGCGAAGTAACTTCACTTCAAAAATGAAATGAACATCATAACATCACGAATGTTAAGGAAAAGCTGATTTTAAAAAAGATTTCCAATATGCATATAAACTAGTCGTATAATCAGAAATTATTGAACTTATACATTTGTGTATTCCTCATTGCAAAAACCTTCTATCATCCGGAATGGTGAGACAACCATTTCTACCGTCCTTTGATAATTATGACTGGAAGAATGCACTGAAAACTGCTCCAAATTTTTTCACCAGAAAACATGGTTATTTCACTATTCCTTATCCCTGTTTTGCATTTCAGCCTTTACTCAAAACCCACAAAGTCATTTTTCATGTCCGCTAGCCTTCCTTTTTTAGGCCTTTTGTTATTCAACGTTGACTAAGATGTACTTGCGTCATTTGACTTTGTCGTTTCCCGCTGCAAGGTCATTGACAGTGAGGTTGAGTATGTTTAATCTCAGAGTTACGGCGTTTAATTGTTGGTGATCAATAAATCCTGACTCCTTTCTGGGTACGGTTGCTTAACTTCTTTTAGATTTATATTTTACTCAATCTTGTGGGCAACACACTTATTGGTTCTCATTCATCATTCATTTACTTGGCAACAGTTCCTTTAAGTATGTTATCAGATGATTTTTGTTGGGGTGACTTTTGACCGCATAACACAGTATATACCGTTTGAGGCACTTAGTAATTTAACTATGACTTCTTTTCTTTGTTAACCTAGGATTAATTAAATTAGACTCACAATTTAATTCTAGGACTGCCTTAGTTGAGCCGAAAGTGTCACGGTTAGGGGAGAGACAAATATTAGAAATTGGACAATTGTAAGATAGGCAAGAGAAACAACTAGCACACCCCCACATAATGTTTGGGTTGTTAAACTTATAAGAGTATCTTTTTTTCTCGAATGTGATAACAATCACAAGAAGTATTTTTGTCATTTAGCTATGAAGTCCTATGATTCCAAAGGTAGGACTATGTAGTTTTAGTGGTTAGCATGCTAATCACTGAACGCTTGTCAGATATATTGAATTGCTTATGGATTCCATAGTAGGAGATGACGGTCATTGACACCTATTCTCGACATGTTATTGTAAAGGGAAGAGTCAAGTAGCCATAGATTAATCCATCATGCTGCCACCATTGTCTGGTTATCGTGGAGTACAAGATACTGTAGCTGTAAACAATTCCCCAAAATCAATGGCTCATTAAGTGTTCGACATTGGATGACGACCACGTTGTTTAAGTGGACTTGTTTAGCTGAAGGCTTTTGGTCATGCATCCGTACCAGATCACGTTGCAACACGGCGTGAGACACAGCTCCTACGTTACAATAGCCAGTAAAGAACGAAGTCTCTCGATATATTGGTAACGAATCAAATATATTTTTCCTGTCTCTCCTCGTCTAACTTCTGGTTTCTATTCGACTGGGAACTAACGATTATAGAAGATACTACTGGTTGCTAGTTGCAAAACTAGAATATCCGTTGTATCCTCAATACCCTGGATCAGTTGTTTTGCAGGACACACAAAGTTAGCCGAGTCTTGTTGAAAAATTCGCTCGAAGGTTCAAGTATGAAAACGGCGCAAAAACCTAACGTAGGCTAGCAATTGAAGCAGAGATTGTCATATAGAACTAGAACACATGGATTGTCCGGAGAATCTCAACTTTCTAGGGACTCTAGTAAACACACAATAGGTGTGCTCGAAGTTAAAGGCAAACTTTGCTTAAACATTTAGAAGGTCGAATGCGAACAGTAAGGACCACAAATTGCGTTACTGAGATTCGTGTCATCGAATTCAGAATTTCATCTTAATAGACTTGGAGAATTTCGGCAAGTAGCAGACAAGTTTTGAGAGAGCTCGCGTTTCATGTAAACCAGCAGTCATATGAAAAGATCGATGTCAAGCCATCTTGTGTACTATAAATGCAAATCACGTGACTAAAAGATATTCAGGATTCTCGGCTTTAACAACTAGTGCATAATTTCATCCGTTTTCGCCTGTGATAAGTCCGAAACACCTGTAAATATTCATTGGCAGTCACAGGTTAGTCTTATTGGATACTGCTTTACAATACATTCATGTCCTTGTGCTGTAATCAGTTAGTAGATATTTTTGCGAGAAATATAACCACATCAATAATATACTGTTCATACGTTTTCTGTTCCTAGTTCCTTATTTTATAATATTTCTATTTTCAACCTATAAACGACCAAGTTATTTACACTGTTAGATCAATCAATGTTAAACGATGTAATGGTTACATAATGTGTTTGTTACTCATCAATTTCTAACAATTAGGTGTTCTGTCCACTTACTTGTGGGTAACTAGGAATTGACAGAGTGAAGACTTTTCAGTAAGGAAAGTTTTCTTTTTGATTGCATCGTTTTCTGATGTTGTGTATCGAATTCGAACGTAATTTTCAAAAATTTTTAGCATACAGGGATCTTAGTTATCAAATATAGTAAGCATTATTCAAGTGGAGACTGGTCAAAAGGAAGCGCCATTAATGGTGAAAATAATAGAGGTCACTTTACATTTACCTTACCAATGGCGAATGTAAACTAATATTATGACTATCATTCACGGACTAAGTTTGATGGCAGGACAAAACACTGAAACAAAAGTTAACGTTAGATTTGACAGTCGCTTCTTCAGCATTTTCTCACACATCAAAGTAATATATCAAGTAGGTTTCAGAAGGGCTGGTGAGAATTAGGCTGATTATTATGTGCGCTCCACAACGGTACGATTCAGTTCAACGCACGTTGGTACAAAACAAAAAAATCACGAAAACTAAGCGTCACAAGTAGCGCTAGAAGAATAGTGAGTATCAACCTTTACGCAAAATCTAGTTCTGTTTGCGAATGTCATTTGCCAGCAATTGTGATTGTTTTTATATATGGCAACAGCTGACGCGAAAATTCGAAAGTGACGCTCAAATGAGTGGTTATTCTAGCTTTCTTGTTCCTACTAGGTTTCTGATTTTATTGGCTCATATAATCATCTGCTTCTGCTCAGTTTTAAATGATGTTAGTGTTGTGAGTTAAAGTATGACCTTTCAGGGTAGGAAATCACAAAAGGACGGAATATCTCTTAATCAGTTAGCTGAGGAATATTATGAGTAGGACTTTATCTATTAAAATTACTTCAGGTACATCATTTCATTTTCTCTTTCTGTCATATTGCTGCTGCTGGAACTTGTCGGATTTATAAGTGGAGCTACAATGTTTATAAATGTACATAATGTTATATGTAAGTCAGAAATTGTAACACAAAGATCTCTGTAGCTATTTCTTGCCATTTTTCCGGTGTTATACTGACTTCTCACTTTATAATAAAAGGTTGGAAGATAAGTTCCTACTGGTACAGTTTTGCATTCACCATATGTTTACCTCTGGTTTTGGAATGCTGGAACGTCATGTCGAAAGTTTGGTTCAGAAACAGTTTGTAATAAAGGTTATTTATAATAAGTGACTGCTTATTAAACGTTTATTTATTGGATGGGAAGGGTGAACTCGGTTGTATTTTGAATGGTTTGATAGTTCCTCTATGTTCGTGTTTGTGTTTAACTAACGTTTAACCACACGAAGAATACTCACCTGTGATTAAATATAATCATACGTTTATTCAGTTTAAATAATTTGTTAGAGTTCTTCATGCAGAGCAGTCATATTTGAATTTTTAGGGAAAGTGACTTTTATGTACACTAAAAAATTGTGAGAGCTAACAATAAGTTCATCCATATCAAAAGACTCAACAAGCTTTTGAGTATTTTGAACTAATTCCCGAATATCCGGTGGCCTGAAGGATGTTGCTTTGTTGTAATATACAGTTCAATTTGGAATAACATATACACAGAGAAAGCAATACAAATGTAGGCTTTTGAAAATTCTCTAGTTAAAAGCTTTCTTTCAGTATCGTTTGAAGAGTAACCATACAACAAACATACCTGCTAGTTTAGTTACAGTGCTATTACGAAGCAGATACCAAATCATTCGTAGTCCAAGTAAAATCTGGAATGAAAGTGAGACAGCGTAAATTGCCACACAACTTCGTGCGAGATAGGATTATGAAAATGACCTTCAAACAAATCAGGATAATAATAGTATCAATTCACTTAGTATTGTTTGTTTGGATCTTCCCATCGATGTGTTTAGGACTGCAACTGGTCAGTCTCTACTAAGTGAATTCGAACTTCACCCCATCGCACAAGCAAGTGGCTATCAGGACTCAGTGGCCGAGTGGATAACGCGATGGCGTTTGAAGCGGGGGTACTTGGTTCGAGTCCCAAAGTGAACATCAACTCTGAGATGTAGGTACATCCAGCTGACGAGTCCCAAATAGGACGAAACGCGCGTCCTGGATTCCACTGGTAGCCACTATCCATCTCTGCTTACCAATAATAGTATCAGTTATATTAAAATTGATAAGTATTAAAAATACGGTTCCGAATGAGAAATCGTTCTGATATGCGCGAAAAAAAATCAGAACATAATGCGTAGAGGAATATAAAATGTTAGTGCATCTGCGACCGATTATTGACCATTTTACTTAGTATCTTCAACCACTTTACATAATTACCGCTCAGACCATCAAGAGGTATTTTGGAATAAATGAATAGAGATTAAAAAAACTGAGTCAGACCACGGTGTTCGGCAAGAGATAATCCAGACGGGTAAACTGGTTTCCAGCAATGCTACAACTAATTGGATAGCTAAACTACCCACTTTTAAATAGCTGTTATTCCAGCCCCCAATTTGTAACTTCAGACTTATCCTTTGTAGCTAATACTCTCATAAAAGCGTGGGATAGCAAATTTAATTATGTCGGACAAAACATAAGAATGTCTTTTAAATCAGGAAGACAATGGTGGTGTTGTTTTCTCGAATAACTTGCTTGTCAATTTTTGTTGTCTTTCTGGACCACATCTTCAGCATGTGCTTGAAATACATGCTTATGATTTTTCCAAGAAAGAGGAAGACTTCCACTTTAGCGGCTAATTTTACGCATTGAAAGTAGTTTTCCACGTTTATTCGTGCATCGTATTCGAAATGGAACAGACTAACTTGATAACAGAAGACCACATGCAAGTAAACTACACAAACAAGCTGTTACGTCCTTGAATCTGTCTACCCACTTTAGTGCCGAGTATGACTTGTTTAATGTAGATTAAGATCTTGACCCGATAGGCTGACCGGCTTAACCTTGAGGCTAGTATGCGTGAGTTTGAAGTGGGGGTAGAGAGACGAAAACTATTCTATCCCCGATTGGTTGACAAGCACGCGCGAGAGAAAAGACAAAGACAGCTGGAACACTAATCACTTTATTCCAACCCCGATTTAGCACTCGAATTCCCAATTCGCTGTTCACATCACAAGCCGTAGAGAGCCTACTACTTCTAATGATTGTGAAGTATCTGTGGATGAGTTCACTAAGAACAGCTTTTCATCCTTAAGATTTTGATCCGTATTCTACTGCTGAGAAAAATATGAATATGCGTCTCGGAGACTATCATTTGAAAGCGATCAAGGAATATATTAATAATGTTGTTGCGTCTTTTTTAAGAGCTATGGCAAATTCTAAAATATTAGATTTCCGGCATATCTCGTCAAATAAAAATGGTAATTGTCCGGTGTTATAATTGTGTTTTGCTTCTATAAACGACCCAGCTATTCCTATTGCTTAGTATTCTTATACGATGACACTCGACAAAACCCCAAAATCAGAACACATTGAACAGGAATGAAATTGTATTCAAAATAATAATGATAAGTGAACAGCAATCAATAGTTTAAATAATGTTCATATATTTATAGTATATACATAAGAAGCCTATAGATTTTTCTGCAATAATATGCCCGGGCTGATCGGTTTAAAAATTAACCAATCAGCGCGCAGCAACAACATCATGCATAAAACATGCTTAATCCAATCTATATCCCATTAACACCTCCCCCTTAAGCAGATTCGTAGGATCTGGTGTTAGGGTCCAACTTCAACCGCTTTACTGGTTTGTGCTTCCGGTTAATCACCTTCTAGGTAATAAGGACGTTGTATCATCCATCGTTTGCACCTTGACTATCCTGTCTGTTTCAGGTGTTTTGATCTCAAAGGTGTCTAGCAGAACATCAAGAGGTAATCTATGCTGCATTTCGTTGTTGGAGATCGAGGTTGATTTCAGTTGGTTAGCATGACACACCCAGATTTCTGAACCAACGGACACCTCGTAAACCACGTTTCCTTTCTTTTGCACGATCCGACCAGCTATCCATGTAGGATGTTTTCCTCGATAGTCCATAGCAAGTACCTTTTGACCCACACTGAACAATCGTTTTTGTGCCCCCATGATGACAATTGTACTGTTTCTCCATCATCACGTTTCATTGAGGCTTAAGAGCTGAAGTCGGACGAATGCTGTCAAAATGTGTACGTATTTTTCTGCCAAGTAACGCTTCCGCTGGGGAGACTCCATTTGTTGTCTGAGGGTTCGGTGTCGAACGGTGCATAAACAAGAACCTCTCTAAGATCTCTTCGGTGTCCCCCTCCCCTCTTGATTTTTTAGGGCATTTTTGAACGTACCAACAAAACGTTCTACCTGGCCATTCGATTGCGGATGGGATGGAGGTGTTCGGATGTGCCTGATTCCGTTCTGCTGACAAAATCCTGAAAAGTATTTTCTGACGACACTGGAGTGTTTCAAATTGCCGCTGCTGCTACACTCCGTATTTCTGGAACCTTTTCACTTGTCTTTTTTGCATATGAGGTGGTGTCTAATGATGGACACGACACGTTACACACGCTGTTGATGGGTATATCCATTAATCCAAGCTTTTCTAACATATCTAGACCAAGTAGATCAAGGTTCGGTCGTTCTGTTAGATAACATACCCCTTTACAGTTATTTCCATTGAAGGAAAATTCACACTGTAATTCGCCAACTAGTTTCAGTATGCCTCAAGATGCATTTTTAGCCGTTTTTTTCGATGGCTTCATTGGCGGCTTTACCAGCAAGTTATACGTCTCTCTAGACACTAGAGTAATATCGGATGCTGTATCAATTTGAAGACGAGCCGCTATACCATTAATCTGGATCGTAACATACTTTCTCCGAATGTCATAGTCTGTTTGAAAAGCTGCTACCAGAGAAAGAGATTTAGACTCAGCTGATTTCACCACACGTGGAAGACGTTTATACTTCTTCTTGGGCTGGGAGGTACGATTCGGCGGACAATGGCCTTCTTTATGTCCACCTCTGTTGCACACCTGACATTTATGCTTCTTAAATGTACAGAACCGTACATAATGCCAATCACCACATAACCAACATGCAGTCGTTGGTTTGCTACCACTTGTTTTCGGTTTCTGAATTTTTAACCTAGTCATAGCATTTACACTACTGCAGGTTAAATTAGAATTTACCTGTTCAATTAACTGATTGTCGTGTCTGATGTTTTGTAGTCGTTTACACTCATTTGTCAATGTCTTGAGTGTGACGTTTGGGTCTTGATCCAAACAAGTCAGAAGTCTGGTTCTAATTTCAGCATCTTGTGGTGACTGCAGAGATTTGATGAATACAAGGCATTTAAATTGATCTTCTGTCAACGAGCGTAATTGGAACCGTTCACACTCTCTGTTGACGACGTCTGCTAGGGCACCATATTCATCGGCTTCACGTTTCACCAAATTCATACACTGATATCTAATACTAAACAATGAGTAAGATTCGCCGAATATCTCGAAACTGAGCTCTCGAGGTAACTTTGGCAATATATGATCAGCATAACGTGCATGCTCATTGCTTCCCAACTTACGCATCAACAACCGAGTCTTCCATGCGTCATCTTGTTGACAGAATTCTATTCTAAATGCATCTTCCCAACGCTTGACCCACGTGAGAAAAGTATTTTAACTTTCGGGATCATATATGAATTCTGCTAGCAACTGCATCACAAGAAGTACTTGAAACAGCTTGTGAACTCGAGTTTTGGATGCTAAACTGTTGCATCAGAGTCTCCAACAACCGCATTTGTGCATCAAGTTGTGCTTGCTGTTGTTGTAGTATTCGGCTGAGCTGGTCATCTGATATAGGCATTGTGAATGAATTTTCCTCGTCACCACTGTTATTATTGTGTTTTGCTTCTATAAACGACCCAGCTATTCCTATTGCTTAGTATTCTTATACGATGACACTCGACAAAACCCCAAAATCAGAACACATTGAACAGGAATGAAATTGTATTCAAAATAATAATGATAAGTGAACAGCAATCAATAGTTTAAATAATGTTCATATATTTATAGTATATACATAAGAAGCCTATAGATTTTTCTGCAATAATATGCCCGGGCTGATCGGTTTAAAAATTAATCAATCAGCGCGCAGCAACAACATCATGCATAAAACATGCTTAATCCAATCTATATCCCACTAACAGTCCGGTCATCTTCAAAGCTATTTTACTGTCCAGAAACGAATTCGAAGATAATGTTAAAATAATAAACTATACCCAATTACGATAGAAGCTATGTTCATTTGACCAGTACAATATGAAAGGATCATTAAAATATAACTGTGATGTATTATATCGCTAATGACCTTGGGTAGTTTAACAGATTCTTACACATTAGAGTAAAAAATCGTTAGACCCACCCAGTTAGGATTGAATATGAAAAGGATGGCTATCTGGTCCAAAATTACCATGAAATAACTCTATACCAAAATTGGTACTTTTACTATAAAAATTGACAATAATATCAACTAATATCCTTTGAAGGTAGCTTAGCATTCAAATAAAAACATATGTAACATGTAGATAGGACTATGAGTGTATAATTTAACTCTATTTTGATGCTTATCTTGGCGGAAAATAACTGTCATTATTGGAGCTTTTCTTTTTATAAGGCCACTGCTTAAATGTAGTATTCTAGACAGAAACTCAAATACAGATGCATGATCCTTTCGAATGGTCTAAGTTCTCAGGCTTTCGAAGTCGCTCACTACAAATGTGTCTTACTCTCCAGCATGCATCCATTATACCCTTAGCTATTTGACGGCATAAAAGAGACCTACTTATCAGACTGAATGAAAGTTTTGTCCATCGGAAATAAGAAATTTTGTAAAAGATATTTTATTCTCTATTAAGACCGAATCTTGATGTGTTAGGTTCATATTCAGTAAAACTTTATTTGCTCTCCCTTAATACTCCGCATAATCAACGCACGCATGAGTTTGAGATAAATAAACTACGAATATTACGAGGCTTCTCTCATTAATATCAGCAATTATCAATGCTATTCTCAAACATTTCCAAGTACTCAGTAGATGTTGAACTGAACGTTAGTTTATGTGACACATCATAGATTCATCTACCGACAGGAAGGAACAGGTATACTTAGTGGTCAGGAACTTAATCAACTTCAATTGGCTTCCATCATAAGAAATATAGAACCTAACTTCAATTAAGAATGAATGAAAATCGAAGTAACACACATCATTTAACAATCCAAGTAGCACTTATTCAATGAAAGTGAAAACTTGGCAATCTTATGCTTAACTATACATGAGACAAAAACATTACATCAAAATGTCAAATCAAAACATTATTTTAAATTAAAATAGACAAACAAAATATGCAGGACATGTGAAGAAAGTATGCGACATATTGTAAAGGAGGAAAGATTTAAGAAGAATGAAAAAAAGTAATGCATCAATGTATTCTCTTCTCATAAACTATCAATATACTGTTATTAGTAAACATCATCATTTTAATTCAATTTACATCAGATTCATTTGAATTTTATGCCAATCGCATGTGTTTTCAACGTGAAAAGCTAATAATACTCAAAATAACATAGCAGACACAACAAATATTAAAGCTCTAAGCTAGACTATCCATCTAAGTATAAAAAAAGAAGAAACCTGACAGTTTGACAATAAGTGTAACTAAGATTCCTCAATGATCATTCAATATGACTATCCAAACATAATAATAATCTTGAGATTAAAATTGTTTCACACCTGTCTTCCCTCCTATACTATATCCTTATATACAACTTATCTTTTATATACTACCACCACTAAATTAACTACTTCTATGAATCCGATGTGCCAACAAGGTATGGCAACTTGGACCGATGCATAATGTGCCTGGTCCTACGTTGTAGCTGACTGACTGACTTAATAATATGGGGGTATTATTTGTATGTGCAGTTCAAGCAAGATATATACATGCAAACATTATGATATTGTTTAAGACATGCATTATAGATACAAATTTGATAATAGTTCAGTCATGTATAATGCCATTTTTTTAAAAATAAATAATAGAATAGAGAACAAGTTGACATTCTTTAAGGCAACAATACAAGTAATCTGTATAAGAGAGAAAGAAAGAACAAAGTCAAAAAGAAGCTAGAATTTTGTTTTTTCTTCACTTGTTATTGCTGATAATTATACAGTGCTAATATAAACTTCAGGTGATGCTATTTCAGCAGTGGATATTTCCATATGATTTTCAACTAAAGATAATTCCATTAAATTAAGTTGTTTAGTTATCACAGATGAATCTAATGAATCATTCATATTTATTTGTGGATAAGATTGGAATAATTGTAGTTGAAGAGGACTTGGTTTTATTTTAGATGCTCCTTCTTTTCTGTCTACGTCGTTGACATCATCATTATGATTGTCCTTGTCATCGTCATCTTCATCGTCAGTGGTTACATGTCCATTGGATATAATATTTGGATAGTCAATATCAGGTGAAAGACATTCTTGTAAACCTATATCACTAGTTACTGCATATGGCATACAACCATGCTAAAGGCAAAGAAAAAAGGCAAGTAGAAGAGGAAAATGAAATATGAGATAAATGGTTTTCTACTTTCACTTCTTAAAAAAAAACTACGAACAAATGATGTCATCATATATATATAGGCTTAGAAAATGAAACCAATTCTTGGCCAATAACATGCACTTATCACCGGGAGATTTTTGATTGGCACATGGCATTTCCTCTTGACTTATTGTATCCAATTTCTAATCACGCTCTTGGTCAATCAACAATCTAAAAAATATACTGCTAAACATCGATGACCCCCAAATGCCACGACCGAAGATGGGGAGAGTCGGCTCTCTCTCGAAATGCTCTCATCCAGGTGCCCATGTGTACAAAGCCACTGCCAGGGAAGTCCTACTCACTGCCTTCTCATGACACCGGTGTTGTTTACGAAATTGACACGACGAAAAGCGAATGTCCGGCACTTTAACCGGGTTGGTGGACACAGAAAATCCACCTAGGGGAGTTGGAAAATTCAGATTTCAAACCAATGGTGTATATGGTCTCCAGGATCCTGATGGAACAAAAGGCGTATGAACCAATTTTTGGTCACCGGCTACCATGGGACTGCATCTCCTCACGATGCTCCACTGCCTTGTGGATCAGATCTTTACGTCAAAGGCTCCAGGTATGGCCCCCTAAGAAAACCATCTGTTTCGGTTTGGGCACCTGGGCAGTATCACGGCCCTTACACAAAACACATGAGATTTGTGTGGCACATATGTATCTGGTACTTCCTTGTACCCATATTCATGTGTTTAAATAATAAAATAATAATAAATGGTTCAATATACCAAGTAATAAAATAATAATAATAATAATAACGAAGAACATATCAGGATAAATAAAGTTTGTACATAAATACATAGAAAAATTTATCAAAAATTAATTAATTCTAATACACTTTCCATGTATACAATACACATTACTACTACTAGCAACCAAAGGACGGGTTTACTGTGCAGCAGTTCGCTCCGTCCTACTTTATGGCAGTGAAACATGGCCAATAAGAGTAGAGGATATTCGTAGACTACTAGTGTTCGATCATAGGTGTCTTCGAAGCATTACTCGTATATCCTGGGACCACCGGGTAAGTAATGCAGTTGTTAGGAAACGAGTGCTAGGTAGGGATGGCAAATCGATTGATGAAGTAGTGAAACTTCATCAGTTGAGATGGCTGGGACATGTGTTACGTATGCCCGACCACCGACTGCCCCGACGTGCAATGTTTCATGGTGTAGGAGTAGGTTGGAAGAAAGCTAGGGGTGGCCAGACCAGAACGTGGCACAAATCAATGAAGTCACTGACAAGTGGACTGGGCCATGTTGGTAGGTGTAGACTACCTGGTTGGGATTCGCGAGATGACAGCAACCGATGGTTAGAGACCTTGAATGACATGGCTCAAAATCGTTTGCAATGGCGAAGGTGCATCCACTCTTTGTGTTCTACCAAATTCTAATCTTCTGAATTCCTCATGTATTTATCTTTTCTCTTTCCAAATTTATTTCACTGTACTATACTCCTTCAATAATTTCTTCAAACCCTAATCTTTTGGATTTCTGATTATACTCCTACTACTTCTACCACTATGGGAATTGAATCGACAACTGCATCTCTGTGCTAATGTGGTATGGCAACTCGAACTGATGTACGTACGTACGAAGTTCTACGTTGTGACTGACTGACTTACTACTACTAATATATATATAATTGCATGTATTAGACACTAAATTTAGAAATTGTCAGTATACACACCACCTAATGATAATGTGATCATTTTAATAGGTATATTACTTGCAAAAGTTAATAAAACATTTATCTAAAAATCTGTTACTTGGTAGATTATATATATGTATATGATACAGGGTTGCAGCTCAGGTGGATGCTTTCAGTGGTGTCATGTTCTCTGTGTCACATGATTTAGTTATCAAGCTCTCATTATCATTCTGCATATTTACTTAAAAATTCGTTACTCAATAGATTATATATATAAATATATCACTATGAAGAGAAGCCTGATTAACGACTCTATATTTTAATGTTTTATTTAGAAGTAAAGCAATGGAGAAAAAAAATACACGCCTAAAAGATGATTTAGTAAACATATCAGAAACATAAACAAATCTGTCATTAATCTATATCAGCCCCCAAATGACCTGGTACAGCCGAGAGTGCGAAGAGTCCGCTCTACCTCTCGAAATGCTCTCATAAGGCTACGTGCATACAGCCTCTGCCAAGGAAGTCCTACTCATTACCTTCTCGTGGCATTATTGTTGTTGCAACAAAATAGCTATCCGGAGCTCTCTGTTTCTCAATGGCAACTTGACTGAGATTAATCCGTCATAAGTAACATTTACGAATTTAATTAATGTTTAGCGAATCAACATATAAATAATAAGCAATATTATGTACTTCGTAATAGATGTATGCAAAAGTGCTACATAGTTATATGAGTTCTCACAAATCTAAATGCAAATAACAAACTATTTTTAAAACATTATTCTACAAACAATGATCACGTGTAGGAGTGATTTAGCCATTCAATTCCTAATTTTTGAGTAGGGAATTTAGACCTTTGATTAATCACCGAGCTGTGACAAATGTACGTTTGTCTAGTCCGAAGTGGGGAATCGAATTCTAAATGACTTAGTATTGTGCCTAGTATGATTTACTGTTACATCCCTGAGGTCAGTCAGGAGGAAACTCTAGATTTAGACCTTGTGGTCGTTGGTAGTACTCGCCAAAAAGGTGTATGAATCATACTGCGAAAGAAAAACTTAGAATAATATAATTCACAAAGATGACAAGAAATAGTGATAATTTATACATACCAAATCTTTTGCATATATTGATGCACCATAATCCAATAGTACTTCAACAATATCAGCATGGCACTGTTGTGCAGCCCAATGTAAAGCTGTCCAATGATTCTAGCAAGTAAAAACAGAACAAGAGAATATTTTGTGCATTATAAGTAGAAAAAACCATTGTTATTTTGAAAGTGATTTGCAAAAGCACGGGGTTCAAAATATTTCGTCTTTTACAATTCATGACTATCATCATTCTATTATCAGTTCAGACATTTTGGTATCGAAAACTTATTAGTCATATAATAATGCATTTTCAATATAACCATTTTGTTATTCCCCTTCTGTAATAGTGGACAAGTAAATACTTAATGCTTGATGGCTTGCTCAACCTGGAATACAATATCGTTTTCTTTACTTAGAGCCCTGGTACGGCCGAGAGTGGGAACAGCCAGCTCTTCCCCTTGAAATGCCCTCACATGGCCACGCGTATATAGCCTCTACCAGGGAAGTCCTACTCACTGCCTTCTCATGACACCGGTGTTGTTTACGAAATTGAGAGGACGAAAACCGAATGTCTGGCACTTTAAGCAGGTTGGTGGACATGAAAAGTCCACCTAGGGGAGTTGGAAAATCCTCATTCCAAATATATGGTGCACATGGTCTCCAGTATCATGATGGAACAAATGGCGTATGAACCAAGTGTTGGTCATAGGCTACCATGGGACTGCATCTCCTCACGATGCTCCACTGCCTTGTGGATCAGATCTTTAGATCAAAGGCTCCAAGTGTGGCCTCCTAAGAAAACCACCTGCTTCAGTTCGGGCACCTGGGCAGTATCACAGCCGTCACACAAATCAAATGATTTGTATGGTGCATATATATTTGTTGCCCCCTTGTGCCAATATTTGTGTTTAAATAAATAAATAAACTTTACTCAGAGAATGTGAAAACAATTTGATCAGCTTGTTTAAACACTTTAACCAGAAACTAAGTAATAATATTCTTTGATTGTTCCGTTGTACTATTTAAACTTGGATTAATGTTAATTTGGTTATTTATTCTCTGAAGAAGTGGCTTACACTGAGTAACGAAAAGTCAGAAAATCTAATTTTTCTACTCATTGGGATATTACAAATTTATTTATTTATTTAAACACATATATATTGGTACAAAAGGGCACCAGATACATATGCGCCACACAAAATAATGAAAGTAGGAAGAGAAGGGATGAAAAGATAAGGCGGACTAAAATGTACAACCAGAAGACTCTTTCAGTTAAGAAAGTTAGAACCATTCTTTATGTAGAAAGTAAAAGAAGGTTGCAGCAGGATCGCCACTGGCTTCTATTCTAAGCCATATCTGATAACGTCTCTAGCCACCGTGTTGCACCATCTCTCGGACCCCAGCCAGGGACTCGTAAAGAACCAACAGAAGCTAGCCCTTTGCAGCTTTCTTTCATGCCACGACACCATGTCATACACTGACCTCCTCTCCGCTTTTTCCAACCAGTCCCAGGGTCGGCAAATAATGCACGACGTGGAAGTCTCTGGGACGACATTCGTAAAACATGTCCAAGTCACCGAAGTCGGTGTTTCAAGATGATGACACCAATTGAATTATCGTCTCTGCGTTCGAACACACGATGCCGAACCTCTGCATTACTAACATGGTGTTGCCACTGGATGTCAGCAATCCTTCGGAGACAACGATGATCGAACACAGAGAGACGTCTAACATCCTCAACTCGGAGAGGCCAGGTTTCACAAGCATAGAGCAAAACTGCTCTCACCGACGCGTTGTAGATCCGACCTTTTACAGTCAGACTAACATCACAAAGGCGCCAAAGATGGCCCAGATTGGCATAAGCCGCTCTGGCTTTCATTATACGTGCATCAATCTCATCACTCACGCCACCACCAGCACTTATGTAGCTACCTAGATACACGAACTTCTCAACTACTTCAATCTGCTCACCATCAAGGGTGAGTACAGGATGAGAATCCTGCCAGTCTTGTAGGAGTACTTTGCACTTGGAGGGTGCAAAGCACATGCCGTACCTGCGGACACTGATTGCCAACTGATTAAGTGCGGATTGCATGGCTTGAGCATTATCGCACAGTAAGACAATATCATCCGCATACTCAAGGTCGAGAAGTCGTTCTCCAGGCAACATATCCACACCGCCATTACTTACATCCATCAGAGCTGTTTCTAGGATGTCGTCGATGGCAAAGTTGAAGAGGAATTGTGATATATACAATAATAAAAGCGTATTGTTAATCATTTCTAATGTCCACTAGTTTTCGAAGTAAGGTTGACTAATTTTCAAATGAAAAATACAAGATAAAAATTATGGAATTTTATAGCGAACAAATACTTTGTGAATTATATTTGTTACCTTGTCAGTGACGGAAACATTAGCGCCACGATTCAACAATGCTTTGACAAGTTCCAAATGTCCATGATAGCAGGCAAATAGAAGTGGGGTAAAATCAGCCTGAAAATAAATTTTTATCAAAATCATGTTTTCATTTTACAATGACTAATGAAATATGTTCCTTGAATTATTTCTCATTATGAAATAACATTAACTGAAGAGACACTGAAATTCATCAACCAATATACAATCATTTCGTCCTAATTTGGGATTTCTTAGCAATCCCCAGTCATAAATTCATACATATGTTAGGACTGAGAAATTTCGGGTCGAAAATTGAAACAAAACAGCCGTTCGGTGGTTCTTATATTTCGACGGTTCTTTGGTTGGTGACAGTCCATTATTAAAGCTGAAGCTTATTTGGAGACACTTCACAAATGTTTTATTCTTTTCATTAAATATATTAATTTACATTATAAAATTGCTTACTTCTGAATCCAAATCATTTTGAGAACATGCTCTTAAGCTCATATTATCCAAATCGATAGAAGTTCCACAATTACCTATTGTAGTTTCATTCAAATTTAGATTGTCATCAATAGTAGTAGAAGTAGTAGTAATGGGATCAGGCTTGCAGTCGGTCATACTGACTAATGCTTCTCGTTTACATTTATTCATACATTCAAGAAGTAATTCGAAATTTTTAAGAATTCGAACAGAATCTTTGGATTTAGTTCGGCATAATTCATGTAGAGGAATTCTTCCATTCTACAGGGTCAAAAACAAACAAACAAACAACCAGTTTAAAATCAAGTGTGAAAAAGGTTCTTATTAAGACGTTTAAAATATTTCAATGGATGAGGAATTTTTAAAAAATTCACTTTGTTCGAAACACAACTAGATTTATTTACTTATTTAAACACGTAAACATTTGTACAAGAAGGCACAAAATAGATAAGAGCCACATAAATCATTCGACTTGTGTGAGGGCTGGGGTACTGCCCGGGTGCTCAAAACGAAACAGGTGGTTTTCTTAGGGGGCTACACCCGGAGTCTTTGACCTAAAGGTCTAATCTAAAAGGCAGTAGAGCAACGTCAGGAGATGCAGTTCCACAGTAGCCGATGACCAACGATTGGTTCATACGCCACTTGTTCCCTTAGAATACTGGAGACCATATGCACCATTGGTTTGGAAACAGGGTTTTTCAACTCCCCTAGGTAAACTCTCTGTGTCCACCAACCCGGTTAAAGAGCAGGACATCCACTTTTCGTTCTACCAATTTCGTGAACAACACCCCCGCCACGAGAAGGCAGTGAGTAGGACTTCCCTGGCAGTGGTTGTATGCACATGGCCGTGTGAGAGCATCTCGAGAGCGAGAGCCGTACCAGGGCATCTGTGAGTGTAGTTGTTTAGTTTATTATTATTACTGCCAGAATATAAATAGATGTTCATATGAAAAACAATTCGATAGATATTCACAGACGAATTTTGTTTTTAGGCTTGTGCACAACTGTTCGACTCGATTTTGAAAATAAAGATTATTTAAAGGAGTGCTGATGATCATTTTGATAAAAAATATCCATTCTTAATTAAAATATAGTCAAATGTTCACCCTGAAAAGTAAGACGGGGTGAATATATATGATGTCCTAACTAATATAAGTTGTAAGAACATGACGACTCAAAATACAAAGTTGAAAATTAGTTACGTATAACTGATAATACAGTCCCTAAAGTGCACGGTCTAATTGATACTGAATGTTGTTAAAGGAATGAGTGCGGTTTTCATTTCCAAATTTCACTAAGAATTCCAGCCAGTGTAGCAAGATTGAACCACCAGTACAGATAATTCCGACTATCACATGACGGTAACAGCTACGGTTGTGTTTTCATAATGTGCACACCGCGCTACTTGTTGCGTGAAGTACCAAGAAGTCAATTACTTGCACAAATTTGAATGAACTACCTTTAAACTATTATTAGGACTACGTTATATAGCGTTTGGATACTTCTACTCACGTGTTCACCTCTTCAAAATAATGACTAGGAGTGAAAACATTACAATTTCCACAAATCCCCGAACGAACTGAGTCGTTTTAAGAGCAAAGTGAACTACGTCAGGAGACCATATTTCAAAAACAATTCATATAAAATGAATCATACATTAGAAGACATTTGAGAGTGAGCTATTGAGCAGGTTTGAAATAAATTGACTCAACTTGTTAAATGAACTCTCTTAGTTATGTGTAGAAACTCCAACACGAAATGAGAAAAAGTTATCATTTTAACATTATGTAATACCTTATTCTTCAAAAATGGACTTGAACCATTGGCCAGTAGCATCTCAGCTATAGATGGATGATTCCAGTAGACAGCATTAAATAACGGTGTCCAACCATTTTTATTGACTATATCAACATTTACGCCTGCAGATAAAAGCATTTGAGCATTGGTTTCATTGCCTGACATAGCAGCATGGTGCAAAGCTGTATTACCTCCCTAGAAGATACATCACAAAGTGAATGTATATATACTTACTGAATCGAGTGCATTAATATCTGCTCCTGCTCGAATAACCATCTGTAAAATACTAGGTTTCCCTTGGGAGCAGATATGTATAGGATAGCATTCGTACTAGACAACAAATAATATATTAAGAAGGAGTATACCACATAGGACTTCCAGTTAACATCCACACCAGATTCGATCAACCTCTTAGCAGCTCCTTCACGTCCAAAACTGCAAGCGATCCAGAATTGTTCCTGTTTAGATATATAGCGCATAATAAGAATTCTATGCGCGTTGATTTTGAGAAACCTTGGGTCAACATCTACTTAAAACAGGTCTCAGAAAAATTTGTAATCTGTAAGGCAGTAAACACAGGGGCCAACATTATCTAAACTCGAGCGAAAAAAGTTTCAAAATCTGAAAACAACTCTCATCTATATGCGAAAAAATATGGGATAGTGACTGGTTTTAATACTCAAAACAGGTTGGTTACAGTATGTGTTCCTGGTTTATCAGTAAGAAATAACCTTGGTAGGCATCTTTTACTGTTTGCAATTATTTAGAATTTAATATAACCTTAAGGGTGGGAGATTTAGAGAAATTAATTTAGAAATCATCAAGTCAAATTGTTCAGTTTTAAAACTGAAAAGAGGACAGTCGGTTACATACAAGTCAAAAAGCTTGGATATTTATTGGTTAATAGTTTAAAAAACGAGAGTATAATATGAGAACCAAGCGACTATAATAACTACCACTGTAGTAATATAAAGTGTGGTGACTTATAATAATATATAGTGTCAAGCCCTAGGACCATTGTAACTGACGGTTTATCCCAAAACACTATTCACTCAAGTCATAAAGGCGTTGTTCAAGAGAAGGCTCTGTGGTGAATAATTGATCCAAGTACAGAAAAGTATACATTTTTCATCATTATTTGTTTAGATTTGTGATATGCTCATCTAAAAAACAATTTTACGGAATTTTAAACTCAAAGTCCTTTACTCTCACTGAATGTTTTTAGTCGGATTAAGTTAATTAAAGATTTCCGGTACAAATAAGATGCGGAAATTGTGGATCTGAAAATCTTTGGAATACCGCTAATCGATGCATCTAAATAAGAAGATGAAAATCTACAACTGTTCCGGAGCATTATGTTAAATATGAAGGATAGTTTCTTGAATGATGTTACACTTGTGTGTGGAGCGCCTTTGCCATACAATCAGAACTCTAATTAGACTTTTCGACTACTGATTTCAAATCTACCAACCCACTGTATTAAACATATCTATGTTACATTTATTTGGATGGAATAATTGGACTCACGTCCTGAGCATCAGGCAACTCCGCTCAAGTCCAAATGTAAGGAAATAATTAATACTGTTCTGGATGGCGAACTGTCATATGAGTTTACAACCTCAGGTGGTGTCCGTCAAGGCTGTCCACTATCCCCATTTTTGTTTAACTTCATTATAGACCTGTTGCTGGAAATAACACTCTCATCGACTGAATTTTCAGGAATTGATCTCCTACCAGGGGGACCACTAAGCGACTTAGAATACGCAGATGACATAGTCCTGTTTGGTGAAGACGCTGGCAAAATGCAGAGTCTTCTGTTGGAACTCAGTAATAATGCCAGGATGTTTGGGATGCGTTTCTCCCCATCCAAATGTAAATTGTTACTCCAGGACTGGCCTGCGTCAACACTCGAACTAAGGATAGGAAGTGAAGTAGTCGAACGCGTCGACAACTTCACTTATCTTGGAAGTCTGATCAGCCCTAATGGGTTGGTGTCAGACGAAATCTCAGCACGGATTCAAAAAGCTCGTTTGGCTTTTGCCAACTTACGTCACCTATGGCGAAGACGAGATATCCGTCTATTAACTAAAGGACGAGTATACTGTTCACTAGTTCGCTCTGTTCTACTTCACGGCTGTGAAACATGGTCATTAAGAGTAGAAGGAAGTCGTAATTTACTAGTATTTGCCCACAGATTCCTTAGAAATATTGGTCGCATCTGCTGGAATCATCGGATAAGTAATAGTGAGGTTAGACGCAGGGTATTAGGGAACGATGGTAAATCAGTTGATGAGGTGATGAATCTTCATCGACTGAGATGGTTGGGCCATGTGTTACGTATGCCTGAACACCGATTACCACGACGCGCTATGATGACTAGTATTGGGGACGGTTGGAAGAGAGTTAGGGGCGGCCAAACCAAAACATGGTATCAGTGCTTGAAGTCACTAACTTCTAGTCTGAGCCATGTTGGTAGATGCAGACTACCTGGTTGGGGTCCGCGTGACTATCGTAACCAATGGTTGGAGACTCTAGGTGACATGGCTCAGAATCGGTCACAATGGCGTAGGTGTATACACTCTTTATCTTCCCTTAAACCTTGAGACTAAAATTGCTTCATATCTCTCTTCCTTCTTATACTATATCCTTATATACAACCTATAATTTATATACTACTACCAACACTAGATTAACTACTATGAATCCGGTGTTCCTCTTGTTGTGCTAACGAGGTATGGCAACTTGGACCGATGCATATATGTGCCTGGTCCTACGTTGTAGCTGACCTGTTGTGGATGGAAATAGTCTAACTTCACCAAATGTTGTTGGGAGTAACTCGCTTGACCCACATGACACTGTCATAAAGAAAGCTAATAGCAAGAAGCCGGTAGCTAACCGGCAGGATCTGACATCACGGTCAAAGGCCGTGAACACGACGTTTAAGGCAGTTAAACAGATGCCTAGTGTAATCATCTGGAACTTGGCAGAATCGAAAGACACTGATCCCGCTAAGAGACATGCCCACGACCTGCAGTTAGTGGGATCTCTCATCAGAAATATACTGCCAGAGGAGGTCCCAGGGGTACATATCTCGAAAGTCATCAGACTTGGTAAGTATGTTGGAGGCGAAACCCAACAGAGAAGGATCCTCAAATTAGTACTCGGTAATTTTGAGGAACGGGACGTATTACTAAATAACGCACGCAAAACTCGTGACTCAAACATTCGTATTCGACCTGACTGGCCACTTGAGGATCAGATCAAGTGGAAGAATGCCCTAACAGAGTTAAAAACTCGAAGGCTAAACGGTGAAGCGAACCTTACGATTAAGGGTTTTCGGGTAGTCAGGTCTTGGAAGCCAATGCTTCCGAGACCTGTGTGGGTAGAACGCATGTCTCCAAAAACACCCTAAATGTGTGTTATACGAATGCTCGTAGTCTTCGGAATAAGATGTCTGAACTAAGTTTGATGGTAGACTACTTAAATCCCGATATAATTGTTATCACCGAAACTTGGCTCACTGTAGATATAGACTGTTCTCCAGTCATTTCAGGCTACATCTGTGTCAGAAGTGATAGAGTTAGAAGTCGCAAGGGAGGAGGCATAATATTATATATTAGGGACCACTTCCGCATTAACTCGATCATATCGGAGGCGCATGTAAGTGGTACGTGTGAGGTAGTATGTTGTACAATTAGGTCTAGAAACGGGTTAGTGACGATAGGAGGAATATATCGTAGTTCGTGTTGTCTCGCTGACGACTTTATCCTAAAACACGTCTGTTCTTGGAGTAAAGCAGAATGTTGTCTCATCTTTGGAGATTTCAATGCACCCCATATAAACTGGATAGAGCTCACAGCTCCAGGTGGGGGGTTTCGATAGCGTCCTTCTGTCATCAATTATTCAATGTGCACTTCTACAATGTATCGTTAAGCCAACACATATAGACTTGGAACATAATCCGTCATTGATAGACCTTGTCCTCACACACCACTCTGAAGATATCGTTGACATTCAACATCTTCCCCCACTGGTGAATAGTGACCATGTCGTACTTTCCTTTAAGTTCCGGATACATGATATAGAATTTGCATCAGCTCCACCCCGTCCTAATATCTGGAGAGCTAATATTCCGGCAATCAGGGACTATGCTATCTCAATTGACTGGTCGGTCGATGCTGATGGATCGATTGATGATGCATGGAATAGGTTTAAGTCTACGTTCGAATCCGTAACTCAACCGTTTATCCCATGGTCAGCACGTAAGTTATCATATTGCCCTCCATGGATTAATAAGGAAACCCGGAAGTTGTTGAAGCGTAGGAAACACTTCTGGGACTTATTCTTGTCAACAGGTCAGGCATCATTTAAGTGCGAATATAAAAAAATCCGGAATATATGTAAAAAGACCATAGCTAAATCCCGCACGGCTTACGAACGACAGTTGGCATACGATAGCCGTACCTGTCCGAAGCGACTGTTTTCGTACGTTAAAAGGCGGATGAAACGTAGTGATGGTATCCCCTTGTTACTGTTACACGAAAATTCAGCTTTATTTGCTGAATCTGATCTAGCGAAAGCTGAGACATTTGCTAACTATTTCAGTGAAGTCTACTCTACGTGTAGTGTTACAACTACTTGTCCCGTTGACAATGAGATACCAGCCATAGGACCTTTACACGTGACGGAGGTTATTGTTCTTCCTTTGATAACTAACCTAAAACCTTGTAAGATACCGGGCCCCGATGGGTTACACCCACGTTTGCTGTCGTCGCTTGCGGACATTATCTCAAGACCGCTCACGATGCTCTTCAACATGTCCCTTTCACAGGCTCATCTACCTAGAGACTGGAAAGACGCCATAGTTAGTCCTATATTTAAGGATGGTCAGAGACGGATAGTATCTAACTACCGGCCTGTTAGCCTGACCAGTATAGTAGTTAAGTTACTTGAAAAATTAATTCGGGCTAAGCTACTGAGCCACATAGATTCGTACAATCTGTTAACTCCCGAGCAACATGGGTTTCGTAACAAGCATTCATGCTTGACTAACTTACTCATTGCAAGAGAGGATTGGACAGCTGCACTAGACAACGGCCTGTCTGTCGACGTGATATTCATAGATTTTAGCAAAGCGTTTGATAAGGTTTCACACTTAGGTCTTACGCAAAAGCTCTCGAGCTTTGGTATAACAGGTGCTATACAGGAATGGATAGGAAGCTTCTTATGTGACCGCAGACAGAGAGTGAGAGTCAATGGAACTCTATCCGAATGGAAACCGGTCAAAAGTGGTGTACCCCAAGGCACCATCTTGGGCCCTTTACTTTTCCTTCTGTATATTAATGAACTACCTTTATTACTTAAGTCGTCGACGTTATTGTTTGCGGATGATGTTAAAATCTGGAGAACAATAAGAAATGAGATTGATCGTTGTTATCTACAAGCAGATTTAGACGAATTAGTTAGGTGGGCTCATGATTGGGGCCTGGAAGTTAATTCCAGGAAGAGCGTGTTCATGCACATCGGGCACGATATTAGTTACCACTATACCATTAATGGTACATCTCTGCCACGCGTTCATACGCATAAAGACTTAGGAGTAATTATAAGTCACGACTTAAAAACTACTACACACTGCAGTGCGGTTGCTTCCAAAGGCTATCGCGCGCTATGGTCGCTTCGCAGAGCATTTAAATGCTTTGACGAGGATATGTTTCGAATTTTATATCCCACCTATGTAAGGCCACACTTAGAATACTGTATCCAAGCAGCTAGCCCTTGTCTGATAAAGGATACTAAATCGCTTGAGCGTGTCCAGCGTGTAGGGACAAAATTAGTAAAGGGTCTTTCCAAACTCCCTTACGATGAGCGTTTAAAACGTCTAAATCTTTTCCCCTTATCTTATCGTAGGACGCGAGGTGACCTTATACTGGCATTTCGTATCTTTAATTATGATCTGGGTGTTAATATGTCTTACCTTTTTGCTCCCTCCAGCACTAATAATCTCCGGGGTCATAGCAAGAAGGTTCTGAAACCGCGATCTAATAAACTAAAGGTGGGGTCCCGTTTTTCTCATCGAGTGGTCAATGACTGGAACGCTTTACCAGAACAAGTGGTATCAGCACCATCAGTGAACATTTTCAAAAAGAAGCTGGACCTTCACTGGAAGGAAATCTGTCAGGATTAACACAGGTTCATCAACCTACTATCCTTATTACTGAAGACTAAATTAAATTGTGTTTTCGTAGAAACTCAGAAACCTAATGTGATGCCGAATACACGCAAAAATAATGGTGCTTGGCATGTATATTGAATACTGTTTAGCAAGATACGAAAAGTATGGATTGAAATTTGTATCTTATACACAATTTCATCACTTCATTATCATAATTAAAGCCACCTAAAAGCTCGCAATACACTGAATATACTTCTCCAAGACCGAATAGTGCAGAATTATTTGATGAGAATAGCACTGCCAGGTGTACAGTATTATGAAGAAAATGATAAGCAGTCACTCACAAATAAGAACTAGAAAGACGGGAAATTTAATGATGAAGACTCATATTTTAATGATATTCTAGTTAATTAGAGACTGACAAAGTAAAAATTCGGTTTCAATTTTGATATTAATAATTCTCTTAGATTTTAGGTTCTGAAGTTTCCTAATACTTTTTTAATCCTCTCAAATCCTGGTCTTTTCTGATACCATTGGTCGTGTTACTACTTCTATTTCCCTTGGATTTGGCTTAATAATTTTATCCAGCTGTGCTGATGTGATGACGATGAATATATATATATATATATATATATATATATATATATATATACACTGAATATGTCAATGTCGTTATTCTTGGTCGAGGTGAATTCGTTGCCATATTAATCCCTGCGTCAGAATGTATGAATTTGTAATATGTAGTGCGCTGCATATATGTACTGGATTCTACGTTCGAAATTTTGAAGACCCGTGCATGTTGCAGATAAATGATTTGGACATAAATACGAGTACTCAATAATCGCGAAAACGATTACATATAAGTCAAGAGGTATAGCTTAAGTTTTGCCTGTCTCATGAATTACTTGATCAGGCATTTATCGACGAGCAAAGAGAGTTATAGTGTCACCGAATCTCCCATTATTTTTATGATACAAGTCTAACCAACTGATGCTATGAAACAAAACTTATCGATGTTCTTTTTTCAGCTATGTGGAACCCAGCAAAAACTTTTATTTCTCAACGGACAAATCCGATATTTTCGCTCAATGTTTCAATTTTCACAAAGAGGTCATTGGAAAATGTTAAACACTCGTGTTACCTTACGGCCACAAGTTTACACCAGTGAAGTCCTACGCATTGTTATGAGGCTTCGGAGTTTCATGACCTCGTTAAAAAGCCAGTGGATGATTAAAACAATTTTAACTGCACATAACGCTTCGAAGAAAGTCATTGTAACTGGTAAGTTTTTTGGTGTTTTCATTCATATCATAATTGTTTGGTGGACCCGAACACGGTATCACTGGATCCTTTAACTATTAGTAGGTAACGTGACAAGATAACCATATATTTATTTAGTACCGACTAAGAATTCTTTCCATTTTCCCGTATGTTAGGAATCAATAGACTCCGTTAAACAGATAATGAATTGTAGATCACCAACAAAGATACTATGCCGAATGATTGGTGGCCTACTCCAGTCAGACTAGGATGGTAAGACTAGCCAGCTAGCATTTAAGTTAAACCCCACAGTTAGTACCTAATGTGGATTACATTGCTGTCTTATACAAGAACTATGGACACTTTGGTGATTGTGCAACACAAAAGAACCTATGACTGAAGTAAATTAGTAAAAGTAGGAACAATGAATGAAGTTCAATCATCACTCCGTGGGCCAGTCTATAGCGTGTGATTCGCTGATGCTCATTGTTAACCCTGATCTTGACGATATTCAATGACGTGATTCCTGGATGATTAGACAAAGTTCATGACACGTCACTGGCCCTACAAAATATTTAATGCGACCCCGGAAAATGTACGATCGAGGTGCTAAATCCTGAAAATGACTACTGTGTAGAATTAATATGAATCGACAACGGTAGCATAAGCAGGCATTCCAAACAAGCCAAGCTGCAAGAGAAGGACAGGAGACAATTGTATGATACAACAAAGAAAGTCGCTGGAAATTATCGTAAACCAGGACGAACAGTGAAAAACAAGGAAGGCAAAGTAATCACCAACACTGAAGAACAACGAAACAGGTCGGTAGAACACTACAAAAACTCTTGAATCGACCAGCTCCCCTGCACCCACCCAACATCGAAGCAGCACCCACAGACCTCCCAATCGATGTTGGCCCACCAACAATTGAAGAGATCATCATGGACATCAGACAAATCAAGTGCGGCAAAGCCGCGGACCAGAAAACATCCCGGCAGAGGCACTGAAAGCAAATGTAGCAGCAACTGCCAAGATACTCCACATTCTCTTCAGTAAGATTTGGAACGAAGAATAAGTACCAACACACTGGAAAAAAAGGAATTCTGATCAATATACCAAAGAAAGGCGATCTCAACAAGTGCGATAACTACAGGGGCATCACTCTTCTCTCAATACGAGGAAAAGTCTTCAACAGAGTATTGTTAAACAGGATGTAGGACTCGGTAGACGCCAACTTCAAGATCAACAGGATGGATTTCGTTAGGATAGATCGTGTACAGACCAAATCTCAACTCTACGTATCATTGTGGAACAATCAATTAAATGGAATTCATCACTTTACATCAACTCCAGTGAAACATTTCATAGGATGGATGGGACAACACTGTGGAGGCCTCTTTGACACTACGAAGTGTCTGGGAAGATAGTCAACGTTAAACGGAATTCCCATGATGGACTAAACTGCCAAATCGTTCACGGAGGACACATCACCGACTCATTCGAGGTAAAGACCGGTATTATGAAAGGTTGCTTACTCTCACCCTTTCTCTTTTTCCTAGTGATCGACTGAATCATGAAGACGTCAACAACTGGAGAGAAGCAGTTAGGATGCAGCTGGACGATTTAAACCTCACAGATGATTTAGGTCATCTATCATACACGGAACAACAAATGCAGGAGAAGACGACCAGTTTAGTAACAGCCTCAGCAGCAGTAGGTCTCAATATAAACAAAGGTAAAAACAAGACTCTCTGATACAATACAGCATGCACCAATCGAATTACTCTTGACGCAGAGGCTTTGGAGGATGTGGAAACCTTTACATATATGGGCAGCATCATTGATGAACACGGTGGATCTGATGCAGAAGTGAAGATGCGGATCAGCAAAGCAAGAGCAGCATATTTACAAGTGAAGAACATCTGAAACTCAAAACAATTGCAACCAACACCAAGATCAGAATTTTCAATACAAATGTCAAGACGGTTCTACTGTATGTGGCGGAGACGTGGAGAACCACGAAAGCCATCATCCCAAAGATACAGGTGTTTATTAACAGTTTTCTTCACAAGATACTTCGGATCCGTTAGCCAGATACTATCAGCAACAATCTACTGTGGGAGACAACAAACCAGATTTCAATGGAAAAAGAAATCAGGAAGAAGCGTTGGAAGTGGATAGGACACTCTTTAAAGAAATCACCCGATTGCGTCACAAGAAAAGCCTTCACATGGAATCCTGAAGGCCAAAGGAGAAGAGGAAGTGCAAAAACAAATTACTCTGAGAAATGGAAACAGACATGAGAAAAATGAACAAAAAATGGATAAAACTAGAAAGGAATGCCCAGGACAGAGTGGGTTAGAGAATGCTGTTCGGCGGCCTGTTTTCCATTGGGAATAACAGACGTAAGTAAGTAAGTAAGTAACTAGAATTCAACCCTTATGAAGAGCGCCTCCAATCACTTAACCTTTACCCCTTGGAGTATAGGTGTCTTGGAGGTGACGTTCTAATGGCTCACAGTATCCTTAACACTTCTGGTCATCCTCTTAAACATCCACTTAAGCTTAGTCACCATACAAAACTAAGGGGTAACACCCAGAAACTGGAGACGCGACATAGAAGTACGGACTGTAGACACAACTTATACGTCTTAAAAGTTGTCAAATGCTGGAATTCGCTGCCGA
Source organism: Schistosoma rodhaini (assembly GCA_944470415.2). Lineage (NCBI taxonomy): Eukaryota > Metazoa > Platyhelminthes > Trematoda > Strigeidida > Schistosomatidae > Schistosoma > Schistosoma rodhaini. Next base: position 20,249,560 of record OX104040.1, on the reverse strand, counting down.
GTGAGCTAGTCCAAGCGACTTCACGGGAGTCCTTTAAGAGGAAACTTGACGTATGCTTAAGGACTAAAGAAAATATCTCATTATGATTTACCAACTTCTTTTTTCCCTTTATTATCATTGATATACCTAAGGTTCCTGGCTGGAGGTATTGATGATTCACTGCTACTAAACACGGAAGCCCGTTAAGCGAAAACTTCTATTCCGTCCACAACCATTTGAACCATTTAAAATGTTTGCTTCCGTTCATGAACGTTAGTGCATTCTATGTGCTTAACGATTCAGTTTCGCGAATAATTTGACTGTTCCTTGTCTTGCTAAGTTTTTTTCACTTACACTTTTACACTCAGAATGGAATGTACTTTAGAATGCGTGTGAACCTAGCTAAAATTTACGTTACAAAAAGGACAGTGGTATTTTTCCTCGTTGAGTAAATTCTATTGTTTTGATCGTTATTAACGTATCAAGACTACTGTTTTTATACTTTGATTGGATTTCTTTCAGTTAAAGTATTCTATTAGAGTATCATCTTTGGTATCCTAAATAGTTTTATCGTCGGTACTCCAGAGTACTTTTTTCCATTGTGTCTGTTAGTACTGTGGTCCTAACTGTTTATAGTTTCTTTTCTACTTGTAGTCAACACTCACTTTCGCATCCTAAAATGACTGGAAGATGCAACAAAAGCATTTGCCACCGCCCAGGATGTCGATATCCTGTTGATAGCGGCATGCAGTGCGTTGAGTGCAAAGGTTGGTACCACGATGTTTGCACGAATCTAACACCTGCAGCTTTCAAGTGGTTCAGTAAAAATGGGTGCGTATGGCTATGTCAACAGTGCTGTTTGGATGCAAATAGCCTGTTAATCGAGGCTATTTCAATAGTAAATGCCGCAAAAAAAGTGTCTCGGCAAGCGCGGTCGGGATACATCAGTCAGAACTCAATCTGTCGACACGCAGATTGACACAAGGCAGGCCCAAGTGAGTCCAAAAACTGCCGACCCACACTCTACTAAGGAGGAAGAACATCCTCCAAAGAGGACTGTTACAACCAAAAACTCGCGCAAAAAAGTCTCTTCTGTCCCTCGTATCAAAAATGGTACCCAGAAGGGAACTTCAGAAAGCCGAAACCGCAAGGCTCGATCGGTTTCTAGCGCGAAAGATGACGTAATCTCCCAAGTCGTCCTGACTCTTCCGGAATCCCACAGTACGTCTGACGCGAATGTGGTTACCACTCCAAAGAACGTTGGCGATTGGGTACGGGTCGTAAGAAAAAAAACTCCAAAATGACGTAAAAGGAAATCATACCCCCACCAAAAGTGTCGACAAGTCGAGGTCTGATCACAGCGACAGATCAGTCATTCTCCATAGAGTCAAGGTGAGTGACAACTTAGAACCGAAAGCTCGTTTTGAGCATGACATTGTGTTGATAAAACAACTACTCAACCAAGTTACGCCCAAAAACATCCCCGGAGTCACCTTGCTAAAGGTGTATAGACTAGGAAATCTAGCGCATCTGAAACCAAATCAGTCTAGACTACTCAAAGTCGTTTTCAAATCCTCAAACGAACGCGACTTAATCTTAGAAAATGGACACAAAAAATAAAGGGTTCAGGAGTTTTTCTCCGTAAGGACTTACCGTTGGCGGACCGTGTTAAAAGACGGGAAGCCGAAAAGGAACTACAGCTCAGATTAGACGCTGGCGAAAAAGACCTGAAAATTGTAAATTTTCGGGTTGTGAGGCTTCGACAGAGGATGATGCCGAAGCCACTCTGGGTGAAGCACGAGGCCACCTAAATAGGCTTCGGATCTGTTATACCAACGCCCGGAGCTTACTAAATAAGCTACCGGAACTAGGTGTACAGATTGACTCAACTAGGCCAGACATAATCGCAGTCACGGAAACATGGCTGACGCCGTCTATAGATAGTAGGGAACTTGATTTCGAGGGTTTTACATTGGTAAGGGCCGATAGAATACAAACGCGTACAGGAGGGGGAGTAGCTCTATTCATTAGGAATTCTATTCCATTCACTATTATCGACAGTGTATCCCATGAGAATGGGACGTATGAATTAGTTTGCTGCCGCCTGAAATGCAGGGGACAAGAGTTGCTACTTAGTTTGATCTATTGCAGTCCAAGCTGTGAGGCAAACGAGGTCCTGCTAAGCAGTCTCAACACTTTATCACGAAGTGATCGATGTCTAATCCTAGGGGACTTCAATGAACCCATGGTGGACTGGGGAAATCTGCGGACTGAATCGTCAGCAAACTCCTTCGAACAGGAACTAGTTGATGCGGTAATCACATGTGCCCTAGTGCAACACGTGAAGGAAGCAACTAGGTACGACCCGGGTTCTGCATCATCCTTACTAGATCTTATATTGACTCATTATGAGGATGATGTTGCAAACCTGGATTACATGCCACCCCTAGGCAAAAGTGATCACGCAGTTTTAAGCTTTGACTTCCATATAACTGTCGATCACGAGTACGCTTCAGCTCAATCCAGACCTAACGTCTGGAAAGCAAACATACCAGACATCATGAAATCAGCATCATTAGTAGATTGGAAATTAGACCCAGAGTCATCAATCGAAACGGCTTGGGACATATTCCGGAATTTATACTTAAAAGTTACCACCCCCCAAAATCCCTTAGACTACACCTAAGAGACCGAGAAACTCCCCACCGTGGTTCAGTAGGGAGGTCGCATCCTTCTCCGTAAAAGAAGGAAAATGTGGGACAGATTTAGGTTACTGGGGACTGACGAGGCAAAATCTCAGTATCAAAAGGCTCGAAATACCTGTGCCTCGACCCTCCGTAAGGCCAGAAAGCTGTACGAAGAGAAAATCGTAAGGGAATCCATAGAATGCCCTAAACGCTTGTATTCGTATATAAACCAAAGGACAAAAAGAAGAAGAAATGTTCCTTCACTATGGGGAGACAGTACTGCCACATCACTAGTGGAGGATGACTTTGGCAAAGCTCAAGTATTCTCTAAATACTTTAGCGAGGTATACACCATAGAAACACCCTTCTCACCAGTCCATGAAAATCCACCCACACAAGCACTGGACAGCGTAACCATTAAAGAACTCGATGTCTTTGGTCTGCTAGTTAAGCTTGACATAGGTAAATCCACTGGACCCGATGAACTGCATCCTAGGTTACTAAAGGAATTAGCTAACTTTGTTGCGAACCCTTTAAGTGTATGTTTTAATCTATCCGTAACCCAGGGTCGTATACCAAAAGACTAGAAGAACGCCATAGTAAGTCCAGTCTTCAAGACAGGAACAAAACATAAGCCTGAGAATTACTGACCAATTAGCCTAACTAGTGTGGTTGTTACAATCTTAGAAAAGATTATTCGGAAGGAACTGTTAAAGTATCTCGATGAAAACCGGATCCTCTCCGAAAAGCAGCATGGTTTTCGAACAGGTTACTCTTGTCTCACAAACTTATTAGTCGCTCGTGAAAGCTGGTGCGCTCTTAAGGACCAAAAATTACTTATAGACGTAGCTTACATCGATTTCAGCAAAGCTTTCGACAAAGTTCCGCATAACCGGCTGTTATATAAGCTAAGGAATGTCGGGATTGGAGGCAATCTATTGATGTGGATAAAAGACTTTCTAGTTGGGCGTCAACAAAGAGTAAGGGTGAACTCCAAGTTGTCTAGCTGGGAAACTGTGCTTAGTGGAGTCCCCCAGGGTACAGTTTTGGGGCCAGTGTTATTCCTCCTGTACGTAAATGATCTCCCTCGTCTACTATCGTCATCGGTCTTACTCTATGCTGATGATGTCAAGATATGGAGAGCGATACAAAGCAAGGGCGATAGCTTAGAACTTCAAAATGACCTGGAGAGATTAACTGAATGGTCCCAAACCTGGCAATTGCCGATAAACACTTCCAAGTGTATTGTGATGCATATTGGCCACCAGGGTACAGATACATACACGATGAATAACACTGAGTTACCTATTGTCCAGACACACAATGACTTAGGCGTCATCTTCAGTCAAGACTTAAAGACTACTGCACACTGCCGTGTAACAGCCGCCAAAGGTTTTAGGACTTTATGGTCCATACGCAGGGCTTTTAGGCATCTTGACGCTAAAACGTTTTTGACTTTGTATACAGTGTTCGTACGCCCTAAACTTGAGTACTGTATACAAGCAGCTAACCCCTGCCTAAAAAAAGACAGTGAACTCTTGGAAAGGGTTCAGAGAACAGCAACTAGGCTGATTCCCGGAATAGCGAAGCTCCCGTATGGTACTAGACTGACCAAGCTAAACCTATTCCCGCTGTCATATAGAAGAATCAGAGGTGACTTGATTATAGTTTTCAAATTGCTTAATGACAAATTTGCACCTCATATGCCCTCATTACTACCGACTTTCCCATCGAATCATCAACGAGTGGAATTCATTACCTCAGCACGTGGTTGAGGCCCCATCCGTCGACTCCTCCAAAAGAAAGTTGGATCAGCTGAGAGACCATCATTACCAGGACTAACACAGGCCATCAAGCCTCCTGTCCTTTCCAAACTGAAACTGAAACTGAACTGTGAACGTCCTTGAGAACATCTCAAGGGTATCTAAAGTCTCATGGGGTCCGATACTTCAGAAGGTAGAACGATATTTATCAGGTAATATTCATCTTGTTCTGTCACTTAAAATACATTGAAAACTACCAAACTAAACGAAGTATATTTGTCGACATAGAGGACGTTTTTGGGTGATATAGTCATAATTACTCACCACCTTATACTGGCATTTCGTATCTTTAATTATGATTTGGGTGGTAATATGTCTTATTTTTCTGCTCTCTCCAGCACCATTAATCTCCGAGGTCATAACAAGAAGGTTCACAAACCGCGATCTAATAAAATAAATATGGGGTCACGTTTTTCTCATCGAGCGGTCAATGACTGGAACGCATTACCCGAACAAGTGGCATCGGCCTCATCAGTGAACATTTTCAAGGAGAAGCCAGACCTTCACTAAAAGGCAATCTGCCAGGATTAATACAGGTTCATCAACCTACTATCCTTATTACTGTAGACTGAACAGCATGATAATATGCTAAGATACTCCCATAGGCGTATTTCATCTCTAGACATGAAACATCACTATTTCATAGAAAATTCATTTCCTGCTGAACCACACATTTGTTGCGCCAAGACCTTACTCCAAAGTAAACACAGGAGACAATACATTCCAGTCTTCAGTAGTAAGCATAGTAAGTCCGTGAACCTGTGTTAATCCATGTAAAGATAAAGCTCCTTGGAAATGTTTCAATCTCCCTATTTTTTGGGGAAATTTTGTGTTTTTTTAGGGAGCCGCTATGGAGAATTTTGGAGAAATTGCACAGAAATCCCAAAATTTATCCAGGTCCGGGGAAATCCCCAAAACTGGTGAAAACTTCCGATTGTCACGACCTCGTGGAAAACCCTAAAATAATGATAAGGGGAAAAAGTATAAGTATTTAAGAGCTGATTGTTAAAAAGTTTGGATAGACTCGTCCCTAACTTTGTTCCTACATGCTGAACACTGGGGTGTCAGCATTAATCATGTCTATAACTACTGCGTCAACTGCCTGCGTCAACACTCGAACTAAGGATAGGAAGTGAAGTAGTCGAACGCGTCGACAACTTCACTTATCTTGGAAGTCTGATCAGCCCTAATGGGTTGGTGTCAGACGAAATCTCAGCACGGATTCAAAAAGCTCGTTTGGCTTTTGCCAACTTACGTCACCTATGGCGAAGACGAGATATCCGTCTATCAATTAAGGGACGAGTATACTGCGCAGCAGTTCGCTCTGTCCTACTTTACGGCTGTGAAACATGGCCATTAAGAGTAGAAGATACTCGTAGGTTACTAGTATTTGACCACAGATGCCTTAGAAATATTGCTCGCATCTGCTGGAATCATCGGATAAGTAATAGTGAGGTTAGACGCAGGGTATTAGGGAACGATGGTAAATCAGTTGATGAGGTGATGAATCTTCATCGACTGAGATGGTTGGGCCATGTGTTACGTATGCCTGAACACCGATTACCACGACGCGCTATGATGACTAGTATTGGGGACGGTTGGAAGAGAGTTAGGGGCGGCCAAACCAAAACATGGCATCAGTGTTTGAAGTCACTAACTTCTAGCCTGAGCCATGTTGGCAGATGCAGACTACCTGGTTGGGGTCCGCGTGACTATCGTAACCAATGGTTGGAGACTCTAGGTGACATGGCTCAGAATCGGTCACAATGGCGTAGGTGTATACACTCTTTATCTTCCCTTAAACCTTGAGACTAAAATTGCTTCATATCTCTCTTCCTTCCTATACTATATCCTTATATACAACCTATAATTTATATACTACTACCAACACTAGATTAACTACTATGAATCCGGTGTTCCTCTTGTTGTGCTAACGAGGTATGGCAACTTGGACCGATGCATATATGTGCCTGGTCCTACGTTGTAGCTGACCTGACCTATAACTACTGTAGTTAACCTAGAGTATGCTACCGAACTGATGAGCAACGAGAAAAGTCATGGTGCAGATATCGAAGTAGGGTTTGAAATTGATGTTGGGAGTTAGGATTATCTACTAGGGTTAGAGTTTCCATCACGAACCGACATGCGTTATGATGTATGAATCCTAGAAACATCCTTTGTGTTAACACTTGTTTTTACAGTTCGTATCATGTCGAAAATGATTGTTTTACGTTAGGTTAATTAACTAAAGGTCCTAACTTTATACAGCTTAGCGCTTTGCTTACATGCATGCAGCCTGTTAAGTCAATACCGTTATCAGAGTTTCTAGAACATTATAAAATCCAAACTACAGTGGTTGGGACAAAAAAATTATACTTTAGGTTATAAACGTTTCATTTTCTAAAAATAAAAGTAGGTTAATCGCATGAAATCATATATATCTTTGAAGCACTACTTGGGTTTGTTCGGACCACTGAATAAGAAATGATGTTAGTCACAGAGTACTACATAGAGATTGTAGATAGGTTGGTGAGATTTCGAATATTTATAAACATGTAATGGGTTTGCACTTTATATGCTCAACAGCCTAACTGAACTTATTATATTTAACAGTGTAGAAATGCGTTGTGAGAAAGCTAAGGGAGGAACGGGGAGCTAGATCAAACATCTAGTAGGTTCATGAACTGTGACTGTTGGACTGAGAAATGTTCATAGGTGTAAGCTGCTTGATTAAGATCCGAGGAATCATCTTAACCTAATATGCCTTCCATTCAGCAAATTCGTTTTCTCCAGTCGTATTTCCTGTACCCAGCCTTTTCTGGTACCACTGATACTGTTAATTTTTCGACCACTCCTACATAAATCTTAATATTTGTTACCGTGCTGGTATAATGTGGTAACATAAGTTGATAATGACTGACTTATTTGCATCTTCCCACGCATGGTGTATACTTTCCACAGAAAAATTTATTTTGTAGCGCTGTAGTAGCGATCTTTATTTAGTCGGAATCCAATGCTGCGTCCTTATTCTGTGGTTTATGTACGGGGATAGTCTCTTAAGCTGCTTGATTGCAGGTTGTGCCACCCGCATTTCATATTTTCTCTGAGATTTCCGGATTTTAATCATATACTTCTTACCGATCTGTAGTGTTCCATAGTACTTGCTGTGTCAAGGCTGATGGCAACGTTCCAACGCTTCTTTTGTCTTAGTAAACGTCAAATACTCCGGCCTATTCAGGGATGACCGTGCTTCTTCTTTGGAACTGTCCAGGGCATATATGGTTGAGTTGCCTGACTGTATAACTGTCTGAAATAAGTTCATGCCTCTTCTACTGATGCCCCTGAGTCAATCCAGTTTTCAGCGGATGCTACAAAGTTTATTGTCTCTATGTTTGCCTTCCATATGTTAGGACGGGCGGGAGCAACTGTTTGACAGGCCATCTCAGCTATAAACTTGAATAAGATGACTGCATGACCATTCCTCCTTAGAGATGGGAAAAAAGTTATTTGACCGACATCATCACCGTGCGTGAAGACTCAGCCCAAAATAGACGAGGAGGTTTGTAAGTCATACCTGGTGGTATCTTAAGTGATTGAGACAAGTATGAAGTGGTACTGTTGTAGTTCTGATTCACAAACTAGCTTCAACAATCTTCACGCCCTCTTGTACTCAAGCACAAGTCATGATTACTTCGGTTGATATTCCGCTCTTTCTGAACTAACTTCTTTTACTTCAGTTACTGTTTTGTTAACTTTCATTTTCTTCAAAGTGTGGTGTTGAAAACAATTGTCATTAATACCGGTTAAATCGCTCTGTGCATATATTATTTCAGGAATCTATCCTTTGATGTGGAAGAAGATGCGTTGTATAAATTTTTTTCACAGTTCGGACCACTAGAATTTGCAAAAGTAGTTAAAGATCCAGCAACACAACATTCCCGTGGTACAGCTTTTGTAAAGTTTGTAAATGTTGAGGATGCATCAAATGTCTTACAACAATCTGATAAACCTGAGGTTAGTTGAAAAATATTATGTTTCATTGATAGGTTATTGTGTAATATATTGTACGTAATAAGAAATATACTCGATTCCATAATACAGCTGATCTATTTTTATTTAGAATGCTAATCAATTTTCTTTGGAAAATCGAACTTTAAACATAACGATTGCTGTTTCTAGAACAGAGGCACAAAATCTACGAAAAAGAAAACATGAAGAAAATGATTCAGAAGGTTTTGTAGGCCCTGCAGATGCTATGAAGCAAAAGGGGCGCAATTTGCATTTAGCATCTATTGGAAGTAAGTGGATAATCTTATTGTATATACATATTTTAAATCATCTAACTTCATTTCATATAATGATAATCACTTTAATAATACAACTTCTATAGATTGATTATTTCCGATATATCCGTGGCACAAGTCCATGAAGTCACTGACAACTGGACTGAGCCATGTTGGCAGGTGTAGATTACATGGTTGGGATCCGCGAGATGATAGCAACCGATGGTTAGAGACCATGAGTGACATGGCTCAAAATCGTTTGCAATGGCGAAGGTGCATCCATTCCTTGTGTTCTACCAAATTCTAATCTTCTGAATTCTTCATGTCTCTATCTTTTTTCTCTTTTCAAATTTATTTCACTGTATTATACTCCTTGTATAACATCTTCAAACCCTAATCTTTCGGATTACTGTGGGATTTGAATCGACAACTGCATGTCTGTGTTAATGTGGTATGGCAACTCGAACTGATGTACGTACGTACGAAGTTCTACGTTGTGACTGACTGATTCATATCTTTCCAGTTATTTATTATATATCCCCTGGTGAATTACGAATGGTAACTTTTAGGTATATTTATGAATCAATGTAATATGCCTATTTCCTATTGTACAATTATTACGTAACTGAACTATTCATATTCGTATTTCTCTTATCATTAGCTTTATTTTGATCTTTGACTTATTATCATACGATTCTTGAGTTATCATCAGTTTGTTGATTACTATTCACAGTCACATCCGGCTAAATATTGTACAAATGTTATTATCTATTTTATGGGTCGATATGGTCTCTTTGGTTGGTATATAAACTCAGTATGTTTGAAATACAATGATTCATACCACTGAGGCTGTTATTGGTGTTTTGGAACTAACTGGCTGGGCTAGGCAGATCGCAGGATCGGTTAGCACTCTAGTCTGCTCGTACGGGTTTCGTGTCACTTTTCCAATCGACAATTCGCTGCTCCCTGTTTGGCGGGTCTTATCGCGTCACACATCAACTAGTCATCCACTCGACCACAAGCATAACAGTAGGATTCTGCTATGCTTTGTCAATCAGTTAGTGTCACTATCTTCTACACATACAATGTGGCTAAATGTTAACCACTTAGCGCGAGGCCCGAAGATACCGAATTCAATCTCCCGTGCTTTCGTGAATGTGCACTGCTGAGTTGTTCCACTTTCAGGATAAAATAATTGTTTAGTGCTTACTGGTTTTCAATGCTTGTCCACAATCAGTCCATATTATGAACTATGGATGAGAAAGGAATCCTTCCAAACTTGATTCACAACAGTGAATAGTAGGAAGAATTTAAAGATTGACATATATTGTGCCTACACGATTTCTTCCCTCTCTACCATTGCTTGAATCAAAATATTTTTTTACGTTTTATTATTTTCCCCTTTTTCATATAGTTATTCGTCCTGGGTCATCTGAAGCCGAAGGTTTAAGCAAAGAAGATTTAGCTAGAAGGGATGCATTATTACGAGAGAAAAAGAAAAAGCTAACGGATCCAAATTATTTTATTAGTGATGTTCGATTATGTTTACGTAATCTACCCTTACATGTGTCAGATGATGACTTAAAATCTGCTTGCATGAAATTTCTAAAGAAAGGTACGGACCGCCGAATTTCAGAAGTGAGTACGTTTAGAATCTATTAGTGGTATATTCTTATTTAAGCATTGTTATGGTCAATTTGTAAGGTTTGATTTGCTCATACGTTTGGCGTTTTCTTATATATTCACTGATAGTTGTTATTGGATGATAACTAATTACAAGGTTACGTATTATACTTTGACACACGCATGCTGCACCAGCACAGGAGATAATAAACGGGGGTAAGAGTGAGATCTATACTCATGATCCAGTAATGAAATCTGCATGTATTCAGTGCCTTAGTTGTCAAGAATCTCAATCACTAACCACTATATTGCAGGCTTGAACCACACTCCATTAAATTCTTTACAGGCAGCTGGGCTGTGTCTTTACCCCTTATACAAGACTCTCAATCAGTCATAATTAGCGTACAATCTAACATAAATTTGCGTTAGCCTACTTTTCCATACCATATTGGCACCATGGGATAAAATTAACGAGATGACTAGCATAGTTTTATTTATTTATGTAAACACATAAATATCGGTACAAGGGGACACCAAATATATATTCGTCACACAAATCTCATTTGATTCGTGTGAGGGCTGTGTTACTGCCCAGGTGCCCATACCGAAACAGGTGGTTTTCTTAGTGGACCACACCCCGAGCCTTTGACCTAAAGATCTGATCCACAAGTAGTGGAACATCGTAAGGAGATGCAGTCCCATGGTAGCCTATGACCAACACTTGGTTCATACGCCATTTGTTCCATCAAGATACTGAAGTCCATGTGCACCATTGGTTTGGAATCAGAGTTTTCCAACTCCCCTAGATAGACTTTCTGTGTCCACCAACCCTGTTAAAGTGCCGGACATTCGCTTTTCGTCGTGTCAATTTCGTAAACAACACCGGTGTCATGAGAAGGCAGTGAGTAGGACTTCCCTGGTAGAGGCTGTATACGCGTGGCCATGTGAGAGCATTTCGAGAGGGAGAGCAGACTGTCCCCACCATCGACCGTACCAGGACATTTGGGTCCTATTTTTTTAGAGCTTTCGATACTTTTGATCTTATAATAGACAATTAATAGTCAAAGAGTTGAGCATATTGACCTATAGTATTGTTTTAAACATCTCATGTCAAAACCACGTAGATCTAGCTGTTATTTACCCTCTAATCTACCAGCTGGTATCCACTCTGTGTTTATAACTCAACTGAATATATAAAATTATTTACCATTAACAAGTATGGTTTATTTTTATGCTGTACATTTACAAAATGGTATATATTGTCCTCTTTCTTTTTATTTTGTAATTCAATCATCAGTGTCGTATTATGCGTAATCTTCAACCAGGCAGGCAACAATATCGTTCACTTGGTTATGGATTTGTTGCATTTTCTAATCATGAAAATGCATTAAATGTATTACATGGTTTAAATAATAATCCAAATGCATTCCCACCAAGTAATCGAGTAAGTTAATCATCCTATACTGTATAATATGATATTTGATTTAATTTGTTCATTTATATATATAAGAATTGATCTATGATTCCACATACTGACATTTCCCTTCTGTCTTTTAATCAAACCTTGTTCTGGCTTCATTCTGGTTCTTTGTTGAATAGTCAGATGATTAAGTGAATTGTATATCATGTAATCTCTAATGTTTTGATCAACACTTGTAAACCACTTTTTCTATTCTAATAATTTGTCGTAAATTTCATAGTTGTTTAGTTGATTTATGTAATGTGAAACAATTATTTAATGAAGATTGATAGTGGCTAGCAGTGGAATCCAGTTTGACGCGCGTTTCGTCCTATTTGGGACTCGTCAGCTAGATGTACCTGCATCTTAGAGTTGATGGCTATCAAGACTCAGTAACTGAATGGATAACGTGATGGCGTTTGAAGCGAAAGGTACTGGGTTCGAGTCTCAGAGTGAACATCAACTCTGAGATGCAGGTACATCCATTTGACGAGTCTCAAGTAGGACGAGACGCGCGTCAAACTGGATTTCACTGCTAGCCACTATCTATCTTTGCTTACAACGCTTGTGAAATAAGGCTATATCAAGGCAATACGCACAGTATGCACATATGCCAATAAGAGACTGACCAGTTGCAGTCCTACACATCAATTGGGAAGATTCAAACAAGTAATACTAAGTGAATTTAATTATTTAATATTCATTGAAGTACCCGATTTTCATCCAATTAGGTCTTGGTATCGAATCTTACCTTATGTACTTCATTTCGAAGTGGAGTACATAAGCCTTTTAGTGTTGTTGGTCTCTTTAAATTACTACATGATTTAATTGCGAAGTTTTAAATTGTCTTTCTGGGCAACATCATCAGTGCTGGACTCATGTAGAAGTGAGTCGTAGGTCAGTTTTTTCTGAAAGCCTTGTTTGTGGCTGATTGTATTTGTGGTTTTTCGTCTCTGCTAGTTCTTTTATTTAAATTGACTATTTTGTTTGGGTAACCTCTGATCTTACCAGAGACCTAACTCAGAATCTACATATCTCTCGGCAAACATTTAAACATTAGAGTTATTAAAGTTGTTTCCAATAGTACTACTTACATAGAACCTCTTTAAGTTAACCTAACTAACTAATTAATTTCAATATAAAAGTCATTATACAATAAGATGAGATCATTAGGTTGTGTGAATCAAAATGGAATTGTTTTTTGTAAAGTGATATTATCAAAAGATACAATCTATGGGATAATGTGAACAAAATCAACATAGGCTTTATTTATTTCCAAAGTAAACCCTGTTGATGATATATGTAGAAAAAAAGAAGTTTAAAAAGTATCACCAATTATCAACTATTCAATAAGATGATCAAAACAGGCCCTCAAATGCTTTCGTACGGCCGAGAGTGGGGAGAGTCCGCTCTCCCTCCGGAAATGCTCTCACACGGCCACACGTATAAAGCCTCTGACAGGGAAGCCCTACTCACTGCCTTCTCGTGGCATTACTGTTGTTCGCGAAATTGAGAAGACGAAAGGCGAATGTCCAGCGATTTAACCGGGTCGGTGGACACATAGTCTACCTAGGGGAGTTGAAAAACTCTGATTCCAAACCAATGGTGCACATGGGCTTCAGTATCTTGATGGAACAACTGGCATATGAACCAAGTGTTGGTCATAGGCTACCATGGGACTGCATCTCCTTACGATGTTCCACTACTTGTGGATCAGATCTTTAGGTCAAAGGCTCGGGGTGTGGTCCACTAAGAAAACCACCTGTTTCGGTTTGAGCACCTGGGCAGTATCACAGCCGTCACACAAATCAAATTATTTGTGTGGCGCATCTATATCTAGTGCCCCTTTGTACCAATATTTGTGTTTAAATAAATAAATAAATGTAAAATACACAAAATGACTATTGAATATCATCCTTGCCAATGATATCCGACCAACGGATGTGGAGATTCTCGGATAGACAATTATTTATAAATACTTGTACTATTCTGATCATGGCTGTGATAGTTCTCGAAGTCTCAGTTCCGTGCAGTAGGACTCTCTTGGCGTTCTATGGTGAGTACTGATATCTAATATAAAAAATTTTGTCCTATTATAAGGATAATTGTTTACACCTCTTCTCTCTCTTTTTTGTTCGTTCTTTTGTATCTTATTCAATAGCGACCAATTGTTGAATTTTCAGTGGAAAATATGAGAGCATTACAATTAAAACAGAAAAGAGCCGAAAAATGTTTGGTAAGTTGGAAAAGTTTGTGTAAATCTTCATACTATGTGGTACTTAATGTTATGTGGTATTTCATTGATACACTTACGTTTAGAGTCCATTGTATCATCCATTCCCATTAGTTTTCATATCGTCCATTATGGTACTGATTTTGGGATCAGATGGAAAATGTCGGAGGTAATCAGTTTAATTCATGTAGATGTATGAAATAAAAGTCTTGTAGGACTAGTATCTTTTTGTTCACCATTACTGATCGGTTGATATCCTAGAGAGATGGAGAAACTCAGTGGTTTAAGTTGTTTTTAGATGTATCTCTGAATAAAAGAGTTAAATCATCTGCAAAGTCCAAATTGTCTAGTTACATACAAGCTATCCATTTTATTTTGTGCTTCCTCTGAGATATGGAGATCCTCATAATCCAGTCAACCACCAGAAGAAAGATAAAGGGAGAGAAAGTAAACAATTTTGTCCGAAACCAGTCCTTAGTTGGAATACGTCTGTCAGTTGTCCTCCATGTATCGCTTTGCAGTGTAGTCTGTCAAAAGAATTCCGTATGATGTTAACTATCTTTTCAGGTACATCATAGTGTCGATGAGGTTCCCATAAAGTCTTCCTATGCATCCTAACAAACGCTTTCTCATACTCAAGGAAGTTTATGTATAGTGACGAGTTCCATTCGATTGATTATTCAACAATGATCCCTAATGTCTTGATTTGGTCTGTGAATGACTGATCCTTAAATAATATAGTCTGTTGATCTCGAGGTTGGATGTCTACTGAATCTTTCATTCGGTTCAATAACACTCTGTTAAACTTTTCCAGATAGCGATAGTAGTACGATGCCTCTAGCTGAGTTCTCAAGCTTTCTCAAATCTTTCTGTGGAATATTTATGAAGTATCCTTGTTTCCAATCTGTCGGTACTTGTCCCTCCTCCTAAATCTTCCATAATAGAGTGCAGAGCATCGTTCCAGTTAATTTTATGTCCGACCAGCGCTTCAACTGGTATGTTGTCACATCCTGATGCTCTCCCACTCTTTATCTGTCTGATAGCCATGGTGATTTCTTCGATTGTTGGAACAACAATATAAGTGTGAGGTTGATTGGTACTACCTGGTTTTGCAAACCGAGGTCGCTGGAGCGGAATTCAAACCTGTGACTTAGCGACTAAAAGTTGAGTGCCTTAGCTACTTCTCCACTACTACATACACACAATAGTAACTACACATAATAGCATTCCTTATGAAGAATGTTCAACGTAAAGTTAGATGTTGCGGTTGAGTGATATGGACTGTGGAACCATTTAAAATCAAAAGACACTGAATAACTTGAGATGAGATGGGAAAGGTTCGTAGATCAGGATAATGATTTTGGCGTAATTGTGCTTTCTAAACTGGGTGGTTTAATCATGAAGCTATCACTGTCTATCTAGACTATTTCATCATTATCAGCGCTTACTTCAAAAATAAGTGGATAAACTAAAAAAAAAGAAAGAACAAGAGAAGGCAAGCCGAACATCCTCTCATAAAATCAACATCTTTAATTCTAGGAAACACTATATCAGACAAAGTAACCTCTCTCTTCATCTTTTCTTAAATAGATATCGACCAGATTTCAAGTTCCAAGATATATCTTTGTTTATAACAATGCTTCTGGATAATTATGGATGCATCTTCAGCTAGGAGAATGTTGAAATTGTTAACGAAGGTCATAAATAAGATCAGAGAATCTTTTAAAGCTTACTATCTAGGTCAGCTAACAATAAACATTGAAATAATTTACCAACTACTTAGAAATATCATAATTGATAGAAAGTCAAGAACTATATCCGAGAGGTGAATGATCCAAGTAAATGATCAAAACAAACTATCAATCACTTGCGGAGGAATTTGAATAGCTCTAAAGTTTCTGTTCACGAATGTTTCATGACTAAGCCATTTTGTTCACAGACTACCATTTCACTTAAATCATTAAAACATCATTTCGCCTTAGTGTAAAGTTTATTAGTATTGATCACCTAAGACCCTATCACCAGCAATCGGACTCAGAAACTCTTGTAGTTTCTTAGTAAATACAATATTATTAAATTGAAGAGAGTCTTAAAGTAGAATAAATCAACCAGGTCGTCTATTAGGTCTTTTTGTTGTTCAGTATTTCTTGGACAATATACTTCACTCTACTCTTTGCAAATCACAATAAATATGAGAGTGAACACTATATATGTATATATATTCCAATAATTCAAACAACAAACATCCAATCATAAAAATATCGAGTTTCCATAGAATTTACCTAAGAACCTCCTAATATCTTCTTGATTCTTCTATTAATGCTGATTGGTTGAGAATAGATTAATACCATTGATATGTTCCTATTTAAGGTTAATCACAGCATGGAATATTATATATAGTTGAAATCATGAGTCAATTGAAGCTAGACCACCATGGAAAACCTGGAAGCACCGTTGAGTAGTCCCACAATAAGACGAAACGGCCTTACAGTGCTTCCGGGTTTTCCATGGTGGTTTAGCTTCAATTATCTCATGATTTAAACTATATAACATTACAAAACGCCCTTCTGATAATGATCATATGCTCACTGGTGACTGGCTCCATGAGGTATTTCCCGGGGTTCTAATGAGAAGCAATGACCAATGGATTACAACTAGGTCTATTTTGAGATATCAACTCATTGAAGACATTGGTGAATGGTTGCTCAATTTCGTGGATTGGTTGAAGTTAGACATTAACACCGTTGGATGCCGGCTCAGTGGTCTATAGGTTAGGCGCTCGCGCACGAGACTGATAGGTCCTGGGTTTGAATCTCGCGAGGTGGGATCATGGATGCGCACTGCTGAGGAGTCCCACAATAGGACGAAACGGCCGTTCAGTGCTTCCAGGTTTTCCATGGTGGTCTAGTTTCAATTGACTCATGAGTTCAACTTTGAATAATATGTATGTATATAGTTCCTCATTTTTCTTGGTTTATTTTCTCCCCCTTCCCCCCAAATTAGATGCTTCAATCTAAAACCACAGAAACATCATCCTCATCATCACCATCACAATTATTCACAATGAATATTGACAAGAAGTCCAAAAAGGCTAAATCTATATTATCCCCCAAGACATGTCATCGAACAATATCTAAAAAGTCTCGAATTAATAATGAGAATAATAATAAAGGAAAGAAATTAGATTTATCTAAAACTAAAATTCATCATAAATCATTATCAATTTTACCAAAACATTTTGGTCCAAAAAATCGCCATCGTCATCGTAAACCATCCATAATCTCATCAAAACCAAAACAAAAAATAACACGGAAACAAAAACGTACCACGAAAAGAAACACACAGATGTAATTGAATATAAATTATAAATAGAGAATAAAAAAATAAGAAAATGTATATATATATATAGTACACATGAATAACGATTTCATGTATGCACATTTGTCAAGTAGTTTGTTTGTTTCTTTGTTCGTTTTGGGGTTGTTTTTTGATTATTATTAGACAATGCTCTCATATGGCTACGCGTATATAACCTCTGACAGGGAAGTCCTACTCACTGCCTTCTCACAGTGGTGGGGGTGTTGTTTACGAAATTGAGAGGACGAAAAGCGAATGTTCGGCGCTTTAACCGGGTCAGTGGACACGGAAAGTCTATCTAGGGCAGTTGAAAAACCTTGATTCTAAACCAATGGTGTGTGTGTGCTCCAATATCCTTAGGGAACAAATGGTGTATAAATCAATCGTTGGTCACCGACTACCATGAGACTGCATCTCCTTACGATGCTCCACTGCCTTGTGGACTAGACCTTCAGGTCAATGGCTCGGGGTGTAGCCCCTTAAGAAAACCACCTGTTTCGGTTTGGGCACCTGAGCAGTATCACACAAATCAAATGAGATTTGTGCGGCGCATATATATCTGGTGCCCCATTGTACCAATATTTGTGTTTAACTAAATAAATTAAAAATTTATTTGTTGCTACTAGGTAGTAATCAGTCATAGTTTTTCGTCGGCCTATGCTCCATCGGGAGTAACAGGCGAAAGTAAGTAAGTAAATAATGATACAAATGTGTGCATTGATTCAGGTTACCATATCTCATTAACTCAGTGTTATAACTTGTGTCCGAGTGGATGCCTTGTTAACGTATAACGTGAGTAGACCGTCATCAGAGAGTAGCGAATTATCGATTAGAATAGTGACACACGAAAACCGTATAAATAGTCTAGAGTACGTAACGGTCCTGCTTTCTGATTAGCTCAGCCAGTTAAGTCCAGAACAGCCTCCGTGGTATGAATCACTGTATTTCAAATGTACTGAGTTTATATACTAATCAAACTGACCACATCATACCATAAAATATAAAATAACATTTGTACGTCATTTAGCCAAATGTGGTTGTGAATAAGAGGAACAGTAATCAATGAACTAGGGATAACTCAAGAACGGTAAATCGCATAGTAATAGTCTATAGGTCATAATAAAGCTTATAATAAGAGGAACATGAATATGAATAGTTTAGTTAATTAACAATTATGCAATATAAAATATGCATATCACATTGGTCCATAAATAGTTCTCAAAAGTTACCATTCATGATTCTCTTCGAGGTATAACGAAATCACTAACTATTGGTAATGATATTCACATGAATTTTAATTAGTTAATCTTCACTTACTTATATGCATGACTCTGTTCAACAGTCATTTTCATCATAGACTGGTTGCTTGTCTTAGTTTGACCCTCCTAGCTTCTTTTCAACCTACTCGTATACCAATCATCATCGTGTATCGCGGCAGTCGATGGATGGTTATACGTAATACACGTCATAATCATCTTAGTTGATAAAGATTCATTACTTCATCAATCGATTTGCCATACTTAGCTAGTACTCTGCTCCTAACATCAGAATTGCTAACTCATTAGTCCCAAAATACGTGAGCAATAGTTTGAATACACCGACGATCGAATAATAGTAATCTACGTATATCCTCTATTTTTAAAAGCTTTGTTTCATAGCCTTATAATAAGCCTGAACGAACTGCTGCATAGTGTACTCGTTCTTTAGT
Organism: Schistosoma rodhaini; assembly: GCA_944470415.2. Lineage (NCBI taxonomy): Eukaryota > Metazoa > Platyhelminthes > Trematoda > Strigeidida > Schistosomatidae > Schistosoma > Schistosoma rodhaini. The sequence continues at coordinate 20,230,408 of OX104040.1, read as the reverse complement.
TAGTAAACGGATATCTTGTCTACTCTACAAGTGACTCAAGTTAGCGAAAGCCAAACGGGATTTCTAAATCCGTACAATCATCGCACGCTCAACTACCTCACTCCCTATTCTTAGTTTCGCCATGACGCACGTTTGTCCTGGAAAAATATTTTGGATTCAAAGATAAAGAGACCCATACCAAATATGCTTGTATTGTTGCTTAAGGCGATTAGAAGACGTTTTCGCCAAAATGAACTATTTCATTTGCATATTCTAAGTTATTAAGTGAATCTCCTGGTAGAAGGTGGATTCCCGGGAGTTAAAGCAATCAGTGTTATCTTTAAAAAGATGTCTATTACAAATTTAAATAAAAATGAGGAAAGTAGCAAACCTTGATTTTCAGTTAACTAAATAACTTCTTTTCGAAGGTGTAGTAGTTGAAATACTTGACTTTTGACTGATGGATCTTAGGTCCCAACACCGCTTCATCGACTTCCGTTTAGGCAGCCACGTCATATCTTTAGCCCTCACTTAACTGAAGTTGTATGTAGCTCACAGTCGAGTATACAAGAGTCTGTACTCCCTATCTAAATAAATTAACTGGTCAGAAACGACTGACGAAGCAAAGGATGAATTCGCAATCCAATAACCGCGTAAATAGTTTCGTCTATTAATAACTATACATGCCAATGTGTGCAACTTGATTAGTGACTGAAGCCTGGGCATCTTTTTGTGACTAGATACAAACTTATTGACATTCATTCAATACCTAACTGAAACATAAAGATAGTGCCCACCATAACAAATCCCTTGAGGAGCAATCGGATGAAATATACTCCATATTTTTCACTGTTATAAAGCAAATAAGCTGATAAAACTCCCAATTACCCTTATAGTAATGTTGGCTAGCACTCTGAGTCAATGAGGATTGAGAGGCTTTGATTGGCTACGTTTTAGTCTAACCTTCTGAGGAAATAAACATATACTATCAGTTGAAACTTTGGGATGATTTTATGGAGGAAACATATTTATTTCTGAATGAGATGTGTATATATTTTAGTCCAATCAGACAATAAAAGCTTTATGCTCAATCCTAATCTTCTCGCAGAAGTAGCCGGTTGAGGCTAGGAAGTGTACACAGTAGCAGACTCCGACGTTTGGGTATTCAACTTATTAGCTAAGTATACCTTATTTGACTAAATATCAATTCAGAATTATCCACTGAAGTATACTAAAACTTTCAAGCAGGTTGATTATAGTTCGAATATGTGATTCATTAATGAGAAAAAATAACTAAGTGGGCGTTTTCTAGTTCTTTATTGTTGGAGAGGATTTTATGATTAATAATAATGTTTGGGTCTTGTCACATAAATGAACAGAATGAAGATCGTTAAATGATTTGCAATGATACAGTGTAATTGAGTGACAACTGCTCGTGTAGCCGAGTTGTCAGTCAATTGAAGGATTTGAATATGAACAACTTGGTCTCGTGTGCAGTTACGGGTATGAGGGCTAATATCAATTCCCGGCTGTCCACACTGTGGAAGGGTATTTCTTGAGGGATCTGAAAAGGAAGTTGGATTAGTGTTGGTTTTAACGACGTGGGAGCGTGACCGCGGTGCCCAAGGGACAACTGCTTGAGGCTGGTCACGCACGGCCTTTTTGTGGGGATTTCTGATGCTTTAGCTGCGTTCTTCAAAGGACCTTACCATCGGAGACGGGAATCCGTGAGGTATGACATTTTTAGGGTCGACCTTTTCCAACTCCTTTCCTTGTGAAAAGGCAGCATCGCTGCAGATGCTGGTTTTCCGAGGGAAATACCTTACTGCTGTCACACCCCTCTACAGTCTACAGTACGACTTCGCCCTCAGACCTTGAGTCGCTGCTTTTCGTCTTACCGTTCTGCAATCGACTTGCCTGGCATGGTAGAACCTACAGGAACTTATGTTCCAGCCAATATTGCTCGGTTGGGTCATCACGATAACCAAGCCCAACCACCACGTCAAGGCTGCAGCTATGGTTGAGTAATTGATAATAACTTGTGTCAACTCAACCAACTATGTTACCGGTCATGCCCAGTTTCATAGAGATAATCACATTTTCAATTTCATGAAGATTGTTACCTTTTTAAGTATTTCACCCAAAATTCATCGTCAACAACAGACCTGTCTGGCATGGTAGGACCTCGAGGAACGATTATTCCGGCCAGTATAGCTCGATTGGTTCATTACGATAGACAAGCCCGATCACTACGTCAAGGTGACAGCAACGGTCGGGAGCCAAGTTATCGACTCAAACTAGTTGAATTAATATGATAGATGGCTAAAAGCCAAAAGAATAGGTTTTTCATATTTAATAACGGTACATGCTTGTTTGTACATAAATAATTAGAACGAATTTAGAGAGGCTTTACATCCATATATAACGAGGATTTAGCAAAGGTGATAGTTTTTAAAAAAATAAACTTTCCATTGTTTTGGTTGATACAGTTTTAATGAAAGTGAACCTAGAGCTTTAAAAATCTTCATATACTCTTGATTGTATGAGTGATATCACATGATGCGTTAACTTTCTGGGTACACTGAAGGTTTTTCTTGCCTACTAGTGATAGGTCCCTATTAATATCTTCGGTATGTTAGCCCCAAAGTGCCCTCATATGGCCGAAAGTGGGGAGAACCCTCTCTGCCCCTCGAAATGCTATCATATGGTCACATGTATGTAGCCAATGCCAAGGAATTCCTACTCACTGCTTTCTGGCGGTGGGGGTGTTATTTACAATACAAAGAAATAAACAATGACAGATGCAAGGTCAATAAGAAATAATCAACATAGAGGTGTACAGCACTAGCTGTGAACTACACGTGGAGAAAATCAAACACTTCATTTCTTTCCGAAGTTTGTGTTGATCATGTTCAGAAGGACGATGAAATCTCCACGAGCATACCATCCAGCTCAGAGAACAAAACTCCATCAAAAACAATATCCGTACCTAAAAATTGACGTCCGTTGCTTCAACCCGGTGGGTGGGTATAGGGGATTCATCTAGGGGAGCTGGAAACCTCTTTCCGAACCAATGATACACATGAGCCACAGGATCCTGAGGAGACAGATGGCGTATGAACCTAATTTTGGTCGCCGACTACATCGGGATAGCTTCCCAGCCCACACAAATTCACTGATTTGTGTAACTCATATTGTTACGTCCTACAACCAACCAGTACGCGTAGACGACCTTAAGCAACTAATAAACATCAGGGACTTGGAACACTGATACTCTAGACCTGGCGGTTGGCTCCTAACGAAGTGCAGTAGCGCAAAGCCAATGTTCACCTGTCGAAGATTATTATATCTCAGACATTCATTTATATGCATACAAGACCAGATCACACAGCAGACCAATTTGGGTCAGAATCGGTCACAATACCACAGGTAGATTCACTTTTTATGCTCTAAATTTAGAGGTCTAATATCCCCTTGTAAATACTTTATCTTGCTGTCTCTTCAAATCATACTCTTAATGCTTAGTTTCTCACATTGTCATCGCTACTACTATATGGTTTCGACTCCTCTGTTCATCTTGTTGTGATGATGTGGTATGCTAAGTCAGGTCATTACATTTTTTTTACCAGGTTCTTTACGTTGATACTAAGTCATTATGGCGGTGTATATATATACACAAAGGATTTGATTATTTAATATATACAACTTTGTGTTTGAACAGTTGTTTGTTTATGTGTTAGTTGGGTGTATTATTTCCAATCGTGCTTAACCATTGTAGTGAACAAGAATACGATTGGGGACAATCAAATGCATTTGGACACAAAATTACAGAATATCTCAGTAAAGTATGATAACCATACAGTAAACAGTTAATTTGCAGACTGTCAATCAATTGTCTTAATCTTAACTGTTCCTTCTGCAAATATCCGTCCATCGTCTCAGATTTCATTGTTCATGCATTTTCAAACTAAATGCGTTCCGTTTGCGTTCTTTCCTTATCGATCTTCAACTGAAATACATTCTATGACTGACCATCGCCTCCAAATGCCCTGGTACGGCCGAGAGTGGGGAGAGTCCACTCTCCCTCTCGAAATGTCCTCACATGGACACGCGCATATAGTCTCTACCAGGGAAATCCTACTAACTGCCTTCTCGTGACACCGGTGTTGTTTACGAAATTGAGAGGACGAGGAGCGAAATCCGGCGCTTTAACCGGGTTGGTGGACACGGAAAGTCCACCTAGAGGAGTTGGAAAACCCTGATTCCAAACCAATGGTGCGCATGGTCTCCAGTATCCTGAGGGAACAAATAGCGTATGAATCAATTGTTGGTCACCGGCTACCATGAGACTGCATCTCCTTACGATGCTCAACTGACTCGTGGATCAGACTTTTAGGTCAAAGACTCCGGGTGTGGCCCCCTTAGAAAACTACCTGCTTCAGTTTGGGCACCCGGGCAGTATTCCAGCTCTCATACAAATCAAACGGTTTGTGAGGCGCATACATGTTCGTTGTCTCCGTGTACCAATATTTATGTGTACAAATAAATAAACAAAGCATCATCACATACTACTTATGTGCATATAAGTAACCCACACCACACCGTTAGAAGATTCAACTCTTATATAATCTAAAAACACTAAATTCCATCTGCAAATATTCAAAGAATGTCATTTTCAAAGATATTTAATTTGTATGTAAACAAACTACTATCTTGGGTAGTGGGAAAACGGTTAAAGTTAACTGATTAATTATAATAATCTGTGGTTCTGTGCACTGATGACACGACGTATGTTCCTATCCTTCAGAGTTTTTATGGTGCCATTTGGCCGGACAACACACAGGCGACTGTTAACGGAGATCCATTCTAATAGTGCTTGTTCTGCCCTCGTACTAAGTGCTATGCCTACACCTGCCATTCCACGAGAACTAGCCATCAAGTCGCCAGATACACGGAGGGTGTATTTCGTCGGCTGTTCATTTTGGAGAGATGAGGTCAAGTGAATGACCACACTAGGATCCTGTATGCGTGTTTCCGAGACACAGCATACATCAATCTTACGAGATTCTAGGATTTTAGCCAGGGAGGACTGCTGACCGATTTGACATAGAGTGTGTACGTTGAAGGCTTCAATGTGTAGTGTGGAGCGAGGTTTTAGTAGACCTGGGACAGTGTTTAATGCACCAGAATCGTTGGCCATAGTAACACTTGAGGAAGAAGCCGAAAGTGGAAGTTTAGTGTTAAAAGCAGAGATAAGAGGAATAATAGGAATTGAAGAGGGAGATTGATTTTGAATACAGTGATCTTAAATGCTGTTAGAGGTATTGAAGCATTTAAAACTTGCCGGTTGCTCACACTGTGGATGGGTTCTTATAGAGGTACCTGAAAAGGAAATTGGATTAGAAGTAGTCTTAATGATCTGAGAGCGTGACCGCAGTGCCCAAAAGACAACTGCTTGAGGTCGGTCACGCACGGCCTTTTTGTGGGGAATTTTCGACGTGTTAGCTCCGTTCTTCAAAGGACCTTACCGCCGGAGACGGAAATCATTAGGATAAGGCAAGGTGTGCATTTTTATGGTCAACCTTTTCTAACCCCACCCCTCCTTGTCGGAAGGCAGCATCGCTGTTATAATGGTTGTCTGAAGGAAACACCTTACTGCTGTCACACCTCCGTACAGTCATCAGTACGACTTCGCCTTCGAACCTTGGGACTGCTGCTTTTAGTCATACCGCTCTTCAAGCGACCTGTCTAACATGGTAAGACCTTTAGGAACGATTGTTGCAATCAGTATAGCTCGATTGATTTATCACGATAGGCAAGCCCGACCACCACATCAAGGTAGTAGCAACGGTCGGGTTTGGAAAGATGACCAATTTACTTATTCAGAAAAAAACACCGGCTACACTTTCTCACCATGTGACTTTGGAACAGTATTTGACTTGTCTAAGCTTGCTCAGAAAGTTGAATTCGCCAACTGTGTTACAATATCACACAATTAAAAAGCCGGACAAAGTTCCTTTGCTATATGATTACAAATTACTTGCAAAAGATAAGTAGTGTAGATAGTTATGACAACAATATCTCTAGGATAGCTTTGTCTCCTATTTACCGTTCGTTGTTTTATGATCAGCTGATTTTCCTGGGTGTAATGGAATGAAAATTTTCCTGTTCATTTTTAAAGCTAATTTCCTTCGAAATTGATTTAATTTCAAACTTGGCGTTGATTCTTCATTAGTGAGAGTAGTTTACTGTTAATTTTCAAAACTGGTTCTTACAAGTGCTATTCCTGTGATTATAACAAGGAACCGCGGAAGATAATGTGTGATCATATTTTAATAGGAGTGAAAGAAATAATATCAAAAATCTCTTTTTATCAATTTAATTTGAGCTCTCATTGTGAATAATTGAATAACAACCTAGTGGTAGTCGAATGATATCTTACTAAATACGAAGATAGATCATAGTTTTAATACTGTTTATGGCATTGTGGACGCCAACTTCTAAGAATACCTGAACTTAAATTCAGTCAGTCACAAAGTAGAAATTCGTACGTACGTACGTACCACAGTTCGAGTTGCCATATCACATTAACACAGAGATGTAGTTGTCGACTCAAATCCCATAGTGGTAGAAGTAGTAAGAGTATAAGCATTATGTGAAAGATTAGGGTTTGAAGATGTTATTCAAAGAGTATAATCAAGTGAAATTAATTTGAAAAGAGAAAAAAGATAGAGACATGAAGAATTCAGAAGATTAGAATTTGTTAGAACACAAGGAATGGATGCACCTTCGCCATTGCAAACGATTTTGAGCCATGTCATTCAAGGTCTCTAACCATCAATTGCAATCATCTCGCAGATCCCAACCAGGTATTCCACACCTACCAACATGGTTCAGTCCAATTGTCAGTGACTTCATGGATTTGTGCCATGTTTTGGTGTGGCCGCCCCTAGCTTTCTTCCAACCTACTCCTACACCATGAAACATTGCACTGGATTGAAATTACAACAGTTGTTCACTGTACCCGAGTTTCCAAAGGTCCTATGGTTGAAATCAGACAATTAACATAAAATAATGTAGGTCAAGCCTATCACTTATCAATTCACATCTTGCTCCTACATTTCTTTACTAGAAAGTCAGCTAATACATCATACCTTTTTATTCTGTATTGAATACATGAGTGTGAATTTAGTGTTAACCGGCTGAATGATAGAGATATACAGTATGTTACATTTCATGGCTAACTAATTATTCTACCAGGTCTGTTGTGGAGATATCATCTCACTGAAGACAATTGGTGAACGGTCGCTCAATATCGTGGATTGGTTGAAGTTAGACATTAACACCTGTGGATGCCAGCTCAGTGGTCTATCGGTTAAGGGCTTCGGCTCGAGACTGGTAGGTCCTGGGTTCGAATCTCGCTCGCGAGAGCGGGTTCGTGGATGCGCACTGCTGAGGAGTCCCTCAATAGGACGAAACGGCCGTCCAGTGCTTCCAGGTTTCCGATGGTGGTCTAGCTTCAATTGACTCATGATTTCAACTGTGAAAATAACTAATTATTCATTTATGCTACTGACAAAACATGAAACATGCTCACTGGTTACTGACTTCAAGCGATATTTCCTTGAGTTCTAGTGGGAAGCAGTGACCAGTGGAGTTCTGCCAAGTCTGTTGTGAGATAGTAACTCTCTGAAGACAATTGGTGAACGGTTGCTCAAAATCGTGGATTGGTTGAAGTTAGATATTAACACCTGTGGATGCCGGCTGGCTCAGTGGTCTATCGGTTAAGTGCTCTGGCACGAGACTGATAGGTCCTGGGTTTGAATCTCGCGGGTGCGGGGTCGTGGATGTGCACAGCTGAGGAGTCCCATAATAGGACGAAACGGCCGTGCAGTGCTTCCAGGTCTAGCTTCAATTGACTGATGGTTTCAACTATGAAAAACATGAAAAGTTGATATTATGTTTCAGTTTCGTAAATGGTCTAGAATTTCCAGTTTCTCTCTCATTCAGTATGTTTGATAGCAACAGTAGTTCATCATTGAACTAATAGAATCCATAGTCAATAAACTGAAAAATGGTTTACTGGTTATTGTTATAGACTTTTTTAAGATAACTTCTCTTTTATTGAAAACAACATTCTATATAGTCATATCGCCTAATCATCGAAAAGTATGCGAATGTAACGTAAACTTATTATTAATCATGATACAATAGTATATATTACAAACTGCTACCTGGTTCTAATTTCATTAATTCTTTGCTAAATATCACTTTCACAAAGGGGCTTTGTGAGACGTTTCAGTGGTCTAGAGGTTAGGCGTTCGCGCTCGAGACCATAAGTTTCTGGTTTCTAACCGAGGAAGCGGGATCTGACAGCAGTAAAAACTCAAAGCTGTAAAATAATTTGTAATTATTTAGTAAGTAACCCCTTTATTAGGTCAAGCAGATCATTGAATATTGATCTAATGATCCGAATATTATGTGCTTGACATAATACCTAAAATCATTGGAGTCTCATTCTCAATGGTGTTATAACTTGTGGCTTGCCTGAATGCTCTCTTAATGTATAACGTGATAATACCCACCAATTAGAATGCAGTGAATTATCGATCGGACTAGTGACACACGATACCCACACGAGCAGTCTAGAGTACTTGTCGGTCCTACTTCCTACCTAGCCCAGCCATTTAAGACCAGAACACCAATAACAGCCTCAACGATATGAATCATTATTCTCAAACATACTGAGTTTATATACCAACTAGAGAGACCAAATCTTACTATAAAATAAGAAACGGCATTCGTAGAGGATTCAGCCAAATTTGGCTGTGAATATGAGGAACAATAATTAATAGACTGGGTATAACTCAGGAATGGTAAATCGTACAATAATAGTCCAAGGGTCAAAATAAAGCTTATTATACAGGGAACGTGAATATGAATAGTTAAGTTACTTAACAATTATACAATAGGAAATATATATATCACATTGGCCCATAAATAGTTCTCAAAGTTACCATTCATAATTCTCTTCGGGATATAACAAATGGGTTATTAGTTACATACTAATGGGGATGTTTTATACTAGGACAAAGCCTATATCTAATGCTTCTTGGTTTTAAATGACTGTTTATGTTGTAAAAATCTACTCAAATTTTATAGTCACCAAACATCTTCAATTCATGAGGATGGTGGGGAAGATTTGTAGCTCAGATGAATGATTTTGATGAAATTTTGTTCTTTTAGCTGGATGGTTTGGTCGTGAAGCTTTCATTTACCTTCTGAACGACATCATCATCATCATCATCATCAACTTCGGGTAGAGGTGAAGTGTTTGAATTTCTCCACATGTGATTCATATCTTGTACACCTGTACACCTCGATGATGATTGGTTCTTGTTGACCTTAAATCTGTCAAACACTTCACTTTTACCCCTAAGTTTGTGCTGACGATGAAAGCTCCACGATCAAAGCATCCAACTCAAAGAACAAAACTCCATCAAAATTTATTAGAATAGATAGTCATATTCTTATAATTCATTCAATTGTGATATTGAATTAAATAAATTTTCAAAGTGATAACAGCAAAATGTTTTTTCAATATTCGAAGTTGGATTTATCTAATTTAATTTAAATAATCATTAAACCTCTTCCCCTCCTCCTCCTCCCTCCCTTTAACACTATAATTACCATAAAATAATGAATTGAAAAACTTATAAAGTGTGCTTAAATTAAGTTTTCTATACACGCATATTGTTCACTAGGCAATTTTCAATATCCTTGTTATATAATCTAACTATAGTGGTGATTATGTTGTTGCTGTCCTATTTTTGTTTGTTTGTTTGTTTATTTTTTTGTTTGTTTATTCCATTTTTTTTTTTGACAATCTCACTTTTATTCCACTAATTATTAATTCATAATTATTAAAAAAAATTTTCAAGTTTATTGTTTAAATCACCATAGCCCTCTCTCTCTCTCTCTGTATGTGTATGTATCTATGTATGTATGTATGTCGGTAGGTAGGTGGGTAGGTAGACGGGTAGGTAGGTGTATATATAAAGATCTCACTTTCTGTTGTGCTTAACAACGAACCATTTAAGGGGTACTTGGAAATTTGTTTTTCTGCATAAGTTTTGTTTAGTAATATACAAACAAGAGTTTAGTTCTTTCTTTCTCTTTCTCTCTTCTTATATATAGTTGGTTGATATGGATGAATAATAATACAAATAACTTTTGCACTTAAAATATACACAATTATAACTTGAATTATGGTGCTATTTATTTATTCAATATATAAGGTCATAGAATTCTTTGGATACACTATCCTAATATAGTAGATACAAATTAAATTAGATGAATTATTCAAATATTGATTATTGATATAGATATTATAGTGTAAAATATCCAGCCATCAAATACCCTGGTACGGCCGAGAGTGGGGAGAGTCTACTGTCCCTCCGGAAATGCTCTCACATGACCACAAGTATATAACCCTTAACAGGGAAGTCCTACTCACTGACTTCTTGTGGCACCGGTCAATCAGTCAGTCAGTTACAATGTAGGACCAGGCATATATATGCATCGGTCCAAGTTGTCATACCTCGTCAGCATAACAAGATGAACACTGGATTCATAGAAGTAATTAATTTAGTGGTGGTAGTATATAAATGAAAAGTTGTATATAAGGAATGTAATGACTTTCTATCTTCACTTCTGTAGGTTAGACACTATATTGAAGTATACTATTCTATTATCAAATGCACAAATGCAAAGTGAAATAACATTCGAGTTATGATTGGTTGTTCTAACGTATCGTTTTAAGTAGTTTATATAATGCTGAAGTAGAAAAATCCCAAATAACCTTGATGTATTGATAATAATAGATAATATTAGTGATTGATGGGATACAAAATCCGACTTACACGTCCTCGTCGTTCTTCCTGGATCATGGCAACCATCCCATGTACTAACATGAGCGGTAATGTGGGTGGTGTAGATCGACCTAATCAACCACTCTACCTATACCCAAAAAGATTACAACTGCTACAAAGAATCATTGCATAACTATTAAGGGTTCAAAAATATGGTAAAAAATGAGTCTACCCAAAAACAAAACAACAAGAAAAAAGGAATATAAGTTTTATGTAAAGATTATACGTAAGCAGTACAAAAACAACTATCCCGCTCAGGTAGTTGTGCCATGCTTCGATGTAGGAATTTTCTCCAGAAGGGCCTACAAGGCTTCACCATGTTCCTATGTCTGGGAGGGGGGAGGAGGAGGGGGGGTTATTGATTGATGAAATATCGACCTGAAGTGTTGAACTAAATAGGTCTTTCTTTGAAACATTGAAAATTCATCTCATGCAATGAGAATATACATGAGAGATACCTACTTCACATCTTCATTAATAAGCTGAAGTTGATGCCGTTGTTTTCCTTAGGGTTTGAACTCTTATCATACTTGACTAGTTAAAATGTGTTTAACAACTTTGACATATGAGATGTTTATATCGATTAATGGACTGATAGTAATTATATTTATTGTCAAACATATAGATGATTCATAAGGGTCTATTAGAATGCTGGTCAGCGGCCTATCCTCCATTGGGAGTAACAGGCGTAAGTAAGTAAGTAAAAATGAATGAATCCATAGAACTTTTCTAATTTCATACTCGTAAGAAAGAAGCAGCTGATAAAATTGCATACGAAATAATAATAATCAACATTAGTTTGTTCAGTCAATTATAATCCGTTTATTATTAAAAGATGTTTTGAAGATTACTAAATGGTTAAATCCGTTGTTAAACAATAATCTACAACAGCAGTTATCATGTTCTTACTCACTGAATTACTTCAACAGGTATCTATTAAAGTCGTAATAAGGGAAGTTAAACTATGTTTGACATCAGTCAGCTATCAACAAAGGTAGTGAATAATGATCATATGATATTGTGGATTAACTAAAGTTAGAAATATATACCACTAAATAGGAACCTACAATACTGATAGTTGAACAATTACTATAAGCCTTGATGATTCTGGATTCAATACTTGATAAGGCTATAAATGTATACTAACAAAGAGTATCATACAGAGATAAAACAGCTATACATTACATTGTGATTGTTAATACCTGTTTGATCTAGTCTTAGTATGATCCACATACACTTTCCTTATTGGAATAGTAGTTTATTTATTTATTTAAACAAATGAATATTGGTACAAAAAGGTAACAAATATATATGCGCCGCACAAATCTCATTTGATTTGTGTGAGGGCTGTGATACTGCCCAGGTGCTGTCACTGATGCAGGTTGTTTTTCTTAGGGGTACACACGCAAAGCCTTTGACCTAAAGGTCTGATCCACAAGGCAGTGGAGCATCGTAAGGAGATGTAGTCCTATGGTAAGCGGTGACCAATGATTGATTCATACGCCATTTGTTATCTCATCATACTGGAGCCCATGTGCATCAGTAGTTTAGAATCAGGGTTTCGCAACTCCCGTAGGTGTAATTTCCGTGTCCACCAATTCGGTTAAAGCGCCAGACATTCTTTTTTAATCCTCTCAATTTCGTAAACAACACCCACGGCACGAGAATGCGGTGAGTAGGACTTCTCTGTCAGAGACTATATACGAGTGTTCATGGGAGAGAATTTGGAGAGTAAGAGCGTACTCTCCTCATCCTCGACCGTACCAATTTATCTAACAAATCAGATAACAAAATAAAAGATATTAGCTAGAAATTTCATTTCAAGGATATATATAGATATAGATTTATTCAAAATGTTTCCTATAGATTTCATTTATGTTTTTGTGAAAATTTTCATGAAAATATTCAAATCATAGTTCACCTAAAGCAACAAGCAATTACATAAGATTCTATCTCTAGGCATGTGTGCGTATGGGTGTACAGATATATGTATATATATGTGTGTGTAATTCAATGTTTTTGTCTCCCAGCAACCATTGTAGCATTCCATAAAAAAAATAATCAAACATTTAATTATTATCAATATAAATTAATGAAATTAATTCATCTTATTCATTGAATATTATAGAAAATAATTATTTATATTAATAATAATAATAATGATAAAAAGGGATTCCTTATTTTTTAGAACAATTAAAAACAAAGTTTCATAAATATTAAAAAGAAAAAATAAACAAAAAGAAAATCAACAAAAAAAACAACTACAAATAACTATGATGACTATAAGAATAGATCTTTTCCATACACACACACACACACGCACACACAAATACACACGCACACATAGAAACAAAAAGATCATATTTTTTTTTAATTCAAAAATACATTTTAAGGATTGTAAATTTTATTTATTTATTTATTTTCTTTTTTATGTTTTCTCTTTTTTTTTCTTCTTTTAAATGAGAAACATGTTTTTTTGTTTACCTATCAATATATATTGTAGAAAAAATTTTTTTGGAGTAATTAAGTAGTAAAATCCTAAATTTGAAAAAAAATATTTTTTTTTGGGTACCATGAAGATTATTTTAATTTATTGGCTTATAAAGTAACAATAAGTGAATTATAAAATAAGGCAGCTAATAAGGATCATTGATATCATTCAATACTATAACATTGATATCATCTAATCTTCCATTCAATGATATACTGTCTTATTTATTCACTTACTTACCTTCCTCTCTTATCTTACTTACCTACCTTTTTTAACTCTTATCATTTTGGTATTGAAAGTTATATAAATCTGTTTACAAATGGTATAGGAATGAATGATTCAGTCACATAGACAGTAATAATAATAATAATAAAGTAATGTTACATAAAGGAATGAAATGGATCATAGATTGTTTGTTTGTCTGTTTACTGTTGCCCTATGGATAATATACTACTTATATCTGATAAATCAATATTTTATAGTTTATAATTAATTAAGTCCTAAAATATGATCAAGATCATCTAAATTCATTTTATGATCAATCCAATTTTGATTTTGTATCTGGTCTAGTTGATTATGATTATGGTTATGATTATTCTCTTGTTGTATATCATTAGGATCATTGATATTATTCATAGGCATTAAACTATTAATATTTTGTTTAGTTCTATTTAAATAATGAAAAAATGCATCCTCTTCATTATTAATAGTAGTTTCATTAGTTTTAGAATATTTACATGTTATTGGAATCGACAAAGATGATGTCGATGATGTGGATGATGTTGATGTTGATGTGGATGATGTGGATGAGGCCGGTTCAATGATATCTAATGGATTCATTATTGATAATAATCTTGGTGATAATATTGTTAAATCAGTTGGTGGTAATGATGATGATGATGATGATGATGATGATGACGATGATAATAATGACAATGTTTGATTTAATAATAATTCATTTGTAAGGAATTCAGTTGATAAAGGATTTATATGTAATTTAATTCTATTTATATCTTCTTGTTCATTAATTCTTTGATGTACTTCATCGGTTTCTCTTTCGACTGCTGTTTTGTCGTTTACTACTACTTCTTCTTGTTCTTTCCTTTCTAATTCATTCAATGTTGAATTAATAAAATTAGTCATTGATTCTGATAAATTATCCTGAGTAATATTAGAAGAATTATTTAACCACCAATCATGTGTTAAACGTGAATTCATATTATGTATAGTTAAATCTAATGGATCTAATAATTCATCATTATCAAAATCATTTAACGACGGGATTTCACTGAATAATCCATTAGTAGTAGTAGTAGTAGTAGTATTAGTAATAGTATTAGCAGTACTAGTAGTATTAGTACTACTACTACTAGTAGTAGTATTAGTAGTAGTTGCATTGTTATCATTATCATTTAAGTCAAATGATGATAATGATGAAGTTGATCTATCACAGAAATGATCATTTAATATTGAATAAGTATCATGATCATTAAATAATCCTTGTAAATCATATTGATCTTGTTCTATTACATTGAATGGTAATGATTGAATAGAGTGGCATAATAGATTATTTCTTAATAGACTATTACTATGAATAGTATCATTCAAACCAATAGAATTCAATGAAGTATTTAAATAATTATTATTATGATCTAATAAGGTTAAATCAGATGTTGTTACTGGTAATAAGTCTAATGATGAATTAGTATATAAATCAGATAATTCTGATGATGATGATGTACAAGAATTGGATTGTGATGATTGATCAATATTGAAATTGGTTAAATGATCTATTCCATCGATACATCTACGTTTTGATGATTGATTATTATCATTATCATTGATAACTTGATCATGATCAGGATCATCATTATGATCATCGTCTTTTCTTGGATAATTATTGATTTCTGATGATATAGTATCATATTCAATAAAATCAATAAGATCAGGTAATTTAGGATAAATTTGATTTTGCCATAAAAGTAAAAATTTATGACTTATTTTATGATTTAATAATTGATTATGTAATTCTGAATTTAAACGCCATAAATCATTATGACCATCTAATTCTTCTTTACGTTTAGGTACACGTTGAAAACAACGACTAGATGTAAGATGCTTACGAATAATATCCTGATTAGAATTTAAAAAATAGGAAAATGATATATACATGATAATATGAATACTCATATAATTACATAAAGATACCAGGACTATGACTAAATTCATTCAACTAGTTGATATAGATCCTGGAGTCGTGGTATGAAACAAAGCTGCAAAGGGCTAGCTTCTGTTGGTCCTTCACGATTCCCTTGCTGGGGTCCGAGAGATGGTGCAACACAGTGGCTAGAGACGTTATCAGATATGGCTTCAGAATAGAAGCCAGTGGCGAGTCTGCTATAATTTTCTTTTACTTTCTTCATAAAGAGTGGTTCTAACTTTCTTAACTGAAAGAGTCTACTGGTTGTACATTTCAGTTCTCCTTATTTTTTCATCCTTGCCCTTCTTATTTTCATTGTTTTGTGTGTCGCATATGTATCTGGTGCCCTTTGTACCAATATGTATGTGTTTAAATAAATAAATACAGATACTGAGAGATGTGTGTTATACAAAGTTATTATAATACATTACCAAGACAAGATGAATTAAAAAAGATGAATAGATGAAGAATCAACTGTGACTACTACCTTGATGTAATGGTAAAAATTTGATATTACAACAGTGCATCGAATTTCACTAATGGTTGATTGTATAGCTTTAGCCGATTGAAATCACTGAAACTAACGAAGTTAGCTTTATTTTTTTGGTTTTTTGTTTGAAATATTTAATCAACTATTTATTTCAAACTAATATTTACCAATCATTCCACCTGAAGCCCTTCTGTGTCTATTACCTATCCCAAACCGGTATAAAGGAGGAGGATTGGGCATGAAGTTAGAGACCCCATCCTATAGAAAACTAAATCGCTCAAGAAACGCTAACCAGGAAAGAAAATAAAACTATGATATTGGAAATTGGAAAATGTCGAATAACAAAGTCATTATAATATCAAATTCATGTGTTCATTTAAAATTAAATAAAAAACAAATGGTTGCTCGGATGTACCTTCGTCTCATAGTTGATATCCACTCTGGGACTCGAACCCATTAATGTTAGTTTCAAACGCCATTGCGTTATCCACTCAGCTACTGAGTCCTGATAGCCAGTTGCTTGTGCAATGTTTGAAGCAAAAGGTACTGCGTTCAAGTCCCAGAGTGAACATCAACTCTGAGATGCATGCACATCCATCTGAAGAGTCACAAATAGGACGAAGTGTCGCGCGTCCTGGATGCCACTGCTAGCCACTATCCACCTCTGCTTACCATGCTTGTGAATTAAGGTATATCGAGGCAATACGCACAGTATGCACATATGCCAATTAGAGACTGACCAGTTGCAGTCCTAAACACATCGATGGGAAGATCCAAACAAACAATACTAAGTGAAGTAAATACTTCATTTGTAAAATGTCTATCACTTGTCCCAGAATTCAATGTTCCTTCATTTCTGAACCAATCTCTTTTTGTTTCCATTCTTTTCTTCTGCATCTTATGGACCTTTGGCTACCAGATATTCTAATCTTGACTATCCTTATGCACTACTTATGTCCATATAAGTAGCACTAGCTAAAGACTCTCGGTCAATCGTCAATTTCAGATCATGTTCCTTTCAGAAAAACGTAGAAAACTTCTCTTACGCTAGATTAACAGTTTCATGTTATTCTACTTCTGGGCATAACTCCAGTCACTATCACCTTGTTAGTTTTTTTGTCTTTCCGTGATTTCGTTAGAAGATAATTGGTTGAAGGTACCAATATATTATGTCATCAGACGGTCAGTCACAACGTAGAAGTTCGTACGCACGTACATCAGTTTGAGTTGCCATACCACATTAGCACAGAGATGAAGTTGTCGATTCAAATCCTATGGTGGTAGAAGTAGTAAGAGTATAAGCAGTAATGCAAAAGATGAGGGTTTGAAGATGTTATTGAAGGAGCATAATCCAGTGAAATAAATTTCAAAAGAGAGAAAAGATAGAGACATGAAGAATTCAGAAGATTAGAATTTGGCATAACACAAGGAATGGATGCACCTTCGCCATTGCAAACGATTTTGAGCCATGTCATTCAAGGTCTCTAACCATCGGTCGCGAATCCCAACCAGGTAGTCTACACCTACCAACATGGCCCAGTCCACTTGTCAATGACTTCATGGATTTATGCCATGTTTTGGTGTGGCCGCCCCTAGCTTTCTTCCAACCTACTCCTACACCACAAAGCATTGCACGTTGGGGCAGTCGGTGGTTGGGCATACGTAACACATGTCCCAGCCATCTCAACTGATGAAGTTTCACTACTTCATCAATCGATTTGCCATCCTTACCTAGTACCCGTTTCCTAACAACTGCATTACGTACTCGGTGGTCACAGGATAAATATATTGTCATATTCCGTACGCATCCAGAGGCACTCAATAGTAAGTCATGAAACTGTAGGTTCCAAGGTTGTTAATATTTCAGATTGAATTTCGACCTATCCTTGTTGGCACATATATGTCTTATGAAGACTATCTCAACAGCGGAGAAATACTAGTCATTCCTGGTAGTGATATTAGTATAATACGAATTAAATAAGTCAGTAGCGAATTTTACTCAATGTCCTAGTGAATAATGCGTTACATTTCTCAAAATGAAAGTTACTTTATTCAAGTCACATTGTAAACATCATCATTAGGATGCATCGAAATTCAGCTAATGAATTCCATCGCTAGTGACTATCTATCATCTCTATCAAAGCTATATAAGATCGTCAATGAATAATCCAAAAAAAAGCTTTCCGTTGGCTGAACACTATCAGCAATAATCTACTATAGGAGAGAACAGATCGGATTTCAGTAGAGGAAGAAATCAGAAAGACTCTCTGGAAGTGAATAGGACACACATTGAGAAAAACACCCAAGTGCATCACAAGACTAGCCCTCACATGGACTCATGAAGGTCAAAGGAGAAGAGAAATATCAAAAAATACATTACTCCGAGAAATGGAGACAGACATGAGAAGAATGAACGAAAGTTAGAAAGAATTAGAAAGGATAGCCCAGAAAAGAAAGGGTTAGAGAATGCTAGTCGGCGGCCTATGTTCCATTGGGAGTAACAAGGATAAGTAAGTAAATAAGTAAAAAGCTTAGAAAAAAACCTAAACAAATTGTTATCCCCACCCATTTACCAGTCATACCTCCTAATGATACAGTACTCTTCATCTAATCACAGCTTAGTAACAACAACATAAGTTTTATTTACTTTCATAGTTGAGATCATGAGTCAATTAAAGCTAGACCAACATGGTAAACCTGAAAGCACTCCTTGAAGGCCGTTTCGTCTTATTATGGTACTCCTCGGTGGTAGTGCGCATCCACGATCTCGCCTCGGTGTTAATGTCTAACTTCACCAGTTTAGTGCTCTGGCGTAAGACTGATAGGTCCTAGGTTTAGAATCTCGCGAGGAAGAATCGTGGATGCTCACTACCACTGAGGAGTCCCATCGGGTGATCTAGCTTCAATTGACTGATGATTTCAACTATGATCATACTAAAAGGTTTCCACCAAAAAAAACCCCTTTCTGATTTTACTTACTTTCCATATCGAATTCTCTTTTCTATAACCATAAAATGCAAAATGTAACTGTATCCATTCATATATCTCTTTTAATGTAATTTTATATTTTTTCAATCCATTCATTGACATATATATTAATGTATGTGAATTAAATACAGGTTTATAATTTATATTATTTTGATAGATTTGTTTTTCATTTAAAGACAATTGATCATATTGAATAAATAATTTATTATTCTCTGTGATATAATAATAATAATAATGGTTACCATGATCTATTAAAGTAGGATTCTGATGATGATGATTAAAACTTTTTTTATAATTCACTTGACTACTATTAGGATTGATGATATGAGTAGTTGATGAATTCAGAAGTAAATTTATATCGGTTACATTCATTGATTGTTGTTGTTGTTGGTGGTGGTGGTGGTGCTGGTGTTGTTGTTGTGGTTCATCCTCATGGACATCATTACCAACATCATTATCATCAGTCTTATGTAACTTTTGTATAGATGAATGATATTCAAATCTTGAAAGGTTATTATTACGTAATGAATAGTTATTATTATTATTATTATTATTATTATATAGATCATAAATAGAAAATTGTTGATTATCCATAGGATTCACATCATTAGGATTCATATAAACAGTATTGAATAATTGTTGACAATTTAAATTATTATTATTCATTGTGGCAGTTGTCATAGTAACAGGAATAGGATCAAATTGAATAGGATTAGAATTGGAATAAAAATTAATTGTATTATTTAAACATTTTAAAGGTGAATCTTTATATTGTTTATTTGTTAGAGCAATACTACTAACATAGTTATTATCAGTAGTATTATTAGTAGTATTATGATTTGATACAGAGATGTATGACCGATGCTTCAAATAATTTACAAATGGAATATTACTATTATTTTCATTACGATGTTGTTTACAGTTGTTTAATGTTGTATTGTAGTTATGAAATTTTTGTGACGATGTATTCCATGTTGTCATGGATGTTGATGTTGAAGGATAAAGATTATGAATTGAATGAAATAAATGTAATGGAGGTGTAGGTGGTGGAGATATCGGTGAGGTTGTCGATGTGAATTCATGAACATTTAAAGTCTAATAGGAAATACATTTTTTCATAAAAAAAGGGTGGAAAATGAATGAAAGTAATTAGTCCCTTTGATAAATTTTGATAGGGTAATAATAAGAAGACAAAGATTATGAGAACTATGTGATGATAGATTAAGGTGGGTGAACGTCTACCAAAATGGTTGCAGATAAAAATAAATCAGAAGAGGTTTTTGTGGATATTTCGGTAATTTCATAGTTGAAATCATGAGTCAATTGAAACTAGACAACAATGCAAAACCTGGAAGCAATGTTTGACGGCCGTTTCGTCGTATTATGGGACTCCTCGGCAGTGCGCATTCACGACCGGCTATATGGTCTATCAGTTAAGTTCTCTGGTGAGAGACTGGTAGGTCCTAGGTTCGAATCTCGCGAGGCGAGGACGTCGTTGCACACTTCTGAGAAGTCCTATAATAGGACGAAACGGCCGTCAAGCAGTGCTTCCAGGCTTTCCATGGTTGTCCAGCTTCCATTGACTCATGATTTCAACTATGAAGATAAAAATAGAATCAAATAACCCAATAAGAGTATGGGTGGAACATCTATCATCCTCTAGTGCCAAACATATAATCGAAACAGTCCATAAGATTGGTAAGCAGAGATGGATAGTGGTAATATTAACTTATTATTCAGAGTGATTAGATTTCAAATGGTTTTCAAGCCATTATTATTATCATTATCTTTCTCTACTCTTACCCCCTATTTCCAGTCTAGTTGACCTTTTATTTTTATATACAAATGTTCTTAACAAGTATATGTATAATCAGATTGTTTGAAATGTATTGCGCTAATATATCATCCCATAGTTCTGATAATCTTATATATAATCTCATTATATATATATATATATATATATATATATATATATATATATATATATATATATCAGTCAGTCACTCAGCTACAACGTGACACCAGGCACATATATGCATCGATTCAAGTTGCCATACCTCGTTAGCACAACAACAAGAACACCGGATTCATAGAAGTAATTAATTTAGCGGTGGTAGTATATAAAAGATAGGTTGTATATAAGGATATAGTATAGGAAGGAAGAAAGTTATGAAGCAATTTTAATCTCAAGGTTTAAGGGAAGATAAAGAGTGTATACACCTACGCCATTGTGATCGATTCTGAGCCATATCACCCAGAGTCTCCAACCATTGGTTACGATAGTCACGTGGACCCCAACCAAGTAGTCTGCATCTGCCAACATGGTTCAGATTAGAAGTTAGTGACTTTGTGGACTGATGTCACATTTTGGTCTGATCACCCATAACTCTCTTCCAACACTAGTCAGCATTGCTCGTCGTGGTAATCAGTGTTCAGGCATACGTAACACGTGTCCCAACCATCTCAGTCGATGAAGATTCATCAATTCATCAACTGATTTACCATCATTCTCTAATACCCTGTGTCTAACCTCACTATTACTTATCCGATGATTCCAGCAGATGCGACCAATATTTCTAAGGAATCTGTGGGCAAATACTAGTAAATTACAACTTCCTTCTACTCTTAATGACCATGTTTCACAGCAGTAAAGTAGAACAGAGCGAACTAGTGAACAGTATACTCTTCCTTTAATTGATAGACGGATATCTCATCTTCTCCATAGGTGACGAAATTGGCAAAAGCCATGATAATGATCAATCATATTTCATAGAGGTTAGATGGCCAGTTGGAAACAACTCAAGACATGGATATAAAAATGGATCAGTTAAAGTTTTTACACTACATAAAAAAAAGTGAGGTAAAATTACCAAGATAAATATCAGATAGGTAGAAGATGTAATAATATCAATAATACTCAAAAGATGAGATATCAAGTATAGAACTCCAGAATAGAAATAGAAATTATAAAACAATTTTGAAACTGAGGTTCTAGTATTAAATAAAGAGTAAATTAATATATAGCCTATTCAGATCGACTTCGGCTTTCATTACTCAATATCTTTGATATGTGGACTTCAATTAAGTAGTCTGCATCTATCAATACAACTTGGTCCAATGATGAATGGTTTCATGAATTTGAGTGTCTCTGGTATTGTCCAAATTTGATTATACCCTTAAATAATACTGAATATCAAGGTGAACAATAGTTAACATTTATCTCAAACACTTCGGTCTGTGATAGACGTACAATCTTATTAGCCAATATCCTGGATTGAGAAGGGATGATATGTCCATCTTTATCTGAGATAGTTTCGCTAATAGTTGGATTCCTAATACCGGTTTCTTTAATAAGTCTGAATAGCTGTCAGCTGTTACCTATTACCGCTGCCTTTTCCATCTCTCTGGCTTTCGCTACCCACCACTGTTCACGATCATTACGTAGGCTTCTTATCAGCCTTCGCTTAAGCTGACTCCGCTCTTCGTTATGTTCAGAGCCAGGTGGAATGAGTTTTCGAGCATCTATCAGTGCGGTAGATGCTGTTGAGATCCATTGTTTCTCCCTAACCTTATGGTTTACCGTACTAGCGGATATCGCTGCTGTTTCCACAGCTTTTCGGATGTCATTCCACGCTGCCTCGGGGTGGGCACAACTTACATGTCTGCCTGAAATATATTCTTAGCTTGCCTATCATTAAGTAGAACCCTTAGAGGATTCTCTGCAGTGTCTTTCCTACGTCCAGTAAAACGCAGACAGATAAGAGCTCGCACTAGAGCATAATCTGAGTCTAAACATGTGCTCCAGAATGAGCGACAGTCTTCTATCAAGCCCCCTCATTGATGGCTGATAGCGATGTGATCTATTTGGGTCCAACGTTGGGACGAATTCGGGGGTCGCCATGTCAAAAGATGTTTTTCCTTATGCTTAAAGTTAGTATTTGCAAGAAATAGGCGGTTATCTGAGCACAGCTGCAACAGACGGTCACCATTATCTGTTCTTTTAGCCAAGACACCATAAGATCCTCCCAGGTGTCTTTCCCTTTCATTTAGTTGACCTACTTGAGTATTAAAGTCACCTGCTACTATTACTACATCAGAACGCCTAGCTTTTCGGAGAAGGTCAGAAAGTTTCCTGTAGAACTCATCTTTTATATCGTCTGAGCTGCAGTCATTGGGAGAGTAGGCAGAGACGACGAAGAGGCAACGACGAGTTTCCCTATCTTTCCGAGTCCTTACTGATCCGTTTAGTCGGACAGCGCATAGACGGCTGTCTACTGGGATCCAGTCTAAAAAAGCTAGTTCTGCTCTAGGAATTAATGCTATACCTACTCCAGCGAGGGCACGGGAAGCAGCATCAGGGCTTCCAGATACACGAAGCGTGTATCGAGATTAAACTTTATTTTGATTAGGTGAGGTCAAATGAATGACGCTACTCGGATCTTGTATGTGCGTTTCGGAGACGCAGCATACATCGATGGTGTAAGATTCTAAAGTCCTAGCTAAGGAAGCCTGTTGTCCTATTTGGCACAATGTTCGGACATTAAAAGTTCCTACATGTAGTTTAGAGCGTGGTTTCAGGAGACCAAGAATAACGTTCCGTGTACACGAATCGTTTGCCCTAGCGGTGCGAGGTGATAAAAGGACGTGGGAAGGGTTAGTCGTGGAGATAAGTGTTATTAGATGTAGGAAGGATTTGAAAGTGACCGACGTGGTCTCGTGTGCAGTTATGGGTATGAGGGCTAGTATCACTTCCCGGCTGCCCACACCGTGGAAGGGTATTTCTTGAGGGACCTGAAAAAGAAGTTGGATTAGTGTTGGTCTTAACGACCTGGGAGCGTGATCGCAGTGCCCAAGGGACAACTGCTTGAAGCCGGTCACGCACGGCCTTTTTGTGGGGAATTTTCGACGTGTTAGCTCCGTTCTTCAAAGAACCTTACCGCCGGAGACGGAAATCCGTAGGATAAGGCGAGGTGTTCATTTTTAGGGTCGACCTTTTCTAACCCCACCCCTCCTTGTCGGAAGGCAGCATCGCTGTTATACTGGTTGTCTGAAGGAAACATCTTACTGCCGTCACACCTCCGTACAGTCGGCAGTACGACATCGCCTTTGGACCTTGGGATTGCTGCTTTTGGTTTTACCACTCTTCAACCAACCTGTCTGGCATGGTAGAACCTTGAGGAACGATTGTTGCAATCAGTATAGCTCGATTGGATCATCACGATAGGCAAGCCCGACCACCACGTCAAGGTAGCAGCAACGGTCGAAATGGAAACAGACATGATAAAAATGAACAATAACTGGTAAGAACTAGAAAGGAAAGCCCAGAACAGAATGGGTTGGAGAATGCTAGTCAGCGGCTTATGCTCCATTCAGGGTAACAGGCGTCAGTAAGTAAATAAGTAACTAAAATAAGACAATTATATAGTACTTCCTAAATTTTCAATTATTCTTTATTTAAGATCACTTTGTGATGTTTAATTTTGAAAAAAAGACAATAATTAAATAAAACCGTAAAAAAAATTTTTTATTGTTAAAAGTTTTCAGTCAGTTATTTTATTGTTTGTTTGTTTGTTTGTGTAATTTAATTGACAACAAAATGTTGACCTGAACTATTTTTTTTTCTTTTTTATAATAATAATAATAACAAAAAAATATTTTTTTTAGATTTTATTGTTTCTATATTGAATTAATTTTCTTGTTTCCTTTTTTTTATTTTTCCCGCATTTTTTTCATCTTTCTTTCTTTCTATGTAGATGAGTTACTTCTTTATTGATAATGAATATTGAACTGAGGTTATTTAAATTATTGCTAATTGTTTTTTTATTTATGATCAAAATTGATCAACATTGTTGATCTAAGGTTGATATTTGTATGAATAGTATATACACAATCTTGGTAGGATTGATGCATAGTTAGAAGCATTACTTACTTACTTACTTACTTATTTACTTATGCCTGTTACTCTCGATGGAGCATAGGCCGTCGACCAGCATTCTCCAACCCATTCTGTCCTGGGACTTCCTTTCTAGTTCTATCCAACGTTTGTCTATTCTCCTCATATCTGTCTCCATTTCTCGGCGTAATGTGTTCTTTGGTCTTCCTCTTCTCCTTTGGCCTATAGGATTCCATGTGAGGACTTGTCTTGTAACACAATCGGGTGATTTCCTCAATGTGTGTCCTATCCACTTCCAGCGCTTCTTCCTGACTTCTTCCTCCGCTGGAATCTGGTTTGTTGTCTCCCACAGTAACTTGTTGCTGATAGTGTCTGGCCATCGGATCCGAAGTATCTTGCGTAGACAGCTGTTAATAAACACTTGTATCTTCTGGATAATGACTTTCGTAGTTCTCCACGTCTCTGCCCCATACAGAAGAACTGTCTTGACATTTGTATTGAAAATTCTAACCTTGGTGTTGGTTGACAATTGTTTTGAGCTGCAGATGTTTTTCAGCTGTAGGTATGCTGCTCTTGCTTTGCCGATCCGCGCCCTCACATCTGCATCTGATCCACCGTGTTCATCAATGGTGCTGCCCAGATATTTAAGGGTTTTCACATCCTTCAAAGCTTCTCCGTCAAGCGTAATTCGATTGGTGCATGTTGTATTGTATCGGAGAGTCTTACTTTTCCCTTTGTTTATACTGAGACCTACTGCTGCTGAGGCTGCCGCTACACTGGTCGTCTTCTCCTGCATAATTACTGAATTATTTGAAGTTCATTTGATCTATTGTAAGATTGAGAGCTTATGGAAAACTTTCATATGATTTTATAACCTCAAGTGGTGTCTGAAAAGGTTGTCCACTATCCACATTTTTATTTAAGTACATTATAGACCTATTGATGGGAATAACATTCTCGTCGATTGAATTTTCAGGAATTGATCTCATACCAGGTGGTTCACTTATCGATTTAGAATACGCAGATGATATAGTCCTGTTTAATGTAGACGCAGATAAAATGCAGAATCTTTTGTTAGCACTGAGTAATAATGCCAGGATGTTTGGGATGCGTTCTCCAGGACTGGCCTACGTCAACACCTGAACTAAGAATAGGGAGTGAAGTAGTCGAACGAGTCGACAACTTCCCTTATCTCTGATGTCTGATCAGCCCTAATGGGTTGGTGTCTTACGAAATCTCAGCACGGATTCAAAAAGCTCGTTTGACTTTTGCCAACTTACGTCACATATGGTGAAGACGAGATATCCGTCTATCAATTAAGGGACGAGTGTACTGCACAGCGGTTCGCTCTGTTCTATTTTATGGCTGTGAAACGTGGCCATTAAGAGTAGAATATACTCATAGGTTACTAGTGTTTGACCACAGATGCCTTAGAAATATTGGTCGCATTTGCTGGGATCACCGGGTCCAAGTTGTCATATCTCGTTAGCACAACAAGATGAACAACAAATTCATAGAAGTAGTTAATTTAGTGGTGGTTATATATAAAAGCAAATTTCCATATAAGAATATAGTATAGAAAGAAAGACAAATATGAAGCAATTTTAATCTCAAGGTTTAAGGGAAGCTAAAGAGTGTATACACCTACGTCATTGTGATCGATTCTAAGGCAAGTCACCTAGACTCTCCAATCACTGGTTACAATAGTCATATGCACATCAACCAAGTAGTCTGCATCTGCCAACATGGCTCAGATTAGAAGTTAGTGACTTTGTGGACTGATGCCACGTTTTGGTTTGGCCACACCTAACTTTCTTCCAACCATCCTCTACACTAGTCAGCATAGCGCGTCGTGGTAATCGGTGTTCAGGCATAAGTAACACGTGTCCCAACCATCTCAGTCGATGAAGATTCATCAATTCATCAACTGATTTACCATCATTCTCTAATACCCTGTGTCTAACCTCACTATTACTTATCCGGTGACCCCAGCAGATTCCAATGTTGGCTAAACTGACTCGGCATTTTATACACTACATTTAATGTTAGGTTGATTATTATTTTGTCATCAATTAATGTAGATGCGAGAGGTCATAAATTGCCTAAGTAACCCAACGATAACTTAAGTGAACACAATACGTTTTCTAGTGCTACAATGAGCAACTGATATATCTAGATTGCTGGCGAATGTCAGCTAGTATGAAGCATTGATCAAGCAGGGCACTCTGCTAATACTAAGTCACTTATGTTAGTAATCACACTGTAAAATGATGAGTAGAACTCGATTATCAATAAGAACTAGATAAACATCAGACAGGTCATTATTCAGTATTTAATCAGCAAAATCAACTGATGAACTTTAAACAATATGGAGAAAGGAATTACCTTTGCGAGTGTTTTACATTTCACGTTATCGTTTTTGTTAACAGTATTAACTGCATATTTAGATGCAACGAGACGCATTGACTAGTAGATTGATTTAACTTAAACTATTACATGTTTGAGATATAAATGATATGTAAACATCCACTTGACATTATTTATTTGAATCTTCCCATTGATGTTTAAGACAGCAATTAATCTGTCTCTTATTAGAATATGTGCATACTGTACGTATTGCCTCGATATAGGCTTAATTCACAAGCATTATAAGCAAAGATGGATAGTGGCTAGTAGTGGAAACCAGGATGCGCGTTTCGTGGGTAACGCGATGGCTTTTGGAGGGAAAGGTACTAGGTTGGAGTCCTAGAGTGAACATCAACTCTGAGATGTAGGTAAAGTCAGCTGACGAGTTCCAAATAGGACGAAGCGAGTGTTCTAGATCCCACTGCTAGCCACCATTCATCTTTGCTTATGATGTGTAAACAGTTTACAAACGGTAAAATTGTCTATGCTTTTTATCTTGTTACTTTAGTCCAGATCATATTGAAAGGCATATATTCAAGCCAAGTTAACACTAACTTTTGACTTTATAACCTAATCAGCTTGAGGTTCAACATTTTAAATGAAAACGATTTGATTAGTTATTTAACAATACAGCATTTAAAGTTATTACATTTTAAAAATGCGCATTAGTTCAAAAGCAAAGATGAATGGTGAGTAGAAGTGGAATCCTGGACGTGTGTGTGATCCTATTTCGGGCTCGTCATTTGTTTTACCTGCATCTTAGAGTTCTTCACTTTGGGAATCCATAAAATCAATATTTATCAACAATTCATTAGTTTAATTCTAATATTAGATTTATTTTATAGTTGTGTAACATAACCTTGTGCGCCAAGGTAATTTTGCATTGGTTTTTAGGAGAACCAGACACCATCCAGACTTTCACGTGACAACCGAAACAGTACAACTCAATCCCGTTTAACAAGAGAACCAGAAACTGCCCAGGCTTAACCAGAGCAGTACAGCTCAATCCCACACTACAAGAAGACCAGACACTATATGAGCTTCAACGTTACAATCTGAACAGTACTGTTCAATCCTGTGGAGCAACCACGCAGGTACCAAGCAGCCTGGTGGACCATTCGCACCATTCATATACACATTCACATCACATGTATAATTATTCCGTTCAGTGGTCGCGTAAATCATGTATACACAGCATCAACGGGTCAAAGTTGACCCATTCCGCTTACTCGACAGTCAAACTCATTACTGTTAGCAATGGCGACATGCCTTACAATGCTCCAATGACAGTAGCTCTCGAAAACACTGAAAAGGAACCATCAATATGAATGAAACCGGTTAACCAGCAAACCAACTTTTCACATGAACAGTCAGTAAAACTTTCCGAAGTAATGCCGAACTTCCAGTCTCACATAAGACCTTCAGCTCTACAAGGCAATATAGCTTATACTGCATACAACACATATGTAGGGTAGTTAGCGAAATAGCCCAGCCTGAAGCGTCAGGGCATAAAGAACGCTTAAAACCCGTTGTCTGGTGTCGGAGTACTAATACGAGACCACCAAGATAATTTTTATCGCATTTGCGAAATTTTCATTTCTCCGACTTTCCAGACCCTGAGTTAGGGGTGGTATCCCTTCTCATATTAAATACTTGGTGAAAAAATACATAATAAATTAGTTTATATTAGATAATGGTTGGAGGTAGTCGACAGGATATCCTGGACCTAGATTTCAAATTAATTTGCACTCGTCAATGAGAGTTATCTGTAATCTTGAGGAAATTGACGGATTGGATAATGTGTCACCTGGCTTCACAGCCACAGATTTTACCACTGACCTATTCTGTCAGTCACATCCAACTAGCACCTTATCCCAACACAGTGCATACGTTGTCGAGTCAATTAAACTAATGGTTACATTGAAATTTGATCGACAGAATTCGTTTTACACTAAAGAATGACCTGAAATACATGACATCAGTCCCTACCCAGTGACAAATCAATTGTAAATTAATTTATGATTTTAGGAACTATGATCATCTTAGTTATTCCGAAAATACAGATAAACAAATCAGAAACAAGCATAGAAGTGTATCAATCCGAGTTAGTACAATGAAGTGAAATTAACAAGATGAAAATCGAATGTTCTGAAACAATCATACTTTTACTATTGGAAAATTAAGTATCATAAAGCAGTTCACAATGAAAGAATGTATTGAAAAGTATAAGATAATACCAAGATCAAGGTTTCTTAGAAAAATGCAACTGTGTTACTGTGATCAATTTCCTGAGACACAACATATCTTCTACCCTGAACCAGTGAAATTCACACTTGTCAACAGGACTTAGTCTAACCGTCAGTGACTATGTTCGTTTACCCACTGCCTACTATGACAACCATATCCAGATGATGTTGAGACATTAAGGGTAACATGAAAATGGTCAAAATATTATATTAACGTAGACATAGTACCCAATTAGTTTGACGTTTAACGAAAGTTAATCAGTGATACTAAGTGTATTATGGTTATAAAGAATTGACTCAATACATTTGTGATAACGTTATATTTCCCACTCCAATGATTCACAGAGATCCAATGTTTATTATTATTACCTTGAAATAGATGAATACCAAACATTATTCTACGGTTGCTTCAACAGTATTTGGAACCCTCTGTAGCAATATATAAAGCATTAAACTATCTAAATATTTTCATAGTTGATATCATGAGTCAATTGAAACTGGACCACCATGGAAAACCTGGAAGCACTGGACGGCCGTTTCGTCCTAGTATGGGACTCCTCAGTAGTGTGCATCCAAGATCCCGCCTCGCGAGATTCGAACCCAGGACCTATCAGTTTCGCGAGCGAGCGCTTAACCTCTAGACCACTGAGCCGACATCCAACAGTGTTAATGTCTGACTTCAAGCAATCCACAAAACCCCCTTCTGATCATTCAAATTTAGTCAAGATGTTTAAAATTTGTTAGAATAAGTACTTTTATAAATTTGAAGAATGTTGGATCAATTATTTATTGTCAATTATTTACTAATCATAAACACTTATAGAATATTACTAAAGTATTTATCAAATATTAAATATTTAATATCAGAAGGGGTTTTGTGGATATTATAGTAATTTTAATAGTTGAGATTATAAATTAATTGAAGGTGGACCATCAAGGAAAACCTGGAAGCACTGGCCGGTTTTTTCGTCCTATCGTGTGACTCCTCAGCAGTGATTCCAAGATTTCCATGGTTATCTAGCTTCCATTGATTCATGATATCAACTATTAAAATAAATATTTACTCAACAGTGCAATCGAATTCGAACGCAAATTTCTTCCTTCCATATAAAAAGTATTCACTATCTGATAAATGGCTCAAAAACGAACAAAGTTTGAACCAGTTCATCAATTTGTTCATAAAGTTGTTGACTTCAGCTCTCAATATGGAGCGAAAAGTAGAACTAGATTTACACCGGCAAATATTATTGGTACTTGTAAAGTATATTCAAATTATTATCATTTCAACGTAACATTCTCTTTTATTGTGATATCTCAAAGGATATAATAAGCTAGTAGAAAAATCCAAGAACGAACAAAATACCTAGAGAATACAAAATTTTCACACTGAATTATCAATACATGGAATCTACTGCCTAAAGTAGTGGTTTCCACATCTTTATTATAGAAAATTTAAAAATATTAAGACAACCCCCCTTTGGAGATAAATAATATCTTAGATACCAAAAAAAAAAAAAAAAAGAATCAGTTATGTAATATAAAACATGAAACTAACTTGTAACCAATTTAAATTTGTTAATGAATCATCATATTCTTCCATATTTATACAAAATTCATTAGAATGATTACGTGTTAACCAATTTTCACGTAATTTTTCAGCTAAATAATCACTTGTATATTCAAACATCATTTTCTTTTTTAATAGTTTTTTTTTTTATTTAAAAAAAAATCTGAATAAAATAAACAAAAAAAGAAATCCAAAAATTTATTTGTTTATTTTTCTTTATAGAATGTTTTTTTTTTGTTTTTCTTTTATTTCTTTTATCATTATAAATAATGATAAGTATTAATGACAATAATCAATTATTGATTTTATAGATTAGTATTAATTTTTTTTTTTTAATTATTATTAAAATTAAAAATTTTATCGATTTAAAATTGATTACAATCATTTAATATTGTTATTTTTAGAAATTTAATTGATTAGTTTCTTTTTTATTGAAAACAAATATATATTGTGTCTAGTAGTGGAATCCAGTTTGATGTAAGTTTCGTTCGATTTTGAATTTGTTAGCTGGATATACTTGCATCTCAGAGTTGATGTTCATTCTGTTACTTCAACTCAATGATATTCGTTTCAAATATCATCATTTTATTTATTTAGCTAGTTAGTCCTGATAGCCAGTTGCTTTTGGAATAGGGTGAAGTTTAAATTCACTAGGTATTGTTTTATTTGTATTGTTCCATTGATGTTTAGGACTGCAAATGGTCAGTATCTTATTGGCATACGTGTATACTATACCGACTGACTTGATATAAGCTTAAGCAAAGATGAATAGTAGTTAGCAGTACAATCTGAAACACACATTTCATCCTATTTGGGACACGTGAACATCAACTCTGAAATGTAGGTAAATGTAGTTGATAAGTCTCATATAGGCTAAAATGCATATCCTGAACTCCATCACCGGATACTATCCATCTTTGTTTAAAGTATATTGTTTTTAGAAGGGGATTTGTGGAGATTTCAGTATTTTTCAAAGTTGAAATCATGAGTCAATTGAAGCTAGACCACCATCGAAAACCTGGAAGCACTGGACGGCCGTTTCGTCCCACTATGGGACTCCTCAGCAGTGCGCACCCACGAACCCACTCCAGCGGGATTCAAACCCAGGACATACCAGTCTCGAGCCAGAGCCCTTAACCGATAGACCACTGAGCTGGCATCCAACGGTGTTAATGTCTAACGTCAACTGATCCACGAAGTTGAGCAACGATTCATCGATTGTCTTCAGTGAGTTCCTATCTCACGACAGACGTGATTTGAACTCCACTGGTCACTGCTTCTCACTAGACCTGCAGGACATGTATCTTGAAGTCAGTCACTAATGAGCATATGATTATAATCAGAATGGATTTTGTGGAAATTTCAGTATTTTCATAGCTTTAATTGACTCATGATTTCAACTATGAAAATACTAAAATCTCAACAAAACCCCTTCTAAAACTATCATGTCTAAACTAGGTATTGATACCTATATTAACGATAATGATTACGTTCTGTTATAAAGTCACTGAAGATTCAAACTTGATCTAGTAGAATTCAACTTAGTGAATAAGTAATGTTATATATAATTATCTCCATAATATAAAATCCAATGAAAAATTTTGTGTTTATACACCATTGAGAAATTCTAAACAATAACTCATTTAAAACTGTTGTTTATCACTTTTTAATTTTTCAATTTGAACTTATCTCTATGATTCATTAAATACAATCAAATGCATATTTTAGATTTATCTATTTAGTCTTTTATAAGCAAACATGGATAGTGGTTATTAGTGGAATCCAGGATGCACGTTTCTTTCTACGCGGGACTCGTCAGATGGATGTACTTGAATCTGAGATTTGACGTTCACTCTGGAATTCGAACCAAGTACAGTTCTCTTCAAATGCCATTGTGTTATCCACTTACCTACTGAGTCCTCATAGCCACATGCTTTTACAATGGAGTGAAGTTTAAATTTACATGTTATTTTTTACTTGTATTGTTATTTAGGATTGTAATTGATCAATCTCTTCTAGGCATATGTGCATATGGCAAAAGCAAGTGGGTATCAGGACTCAGTAGCTAAGGGGATAACGTGATTGAAACAAACGGTATTATGTTCGAGTCCCAGTGGGGACATCAACTATGAGATGCAAATACATCCAGCTGACGAGTCCCAAATAGGACGAAACGCACATCAAACTGGATTCCAGTGCTATCCACTATCCATCTTTGCTTCTATTGCTTGTGAGTTAAGGATATATGAAGACAATACACACACTATGCACAAATGTCAATAAGAGACTAATCAATTACAGTCCTTAAATAACAATAGGATCATACAAGTAAACAATAGCAAGTGAATTTATCTAATCTTTTATTTATCTATCAATCAATGTATATATATATATATCTATATATACAAAACAATAAATAGCAATATACAAAGGAAGTTATTTCTTAAAAATTCTTATTTTTTTTAAATTTTTAACAAAATAATAAATTTTCTTATCTCTTTCTATTTGTTTGTTATTCTTTTCTATTTTTTTTCTTCTTTTTTGTTTAACAAAAAAATTTTTTTTCTTGTTTTTAAAAAAAATAGTTTTTTTTTATTTTTTTCATTTTTTCATCGTTTTTCTTCTTTCTTTTTTCTCTTTTTAAATATTATTAGTCAATTATTTCAATACACATTAATAGTATAAATGATGATAATAATTATACTATGCCTATCATTGTTATTGATAACCATTACACCAAGCATAACAACAAGGATAATAGAAATAGAGTTTCGAATGACATACTGTTATAAGTATTATGATCGTTTTCTTTATTAGGATAATAACAATAATAATAATAATGAAGAAAGTAATAGTAGTGGTAATAGTAGTAAAGCTACTTTTATTACTATTGTATAATAATAATAATCTTAGGCGTTACTTATTCTCATTACATTTTATGTACTTTTTTCAAGATACATTTGTATTCATGACCTTTAATAATAAATAGATGTAAAGATGAATGAATACAGTACATGAGTACCATCAAGAGTATGTGTATTTGTACATATATGTATTTGAAAGAAAACACACACACACAATGAAAAAAGGAAGAATATAAGAAATACTTCCCTACCCTAACCCCCCCCAAAAAAAAATATTGTTTTTTGTTTCTATTTATTATTTCCGTTTTTTTTGCTTTTCATATTATTTTTTTTAGTTCCTATAAGGTAAGTTTTACCATTGAAGTTATTATTATTATTGTTATTATTATTATTATTATTATTTCAATGGTTGTACTTAATTGTTAATGAAAACTAATGAATTTGTTTAACCTAATGGAATAAAATCAAGATTGTATTTGACATTGATTAAATAATTGAAAGTGTGAGTCAGTTGAAGCTAGACCACTATGGAAAATCTGGAAACACTGCTTGACGGCCGTTTCGTCCTATTGTGGGATGCGTACTGCTGAGGAGTCCCAGAAGAGGACGAAACGGCCATTCAGTGCTTCCAGGTTTTTCATGTTGGTCTAGCTTCAATTGACCCACACTTTCAACTATGAAAATTGTGACTTTATTCATTGTTATATATTTTACTGTAGTAAAGAGTCCTGACTACCAAAAGTATAATATCACGGCATATTTAGTATAAACTGAAATTATAATTACTCTAAAATATACATGACATCTTTCTTTCATTAATCAGTCTCTGACACAAATCTTCAACCACAGAAATTTTCTATCATTTCAGCTGATACAATTATTTTTTTCATCTATCATACACAAAGGGATAATATACAATAAGGGAAATATATCCATTAATGTAGTACTTCCACTTTGTTGTATTGAGCATAGTAATATTTTGTCGGTTTTTCACAATACACCTAGAGTAAACATAGTTAATTATTAGAACGGCTTAATTTTAAAAGAAGATAAATAGTCCAAACTTTTGATCTAAGCCAATGAAATAAATTGTATTTCTGGATATAATTATAACAATCACAATTGATTGATCACTGGGTGATGATCAATGTCATGCTCGTCAAGTCCTTCGTAGTGTTGATCGAATACTATTGATCAGGATGTTGGTCGTGGCCCGAATAGCTCAGTGGTAACGCCTCTGACTGTGAAGCTCAGTGACACGGGATCGAATTCATCAGGGAACACCAGTTACCTCAAGATTACAGGTACACATTGTTGACGAGTGCCAAGTAGCACGAAACCCGGATTCAAGGTTTCCTGTTGACCACCTCTAACCACCATCTTATAAGTATAACAATCCATAAAAATCTAACTACAATATCAAAATCCATTGAATTATCAAATGTACTTGACTCTTCAGTTTGAAAATTATTATTCATTTTGTATCCATGACAATCAGTTGTGAATGAAGTTGAATCTTTGAATGTACCATTGGAATAAATAACTTTTCCGCATAAAATAAATGATTGTACTTTTTTTATTTAAAGTGTCATTAGAAATATCCCTAATATACATATAGTATGGTTGATAACAAATTTACATGTATCGTAATAACTGAGTATTGTTCTTTCTGTCATTTATTCAGGTCAAATTCCATTTTTCCATTCAATACCAAACATTCTATTCTCATTAACATTTTCTTCTATAAGAGATTATGGATAATCTAAATAGCAATACATATAACTACTTACAAGATTGTTTATAAGTAATATGTGACAGAATGTACTTTGGAAGCCTTTATAATCAACGGAGACGGAGACAAAAGTTTCAGATATCCAAAGCCGGACATAGGTAGAACACATAGAAACCAGAAGAGAACATAGTTTAGAACTAACAAGATAGCAGACACTATCAGCAACAACCTATTGTGAGAGAGAACAAACCAGATTCCAGTCGAAGAAGAAATCAGGAAGAAGCGTTGGAAGTGGATTGGACACTCTTTAAGGAAATTACCCAACTGTGTCACAAGACAAGCTCTCACATGGAATCCTGAAGGTCAAAGGAGAAGAGGAAAACCAAAGAACACATTACGCCGAGAAATAGAGACAGACATGAGAAGAATGAACAAAAATTGGATAGAACTAGAAAAGAAGGCACAGGACAGAGTGGGTTGTAGAATGCTGGTCGGCGGCCTATGTTCCATTGGGAGTAACAGGCGTAGGTAAGTAAGTTATCAGAATATACTGTTAGATGCTTATGAATGTTCAAAGACTATATATACACAATAAGTAAATATTTTGCAATTTACTAAATGAAATTCCCTTTCGGGCCAATACATTAATTGACAATACTGTACTTAAATTCTTCATATGTTCCCAGTGTTCTAATACTTATGTGTTGTTTCACTTCATACAAATAAAATTGTGGACTAAATAGTGTTATTTCCGTTTAATATTTGTTCATTTGCTAGGCGACGACGAAATAGTTGATTAATTGTCATCTTAAGTTATTCAAACAATTTATTAATCGAGACCATTAATCACGTACCTACGAACATGAACAAATACAGACGAAAACAACAAATATAGCAGCAGACTCTGCATCAATAGGCCTCAACATACACAATCGAAAAAGCAAGATTCTCAAATACAACACGGAGAACATTAACCCAGTCACACTTGATGGTGAAACTTTGGAAGATGTGGAATCATTCACGTACTTGGGAAGCATCGTTGATAAACAAAGAGGATCGGATGCAGATATAAAGACGAGGATTGGCAAAGCAAGGACAGCATTTCTACAATTGAAGAACATATAGAACTCAAAACAACCGTCAACGAATTTCAAAGTCAGAATATTCAATACGAACGTCAAGACAGTCCTATTGTACGGAGATGAAACGTGGAGAATTACTACATCCATCATCAAGAACGTACAAGTATTTATAAACAATTGTTTACGCGAAATACTCAACATTCACTGGTTGGATACCATCAACAACAGCGTTTTATGGGAGAATAAAGCATACATAACGGAAATCACCAAACTGCATCACGAGGCAATCCCTAACTTGAAATCTGAAAGGGAAGCGGAAAAGAGGAAGGCCAAAGAACACATTACGCCGTGAGATAGAAGCAGATATGAAAAGGATGAATAACAACTTGAAAGAACTAGAAATGATTGTCCAGGACAGAGTTAGATGAAGAAAACCGGTGTGTGGCCTATGCTCCTCCACGAGGTCTGACAGGCGTAAGTAAGTTAGTAAGTACAAACTCAAATAGTATCTCTGTTTTAAAAAACCGCTTGACTAGAACTGTAAATTTGAGTTTTTTTTCACTATCTGAATGTATAAAGTACATTGTGTAAATAAATAAAACGATACTCTACTTGGCTGTCTAATTTTCATAATTAAAATGGAATACGAAAAAAATATCTAGCTGAACAAGTGTTGAGTAACTAAAGCAATATGTTGTAACTTTAAATCTTGGCTATACAAGAATAGTTAGTAACTAGATTTAAATTAGTAGATGGATGATTATTGACTTTTGAAAATAATTTTTGAATATTGACTATCTGAACTTGGATAATCCTAGAATTAATGTTAATAGTTTGATTGAAAGAATTTCCATTGTGTTTCAACCTACTAACATTTAAACTGGATAACAGTACTGAGTATGGATGGAAATTGTCTCCAAGTTCAAGCTTTTTCACTGTTCTAAATAATGTATTTAAATAGACAATAAGACAACGATCACCATTAAATTATTTATTATTTTAATCAAACACTCATCTTTCAAAAATAGATCATTATTCATTATTAACGTTTCATAACAGCTTATGAGATGAAGTTTCATACTGAGTTCAAAGGCATGCAAAACCAAGTATGTATTTTGATAGATTTCTTGTGCTATATGGTCATTCAAGATTAGAAAACGACTTAACCAAGGTTGTCTGTGGCATACACTGATAGTTTATTTATGGCAGCAAATGCTTAACAAAATGTTCTGTTTGATGTTTAGAGTATCTCAGAATAAGTGTTTTACAGTAAATTAGAGTTTTCACTTCTTACTAATAATCGCTGAAAAATTCCCATCATATTAAACCACAATTATATGAACGAAGAATATTCTTTTCAATGAATTTCTCATCAGGTACTCTACAATTATAAATTAATAATCTATAAAAGAAGATTGGCCAAGTTTAAGGCAGAGTACATCAATTTAAGAAACTGTAATATGTGAATTAAGGAGTGTTGTTTATCATATAAAATGAAAATCAGTTCGAATCGTTAATGTTTTTGGGATGACTAATATGATGTGTTAACTTGAATCAGTTTATAGGTGAAATGAAATCGTAAGATGAATGATCAGAATATATATAGTTGACATGGGGGTGAGAGATAGAACAATGGGATTACAAATCGGAAATTACGTAATATGTAGAATAATATAAATTAGGTCAGATATAGTAGATAGGGGGTGGATGACGAATAAATTTCTCTAAAAGGTTAGCAGGTGTGATAATAATCATAATAATAATAATAATAAAGATAATAAGAAGAAGAATAATGACTGATAAGATGTGTAGATAAACTAAGTTTGAGATATAGAAGTGAACATTAATCAAATTAATGTCACCATATTACAAAATTGATCATTAACAAGTTGACCCTGAAGTTGGCGAGGGTAAAAGGAGCGGCTGTACATATTTCTTTTGGATGCAGAGCTTTGGCTTTTTGATCCGAATAGCAATTGCCTCAGTCGTCTGCAGGATTCTCTGTCTGACAGAATTAGGTAGACTACTATTAACACGATATATAACTGTGAAGGATTGCTCGATGTCGGCTCTATGTCCCGTCTGAACTAAATGGGCTAAAACAGAGCTGTTAACCGTTCTGGCTACACCTTTGCTTAACCACACTGGAAACTGTTCACGAGCCCGAGTATACAAATTCCTAGAACATCTGCCTATATAACTTGCTCCACAGGAGCAGTTGAATTGATAGATACAGAAGGAAGTGGCTAGTCTAGGCAATTTATCTTTCAACGTCGGTGTGATCATTGGGCGTGTGGAAAACATTAGTTGTAGTTTACCTGCATTAAAAGTCCTTTCGATTGATCTTCGTAGTTTCAATCTTACCATTTCGCTAGGTGCGTCACCTCTGAATTGTAGACGTATATACTTTTGGAATCGTTTGTAATAAGATTTAATTATAGAGAAGATTCCTAGTGACAAATGAAGCTCATATTAATTTCCTAATTTTATATTTATAAGCTGAGGATTTTCATGCCAGGATGAAACAGCCATTCGGAACTTCCAGGTTTCGTACAATTGTCCAGAAAGATAGACTAGTGATCTCAATAAAATTCTACAGTCTCCATAATTCTTATATTGATGATTAATATAAGTAGTGACTAAATTAAAGAATCCCTATGGTTTTTAAAACGTTTTCTTGAATTTTCACAAAAGATAGCTTAAAACTAATTATAATATAACTTAAAAAAAAACGTCTAAATAAGAACGGAATCAAAATAAAATGTTTTAATCAGAAACATATAGTTAATTATCACTGTCCTTCATTTTCTACTCGGAATTATCACATTTTAGGCTACTAGGTTTAGCTTAAGTAGCCAACTTGATCATTTGTGTTCATCAAACGTATTCAGACTGCGGCGATAAATTTATTTGAGAAATCACTGGGTAAGAGTTGCAACAATTTCCATCATTTAACTGTTGATAGTTTTGCTATTAAATTTACATGGTTTGATGAAGAGTAGGCAAGAATATAACTTATTAGTGAACCAGAAGAATTAAGGAAAGAAAGTTTTGGAGTTTGGCACGAAATTCATTCTACCTTATTACTAAGTACCATTTTGAAATTATAACCGATATCGGTTCGTCACAAAAATCCCTTCCTTGGTTCTTTACCCCAAATTCTAACTCTAAAGCTAAATTATAACTCTTTATGCTAGTTTACAAACCTACTTGACACTAGTAAGTCGGCTAATTGTCTCAAGGTCCCATTAGCTTTGCCAGAAGTTTGTACAGAAATCGTAATCTCAACACAAAGTCCGAATTGCTTTCAAAGATGCTTGAAGGTTTTTATGAATAAATTGATCGATAAAACTGATCATAAGCTTTCTATCACTGGAACAGTTGACACCTGACTAAAGGACGGTGCTTTTTTAAACTGTACCTTTGCCATTATTCAATATCTGCCATACAAGTCGAAAAAAATCTTTCACGCTAAAGGCATTTCAAAAAACCAAGATTCACCAATTTGGATACCAACTGTTGATTCAGGATAACTACAGTAATGATAATTTAAGACAGTGGTTGTAATAAAATCGTATTCTAAAAATTTAGACATTATAAGAAATTCTGTTATCTCATAGTGAAGGTATGTTTGTCATAGCTGAAGGTACGTAATGAAAAGGACATAATTGTGAGCTATTAAAAAGAAACATGTTCATTGCATCAGATTTTCTCCATTTTAAACACTTGTATTATGCTGTCATCATTAAGATACACCACAAAATATATAAGATTCATACTGTCTGTTAATTTGGCAGGTATGTAGATCGGATGGAATCAGATGTAAAAGCCATTGCTACTTTTTTTTGTTTTTGACCTTGTAATAGGTTAACATAACGGGTAAACTCGATGAAGTACATAAAAAGTTACGAGATTGCGCGGTAGACCTGTTGAAATATGCTTTCAGTGTAGTCAGGGTTCATGTTTCAGACCCACTTATACTAGTGAATCGAAACGTGAACAAGTATGTGTCATATCCCCGTTCAAGATGTTATATTACCCCACCGATGAATAAAAATACAAAAAAGCACAGTGGTCCTCTTTTAAGACGACAAAGTACAATTTTCGAACCAATATTCAGTTTAATCACCAATAAAAATCATTTATGACGAAGCTTATTAAGCTTTGAGACTAACAACATCATTTGGCTACCTTGTTGGTCATTCACATTAGTCATTTACAAAAGTTTCAATTAGTTGGAAGATAAGAATACCACAAGATAAGATAATCCAACTAAAGACTTTGACTAAATGCTAGACTGTCTCAATGCCAATACTTTTTCTAAATTACAGTAAAATTTAAATGTAAACATTTTCGAGAAATGCTATGTAAAATAGATTTTACTATATTAAGTAAAAAAGACAACTTTATATGTCTCATGAGAGGAACAACGAAAGTCAATTTGAAACTACACTCTCATTAAAATATTGTTTCGCAGTTATATCATCTGGAAAAGACTTAACTGCATGGGAGATTTGAAACATTTAGCTAAATACTGTTTGAAAAGTAAATCATATTTGATTATATATGCTCTTTGTAACAAAACGGCTTAGGATAAACCTAAACACAGCATGTAATAGCAATTGTGAAACTTTATATTATCTTTGTCTTACCTATGCCGAATTCATATTCACATATAGTAGAATTTACAAAACCGACCAAACGAGCGAAAACACATAGTTCGTTAGATGTTTATTTGAAATCACACGGTGTTTACTATCACTTTAGAAACATCAAGTATTACTTAATATCTGGATACCAAAGGGTGTTCATTGAAAATTTTCGATGTCTAGTTTTCGGCTTAACTCTTTTCATTTGGTTTAGCTTCATGGTTGTGAACAGTCTGTGCGGATATTAAGAAATAAATTTTCAATATTCTCACTTTTTGTACTCAGAATATGTTTGTCTAACCTTTTCTAATCTTTTTAGACCCTCATGATTGTAAAAAAACAAAAATATTGAAAAATTTTAATGGAACTATGTGAGGCTCAATTTTCAGTTCTCTGATAGATGTTCTGACTTAGAAATAAAATGCCCGAGCTCAGTTTTGATGGTGGATGAATTAAGTTCCGATGTAAATGTTGTCACAGAAACTTGGCCCACTGTAGATATAAATTGTTCCATCATCATTGCAGGCTACATCTGTATCATAAGTGATAGAGTTATAAGACGCAAGGAAGGAGGAATAAAGTTATATGTTGGGGATAACTTTCGCATACAATCGATCATATGGGAGGCTCACTTTAATGATACATGTGAGTTAGCATGTTGTACAATTAGGTCTAGAAACGGATTAGTGGCTATAGGAGGAATATATCGT
Source organism: Schistosoma rodhaini (assembly GCA_944470415.2). NCBI lineage: Eukaryota > Metazoa > Platyhelminthes > Trematoda > Strigeidida > Schistosomatidae > Schistosoma > Schistosoma rodhaini. Next base: position 20,188,180 of record OX104040.1, on the reverse strand, counting down.
AGTCCGTGCTGTCTTGATGACGACTTTATAATAAGATACATCTGTTCTTGGAGTAAGGCAGAATGTTATCACATCTTTGGAGACTTCAACGCATTACGTATCAAATGGATAGAGCTCACAGCTTCAGGTGATGGCTTCGATAGCTACCTCCTACCGAAAATTATTCGGTGTGCACTTGTACAATGTATCGTAAAACCGACACATAATGATTTGGAACATGATCCGTCATTGCTAGACCTTGTCCTCAGACACCACTGTGAAGATATCGTCGACATTCAACACTATCCCCCACTAGTGAATAGTAACCACGTTGCACTTTCCTTTAAGTTCCGGACACATGGTACTGAATTTGAATCTGCTCCACCCCGTCCTAATATCTGGAGAGCTAGCATTCCGGCAATCAGACTGCGCTATCTCGATTGACTGGTCGATTGATGCTGCTGGATCAATGGAGAATGCATGGAATAGGTTTAAGTCTACGTTTGGTTCCGTAACACAACCGTTCATCCCATGGTTAACACATAAGCTATCACATTGCCCTACATGGTTTAATAAGGAAACCTGGAAGTTGTTTAAGCGTAAGAAACACTTCTAGGACTTATTCTTGTCAACAACGCAGCATTATTTAAGTACGAATATAAAAAAATCCGGAGTATACCTAAAAAGACCATAGCTAAATCCCTTACCACTTACGAACGACAGTTAGCATATGATAGCCGTACTTATCCGAAAAGATTGTTTTCGTGCGTTAAACGGCGAACAAAACATAGTTATGTCATTCCCGCGTTACTGTTACACGAAAATTCAGATTTGCTAGCTGAATCTGATCTAGCAAAAGCGGAGACTTTCAAATTACTTCGGTGAAGTCTACTCTACATGTATTGTTACATATAAAGAGACACAAACCATAAGATCTGTACATGCGACTGAGGAAATTGTTCTTCCTTTGACAACTAACCTAAAACCTTGTAAGATACCGGGCCCTAATGGGCTACGTTAACGTTTTGCTGTCATCGTTTGTGGACATTATTTTGAAACCTCTAGCGACTCTCTTCAACATGTCCCTTACACTCGCTCAACTCCTAGAGATTGGAAAGACCCTCCGAACAGTCCCATGTTAAAGGGTGGTCAGAGACCGATCGTATCTAGCTACCGATCTGTTAGCCTGACCAGCATAGTCGTTAATTTACTTGAAAATATAATTCGAGTTAATTTACCGAGTTACATAGATTAGTACAATCTGTTAACTCCCGATCAACATGGGTTTCGTAACAAGCGTTCATGCTTAACTAACTTACTCATTGCGAGATAGGATTGGACAACAGTCCTAGATAACGGCCTATCTGTCGATGCGATATATATAAATTTTAGCAAAGCGTCTGAAAAGGTTTCACACCTAGGTCATGTACAGAAGCTCTCGAGCTTTGGAATAACATGTGTTACAAAGGGATGGATAGGATGCTGCTTATGTGACCGCAGACAGAGAGTTAGGGTTAATGGAACGCTATCCGAATGGAAGCCGGTCAAAAGTGGTGTACCCTTAGGCACCATATTAGGCTCTCTACTTTTCCTTCACTATCTTAATGAACTGCCGCTATTGTTTAAGCCGTCAACATTATTGTTCGCGGACGATCTTAAAATCTGAAGAACAATAAAAAGTTAGGCTGATCATTTTCATCTCCAAGTTGACTTAGAGGAATTGGTTAGATGGGCTCGTGATTAGGGCTTAGAAGTTAATTCCAGGAAGTGTGATCCTGCATATCGGACAAGGTAATACTTACCATTGTACCATTGATGGTTTATCTTTTCGACGCGTTCAGGAACATAAAGACTTATGGGTAATAATAAATCACGACTTGAAAACAACCGCCAACTGCAATGCAGCTGCTGCCAAAGGTTATTTTACGCTATGGTCACTTCTCTGAGCATTCAAATGCTTTAATGAGATGTTTTGGATTTTATATCCCACTTACGGAAGACCACACACAGAGTACTGTATCCATGCAGCTAGTCCATGTCTGATGAAGGATACTAACTCACATGCGCGTATTCAGCGTGCGGAGACGAAAATAATGAAGGGTATTTCTGAAATCCTTTATGATTAGCGTTTGAAACATCTAAATCTTTTCCCCGTTGTCCTATCATAGGATGGGAGGTAAATTTACACTGGCGTTTCATAGTGACTCCCTCCTTCTTTGTTTTGAATGATGCTTTTGTGATTCTGCATCCATGAGATTCCCATCCTACAAGTGCATTTCGTGCTTCTTTCGGACAGTATTACAGCTATTCCCTGAATGTGTGGAGCATTTTCCTCTTCGTGACCACAGTGCAGCAGCATCTCTTCCGTATCTAGCCATTGCTTTTCAGCTCGTGTACAATGGGTTTCGCTGATTCAAAGTACTACCAATTTGTATCTACTCATTTCCATTGCTAATTGATTGGTCTTTCCGGTCTCCCACATTGTATAGTGTACTTATAAAAATTATTACTCTGGTCGTAGGAAGAGGCATCGGCCTCGTGACTTCCCAAGAATCTCAGATTTCATCATGAGGCGTCATAACTCCTACTTCAACTTGAAGGGCAGAGTTTAAACGGTTTGAATTTTTTTGCCTGTTGCTCTTTTACAGTTACTGCTAGTTCCATACACGAGTAAAGGAGGAGGTTTGGGCATGGGGTAAGCGACTTCATCCAGTAGCAAACTAACTCGCTAAAACAACGCTAACAATCCAGATAAACAACTGCTTAATGAGTCACTTTTGCATGATCAGTAAAATGGCACCGAAAAAACGGAATTATTGGCAAAACGTACATTTTTTGTGCATATAGGTAACCCTCGTGCTGTTGATAGAAGAAACCAGAGAAGTAGTGAATAGGTCTTTATTTCGATCTTCGAACTGTTTTAAATTAAGGCTTGAATTGTTTGTTTTAAGCAGGTTTTGTAATTCCAGATCCTGCTCTTGTTCGTTTCTCAACGTCTCGAAGTTTACTGTAGACTGCTGTAGCACGTTTATTTCTAGCCTAGATAAAGCATCTGCCGCCTGATTGTCCTGACCTTTGACATGCCGGATATCGCTTATGAACTGTGATATATAGTCAGGGTGTCGGACTTCTCGAGGTGAGTATTTATCAGCTCTCGCTTTTAGTGCATTCGTTAGTGGTTTGCGATCCGTAAAGACTATAAATTCCCTGCCTTCTAACATGTGTCGGAAGTGTTTAATGGTTAGGTAGATTGCAAGAAGTTCTCGCCCGAAGGTAGAATACCTTGTCTCTGCTGGGGCGAGTCTTTTTGGGAAGAAAGCAATTGGTTTCCAGGCGTTTTTAACCAGTTGGTTAAGGGTACCGCCTACTGCTTTATCAGAAGCATCCACCATCAAAGCAAGTGGGGAAAGAGAATTCGGATACATCAACGTAGTTGATTGAGCTAGTTTATCTTTAAGCTGTTTAATAGCTTCGACAGCGTCAGAAGACAGTTTGAATTCTTTTGGTTTTCCTTTTAGTGAATCTGTCAAAGGTTGCATTAATTGTGCACAACCTGGTATGAATCTGCGATAAAAGTTAATTAGACCTAGAAAACTTCTCAGTTGTGTTAGAGAACTAGGTATGGGGTATTGTTTAATGGTGTCTACTTCTTTTTTGATCGGTTTAATCCCTTCTGGGCTTATTGTGTGACCGAGAAATTCTAAAGTTTGAACACCGAAACCACACTTACTTTGATGTATGTTTATTCCATGTTCATCCAGTCTTTTTAACACTGTTTTTACATGTTGTTCGTGTGATTGCAAATCGGGGCTGGCAATTAACAAGTCGTCTATATAACCCTGCGCAAATGGCATATCTCGAAGTAGATTGTCTATGAATCTTTGAAATGTCTGTGCCGCATTTCTCAGGCCGAATGGCATGCGTACAAACTCGAATAAGCCAAAGGGTGTTGTAATAGCTGTCTTGGGGATATCTTCATCCGCCACTGGGATATTGTGATATGCCTTGACCAAGTCAATTTTAGTGAATATGTTCATACCCTGTAAACCGTTTGTGAAATCTTGGATATGCGGTATTGGGTACCTATCTGGTACGGTTTGACGGTTGAGGGCTCTGTAATCCCCGCACGGTCGCCAGTCACCTTCATTCTTCTTTGGGACCATATGAACCCCAAATCTAGGGTTAAGTTTTTCTGCCCAAATGTCGCAATTTTAGTTTTATTTGCAGCTTGAAGTGTAATTGATGATGTTTCTCGACTAATCTCAGTTTTATTTTGAGGGATAATGCTAAGAGCAGCGCCAGTATCCACCAAGAAATTCAAGCCAGAGTTTCTGTCTCTAACATAAAACAAGCGACTGTTTTGGTGCCCCTCCTCAGTCGTCGCGACCTGGTGAGGGGTTACTCGTTTCCCGCTGTCTGAGAATTATGCTTAGGCCAGGCGCATGGTTGCATGCACTTGGATGAGTTGACACCAAACTTCCAGTGGTACCAACAAAACTGCCCAGGTTGTCTGGACATTTGTGACTTGGATCGTGGTCGTTGTGGTGACCTGCTTCTGTTTCTATGACCCATTTGCATTCTGGTGACAGCCTCAGTGAGACTCTTAACACTCGCAATGAGTCCTTCTATGATAGGGTCTTTTGCTGATTCTACTTTTTGTGTGTGATTTATTGTGCCTGGTCCAGTTGGATGACCTCTCTCCATTATTCTATCGGCTATACGCGCTAAATGAGATAATGAGGTTTCAGGATCTTGTGCATCTAGACAGTGTTGGACGTAGCATGGTAGAGCTTGTATACATCCTTGTTTTAGGACTGCTTCACCCACTGTGTTATCACCCAATAACACTTGGAGGTGACGCAAAAACTGTGACGGCGACCGATCACCTAGTATTTCACCTTGAAAAAGTCTTTGGATTCTTTGACTATTTGATAATGATAAACGGTTCATTACCTCTCTTCTTAAGATGGTGTATGGTTGTGGTGATGGTGGATCTAAAATCAAGTCACGGACTTCTTTGGCGACTGAAGGAGGAAGGATAGAACACAAGTCTCTATAGCGAATCCCTTCAGATTTGATATTGTGTCTCGTGAAATAATGCTCTAGTTGAGCAAACCACAACTCTGGATCACTACGATCAAATTCTGGAAGTCGGGATTTCGTAGTCATAACAGTGTCTATCTCCACTGGTGACAAATCCTTCAAATTATGGGTTTCTACTGAGTCTGACATGAGGTATGTGGCAAATACAGCAATAAAGTATGCACGAAAAATGGTTACTATAACACGAATAACTTAAGACAATACGGAATAAACTAGTTATATACTCAACTTATTTTACGGATAATCCGGCCTACTTTTACGATTAAGTAGAAAAAAAAATCAATAAGAGAAATGAGGTTAACTATGTGTTCAAAAAGGGCTCGCCACTTTCGTGCTTATAGGTAACCCTCGTGCTATTGATAGAAGAAACCAGAGAAGTAGTGAATAGGTCTTTATTTCGATCTTCGCGCAGTCACAGTGGGGCGTGGGATTATCTGTTCAGACAAACAAAGGCTTTCAACATTCCATATAAGATAGTAGGGAATATAACGCTTACAAAAGGTAAGGAAGTGAATGAATACTTTAACAATACTGTTTTAGCATATGCTTGGTTGTTTGGGATCAACTCTTAACCAACCAACCTGAGCTGTTACACATTCATTCATCCATTACGCCTGTTACCCCTTGTGAAGGAGCATAGGCCGCTCACCAGCATTCTCCATCCAACTCTGTCCTGAGCCTTCCTTTCCAGTTCTTTCCAGTTACTATTCAGCCTGAGCTTGTCAGTATCTCGAAGAAAGGCTGTATTAAACCTTTGTAGTGCTGTTTGTCCAGTTTTCCAGTGTTTCTTTAGCTTCAGTCTCATCTTGGCCACAACCAGGTGGTGATCTGAAGCTATGTCAGCTCCTCTCCGGGTTCTCACATCTTCCATTGATCTTCGGAATTTTTTGTTGATACAGATGTGATCTATCTGGTTCTTTGTGGTGTGGTCCGGTGAGATCCATGTAGCTTTGTGTATGCGTTTGTGTGGGAATATTGTGCCGCCTATAACCAATTTGTTTTAAGCACATAGGTTTGCAAGTCTCTCCCCATTTTCATTTCTTTCTCCTAGTCCATGTCGTCCGATTATATCTTCATATCCTGTGTTGTCCACTCCTACTTTAGCATTTAGATCTCCCATCAGGATGGTGAGGTCCTTTCGTGAGCACTTTGCTACAATTGATTGCAGCCTTTCATAGAACTGATCTTTATCATCGTCGTTGCTATCCTTGGTGGGTGAATAACATTGGATAACGTTCATTGTGATCCCTTGCTTCTTTCTTCTGAATGATGCTTTGATTATCCTGGGTCCATGAGATTCCCATCCCACAAGTGCATTTTGTGCTTCTTTGGACAGCATTAGAGCAACTCCCTGAGTGTGTGGAGCATTTTCCCCTTCGTGACCGGAGTACAGCAGCATCTCTCCTGTACCTAGCCTTTGTTGTCCAGTTTGTGTCCAATGGGTTTCGCTGATTCCGAGTACTGCCAAGTTGTATCTCCTCATTTCCATTGCTATTTGGCTGGTCTTTCCTGTCTCCCACATTGTCCGGACGTTCCATGTACCTATAAAGAGTGTTGCTCTGGTTGTTAGAAGGTGCATCGGTTTCGTGACTTCCGAAGAATTTCAGCTTTCATCATGAGACGTCATTATTCCTTCAACTCCCAGGGCAGAGTTTAAATGGTTTGAATTATTTTTTCTGGTTAGCGTTTTTTTATCGAGTTAGCTTTTCTACGGGATGGGGTCGCTAACCCCACGCCCAACCCTCCTCCTTTACTCGGGCTTGGGACCGGCAGTAACTCTAGAAGAGCTACAGGCGGAGTTGGCAAACGTACGCTTATTAATTTTTGTGACTGTTTTGGGTCTACTTGACGAAAAGCTGACCGATACATATCTGTTGTACCTTTACTTTCACTCACTTCGAAGATTATTACAAATGGTAACAGTTCATTGGATAGCCGAATTGTAATAAATTAAAAGGATGACTTATTACGCGGTTAGGGTGAAACAGGATGAGATGTTAACAGACAGTCCCTTTAATAAGACAAATTTTCCCTGTACATGTCTTTCAGATGTTGCCTTTTACCTAATTTCTAAATCAATTGTATGATTTTTTAAATTTCATTTTATCTATCCCTAATCAATTTTAGGGAGAATTCTCCAGTGTTTCAGACAACTATTGTCCCATAGTGTAAGTAAATCCTCAGAATAAACAGTTCTCTATATCTTCGACATTGATACTGACTTCATAAGTTTTACTGGACACATCTTAGCTGAAGGTCCTTGCAACTGCTCACAGGTTTAGACCGAACGCTTTTCGACATATCGATAGCTTTCGAAATATATCTCCGGTCCCTTCGTCTCTAACTTTTGATTTGACTGGGTCGGTTTACAAAGGCGTCAAAGGATTCTCAGACTCCGAATACACGTGGAATTTTTACAAACAAAAAATTCCGAATTGTCAATCGCTCAATACTGCCCCCCTCTGAGGAAGAGTTATCAAGCCATCATAACCTTCAGTTCTATCAGTAAGACTGACCTAAGACATCCTACTATCAACAGGCGTCCGAATTTCAAACGGTTGGATGTGTCAAGTTTACAGGATAATCTACAGCAGGTGGACTGGAAAATTCACCCTCAACCTGATGTGAATGATCATTAGGATTTCTTGCTGCCCACAATCTTATGTGCTGAAAAGCAGTCAGTTCCACTAAACGTCCCCAAAATCTACAGTCATCATGAATCGGTAAGCCGCAAAATGCACTATTGGACAGAATACAAAAAAACTGGTAAGAAACAGAGCATATATGTGATACTAACAAGTAAGAAACATATGCACAGAGGTAGTAATAGAAGGCAGGGTTCGTTATCAGATAAGGTTAATTGACAAGTCTGTCACCGATTTGAAAAGCTTATTCCGTCAGTCATTCTTTCTTGGACAAGCCTAAACCGATGTTTCTCAACTTCTAGGTCCTAATGATCCAAGCAACAACGACGGTGGTGCCACTAACCTTCTGGCAGAACAGCACTGTTTGACATTTCTACCGACCCACAATATTTATATTGATTAGGGCTTCACATGCAACTCCACAGGACTTTCCGAAGTGAACGCAAGAGCTGGCTCGGTGGACTGGAAACTAAAATAACTAAACAAACACTTCCCCTGGCTCGAATATGGTTCATTCTTCTATACTGAGGATGCAGCTTCAATGTTGACATAACCGCTTAGCATGATGTTCTTACATTCCCTAAGCCGAGGTAAATTACCAGGAAATTGAACACTGGCTCACATCACACTAATTTTCAAAGGACGTAGACGCAGCTAACCTTCACTTATGACCCTAAACAATTATGGAATCTCTGATATGCGATGGTATACACGACTATTTATTATCCCTTTGGGGGGAGATAAGCAATCAAGAGGACATACCGGCACTTCAGGAGGATCTGACTCGACTTCAATGTTGGGGCAGACGACAACGGACTTGCCTTCAACACTTCAAAGTGTAAAGTAGTCCATCTGTGACAAGTTGCAGACTATAGTTACAACTTAGGAAACTCCTCTCTGGAAGTATCCTAAGTTGAAAAAGATTTAGGAGTGCTGGTACTCTACTATTTGTAGTCTTAATCTAACTGTGACGAAAATGTTTTTCGAGCAAATTTAGCACTGATAACACTGATGCACGATTTCGGCCAGTTTGAACAGAGAACGTTTCGCATAATCTTCAGTATTTTCGTACCCCCCATACAGAAACGCAGTATTTCCCCACTACCTCCATAGGATAAGGACACTCTGGAGCGTATCCAATGGCATGCCACGAAAACAGTTCGGGGACTCAAATTCAGGCCTTAAGAAGAACGCCTCCGATCACTTACCTCTACTCATTAGAGTATAGGCGTTTAAGAGGTGACCTTCAAATGGCTTACAGTACCCCTAATACTTTTGGTCATCCACTTGTACATTTACTTAATCTTAGTCACAATATTAACCTAAGGGGTAACAACCAGAATCTGGAGACACAACACGGTAGAACGGATTGTAGACAAAACTTCTACTCCTAAGGAGTTGTCAAATGCTGGAATTGGCTGCCGACTGAGCTAGTTCAAGCGACTTCACAGGAGTCCTTCAAGAGGACACTTGGCCTATTCTTAAAGATTAAAGATAACATCTTATTATGATTTGCCAATTTCTGTTTTTCCTCTATTATCTTTAGTAAACACAGGTTCCTACCCGAAGGTATTGGCGATTCACTGCTATTAGACACGGAAGCCCGTTGAGCGAAAGCGTCTTCTATTCCGTCTTCAACCATTTGAACCATTTGAACCATTTATGTTCAGAACCATTTCAGCCATTTAGATTAGTGGTTTAGTTGTGAAACTTTCTTTTCATTTCAGTAACAAACTGTCTACACAATTATCAGAAGAACTATTTCTGGAAATACAAGTATACAAAAATCCTAGTAGTTATATTGAATATTGGAAGAGAACGCGATACTTTAAGCGTTGCGTTCCTCAGTTGCTGGAAGTTTATCATAGGTTGTCTGACCATGTCGCATTTGCATAATTATTTGGTTGGTATCGTTAGTTCCTTAGCTCCAAAAAATCCGTGTATGCTAGTGTTAATCGCAATAAAAATTTACGAACTAACGAATTTATTTTCAAAGGAACAGAGAAGTTGTACAACCTGGACCCTTGGACTGTCACGTGACAGTCCAAGGGTATGTTAAGACTGAAAGTTTAGAGAATACGTGGAACTGTGACCTCCATTCATACTAATTCCAGATTCCACCCACAGGTTATAGACACTTCGTCAGCTTTAATCACCATTTCTAATGCTTTGTCCAACAATGTCTTCAGGAAGTTATTCTGTCAGTTCGTTAGACCGCTTATTACTTTTTATATCTCGCTCCCGTTCCACTCAGACTATAATCATGTTAAACAGCATCTGTAATTGAGTAAACGTTTTTGTTATTTTTACTGTGTTACCATGGAAATAAATTTGATAAATAGTATAATTTACGGTAATAATAAAAACAGTGTTAAGCTGAACAGTAGCTTCTTGGTTTCGTTCTTATGCTGCATCAAACCGAAGCCTAAAAAACTGACGAACGGAACAATTTCTGAGTTCTATGGTAAATGCAACAATCATGTTCTGTTAAATACCGGATAGTAAATATGCCTACAAGAAACTTTCAGTCGTGTTATTATGTCTAAATATAAGACTTGAGTTGCTATTCTCAATTCAGCAGGTTCCAGACCAGTGCATTACCCTACTGAAAAATGCTTTTAAGGCTAATCAGTTACTTTTAAGGTAACAAAATTTTCACTGAAGTCTTTTGTAGGATTGTCTATCGTGTCTTCCTCACCATGTGTCTAAAGGTGTATAATTGTTTAGCCACTCCCTTGATGATTGGTTTTGTTAGTAAATAGATACCTAATCAAGATTAAATGTCCAGGTAAAATTCCTCACAGCTGAAAATGCTGACAGAGATACATTTATATGCATCTTAAATAGTATGTAAGGGGGTTTAAGATGTTTTGCGTCTTCTAAACTTAGTATTGCTTTGTGGCCAGTTTGTAATAATAGCTGGTTTGATATAGAAAAGTAAAGGCTTTTAGCGTTGATCACCTCATCAAACTAGGAGAACTGAATTGAAGTTAGAGAATTTTTCGCTAGTGAATTACTGATGGAACTGCTAGATCTGTTTCCTGATTCCCACTTTTCTCCTAATCAGAATATTCAGTGATTTATTGACGAACAAACATGCTTAACAGTGGTAGACTGTTTGGGTTGATGGGAAATACAACTATAATATGAACAAAACGTGTTGGTTATTATCATTTTCAAAGTAATATCCAAATGTGGTTATTTATTTATTTGAACACAAATATTGATAAAAAGGGGCACCGAATACATATACACCACACAAGTCACTTGATTTGTGTGTGGGTTGTGATACTTCCCGGGTTCCCAGACCGAAGTAGGTGGTTTCTTAGGGGGCCACAACCGGAGCCTTTGACCAAAAGATATGATCCACAAGGCGATTGAGCAACGTCAGAAGATGCAGTCCGTTGCAGCCAGTGACCAACGATTGGTTAAGCAGCTTGTTTAAGTGTTAGGCGTGGAGTAATAGGTAAACATTATATCAGTTTATCTGTTTGTAATACTATACTACTATTGACTTAGCTGGCAATTGCGTTACACATTCTCAGTATTGTGTACCATTTGAACTGAAGATGAAGTGAATTCATTAGACTACAAGGAAATATAACATGTCTACGCGAAAAGCTATTATGAATCCAATTAGTTGGAAATCATTGATGTAGCTCAAAGTCAGTTACTATCTCAAATACATCTCGTATTTATCGCACCACATCTACTCAATATCTTATTTTTAAATGTCAAATATTGTCGACCATATAGTCATATTAATATCATGTTTTGGATCATCAGTCAGACCATATTCGACAAAATATCAGTTATTATACTTGGTAGTCATCAGCATACAGTCCAATAGATATCATTTTATGTAGACGAAGCCTGAATGATTGCTTGCTTTTGCTTAGTTATGAGAGTAGGTCAATTACTTAAAACCTTCAAGTGATATTTCACGCTTTATTGATTTAAATGCATTTCAATAAAACCATATGATCAAAATGTACTAAGTTTTTAAGAATCTTAGTGGTTAAGACGTTCGTCATTCAACTGCTAGGTCAAAGGTGAAAGTCCCACTCCGCTTAGTTTGATTTGGGCAACCGAATAGTATCGCTAGCCTAAAGTCCCGAATATAGTAATCTGTGCTTCGTAAATGGTTTATACTCACCACCATGTTATTACTTTTACAATTTTTTCTTATCAATCTTGCTAATTTCTATGTCAATATTATGGCAACTTGAGCTAATCCACTTGTGTACCTAGGTTTTAAATTACTTATGACTAACCATTCAATTCATTTAACGACTAGCTTTTTTTATGACAGGAAGAAAATGGGTGGCAGTATGACAAAAATATTACCTGGTTTGTATGTTGGGGGTTTTGATAATGCCAAAAATGAAGAAGAATTAATGGCGAATTGCATATCTCATATAATTATTGTTCAAAATTCGAAAAACGATGTTGAAAGAGTAAGTAATCTTGAGTTACTTTTAACTGTTTGTTGGTGGTTCGTACAGCATAGGGGAGTTTTTGGTCTTTTATCCCAAATGCCCTGGTACGGCCGAGAGTGGGGAGAGTCCGCTCCCTCTCAAAATACTCTCACATGGCTACGCGTATATAGCCTTTGTCAGGGAAGTTCTACTCACTGCGAACGTCCGTCGTCTTAACCGGGTCGGTGGATACAAAGAATCCACCTAGGGGAGTTGGAAAACCCCGATTCCAAACCAATGGTGCACATGGGCTCCAGTATCCTAAAGCAACAAATGGCGTATGAACTAATTGTTGGTCATCGGCTACCATGGGACTGCATCTCCTCACGTTGCTTCACTGCCTTGTGGATCAAACCTTTTGGTCAAAGGCTCGGGGTGTGGCCCCCTAAGATAACCACCCGCTTCAGTTTGGGCACCTAGGCAGTGTCCCAGCCCTCATACAAATCGAGTGAGATTTGTGTGGCGCATATGTATCTGGTGCTTCCTTGTACCGATATTTATGTGTTTGAATAATATAAAACAAAAAATATTTGCTAGGTGTATCTAAAAAGTGGTAAATGTATACACAATTTAGATTGGAAATTGTATCAATGTCTTCCATTTTGAACCGGTTCGCGTTCATGTAAGATTTAACGATACCTTATTGGGACCACTAAATTTCGTATATACTGTTTCTTAGAATATGAATAAACTGATTAAGTATGATGATCAGCAGAGCTATTTGATAAGCTTGCTATTATCATCAAATGTGTTAATATATGCTCGTTGTAAAGTAGGTTTAATGGAATATATGTCAGATGCTTTATTTCCCATTTCTTGTGTTTTAAAATAATATTTTATTCTTTGAATTCATTCTGTATTCTGAGGTCATTGTCTATACCTGATCTACTATACTAGCACTGATCCTATTACTATTAAAACTGTCTTTCGTCAGGCTGTATTGATTATGGTGTGGTGAATTGAATCGGTTTACTTATGTATCAGGTTCTGCTTAGCTTATTTCTGATTGACTGGCTTAATGAATTTTAATGTTATAATCTGAGTGATGCACTCCGCAGTTCAGTATTATTATCACTAGATTGCAAGAAAATTCAGAGATGATCATTTCAACCTATTTTGTGCGTACAAGGCTCTAGGTCACTTATGACTAACTGGTAAAAAGCAGTTTATATATATATATATATATATATATATATATATATATATATATATCGTCCATCTGCATCCTAGCTGTCCAATGTATCCCGTGCTTCCCTCCAGATGTTGACGTCTTCATAATCCTGTCGATCACCAGGAGAAAGAGAAACGGTGATAGTAAGCAACCTTGCCTGACACCAGTCTTTACTTTGAACGAGTTAGTGAGTTGTCCTCCATGCACGATTTTGCAGTTTAATTTATCATAGAAATTCCATATGATGTTGACTATCTTCTCAGACACTTCGTAGTGTCAAAGAGGCCTCCATAGTGTTATCCCATCCACCCTATGGAATGCTTTCACTGAATTTTATGTAGAGTGGTGAACTCCATTCAATTGATTGTCCCACAATGATGCATAGTGTCGCGATTTGGTCAGTACATGATCGATCCTTACGGAATCCAGCCTGTTAGTCTCGAAGTTGGGTGTCTACGGAGTCCCTCATTATGTATAGCAACACCCTGTTAAAGACGTTTTCTGCTATTGAGAGGTGAGTGATGCCTCTGTGGTTCTTACACCTGCTGAGATTGCTCTTCTTTGACATCTTGATCACGTGTTATTTCCAATATGCTGGTACTTGCTTTTCATGCTAAATCTTGCTGTAAAGAATGTGGAGTATCTTTGCAGTTACTGCTACGTCCGCTTTCAGTGTTTCTGCTGGAGTATTGTCTGGTCCCTCTACTTTACCGCTCTTGATTTGTGTGATCGCCATGCTGATTTCTTCAATTGTTGGTGGGCCAGCAATGATTGGGCTGGTCGATTTACGAGTTCTTTGAAGCGCTCTACCCGCCTGTTTTGCTGTTTTTCAATGTTGGTGATTACTTTGCCTTCCTTGCTTTTCACTGGTCGTTCTGGTTTCCCATAGTTTCCAGCGAGCTTCTTTCTTGTACCATACAATTGTCTCATGTTTCCTTCTATTGAAGCCTTTTCCTCCGTCGTTGCTAGGTCCTCCACATATTTACGATTGTCGGCTCTGATGCTCCTCCTCACTTGCTTGTTTGCTTCTGTGTATTCAGCTTGTACCTTGGCTTTCTCTGTTCTTGTTCGGCTGATTATCTGAGGCTATATCAGCTCCTCTCTTAGTTCTCATATCCTCCATCGTCCTTCTGAACTTTTTATTGATGCAGATATGGTCGATTTGGTTCTGCGTAGTGTGGTCCGGTGAAGTCTATGTGGCTTTTTGTATGCGTTTATGTGGGAATATATTGCCGCCTATGACCAGTTTATTGAAGGCACATAAGTTTGCAAATCTCTCACCATTTTCGTTTCTTTCTCCCGGTCCATGTCTTCCCATGCCTTCTCCGTATCTAGTGTTGTCCATTCCAACCTTGGCATTTAAGTCTCCCATCAGAATGGTCAGGTTTTTTTTTGGGGCACTTTTCGACGATCGACTGCAGCCTATCGTAGAATTGATCTTCAACGTCTTCATTGCAGTTGTCGGTATGCGCAAAGCATTGGATGACGTTCATTGTAATACTCTCTTTATTTCGAAGGAGGTTGTTGTCCAACCTGCATCCAATGTGTTTCACTGATCTCAAGCACCTCCAGGTTGTATCATTTCATTTCTGCAGCAATTTAGAAGACTGTCCCTGTCTCCCACATTGTACGAGCATTCAATGTACCTAAATAAATGATTGCTCTGGTTTTCAGAAGGGGTATCGGCATCGTGACTTCTTAAGGAACTCGGCTTTCATTATGAGGCATCATAACTCTTCTAAATGAAGACCTTTTAACTCCCCAGACAGAGTTTAAATGGTTTGAATTATTTTTTTCTGGTTAGCGTTTTTTTAGCGAGTTAGTCTTCTACTGGATGGAGTCTCTAACCCCATTATCAACCCTCCTCCTTTATCTGGGCTTGGGACCATAAGTAACCCCACAGGAACTCCAGGCGTATATATATATATAAACTCATGAGTTGGTTAGTTTGTGTATTACAAGGAATCTCTTTACTGCAATAATGATTGTCTTTAGTTTCTTAAACAAAGTTAACTGTATCTCGGATGCTCAAAAAGTCATATTATGTTTTCTAATGGCAACACAGGTTATTTTCATTAATTTTTAAAATATAATCACTAGTTCGAATAACTTGCCCCCAAATGCCCTGGTACTGCCAAGATTGGGGAGAGTCCTCTCTCCCTCTCAAAATGCTCTCACATGGTCAGGCGTATATAGCCTCTCCAGGGAAGTCCTACTCATTGCCTTCTCGTGGCGGGGGTGTTGCTTACAAAATTGAGAGGACGAAAAGCGAACGTCCGTCGCCTTAACCGGGTCGGTGGATACAAAGAATCCACCTAGGGGAGTTGGAAAACCCCGATTCCAAACCAATGGTGCACATGGGCTCCAGTATCCTAAAGCAACAAATGGCGTATGAACTAATTGTTGGTCATCGGCTACCATGGGACTGCATCTCCTCACGTTGCTTCACTGCCTTGTGGATCAAACCTTTTGGTCAAAGGCTCGGGGTGTGGCCCCCTAAGATAACCACCCGCTTCAGTTTGGGCACCTAGGCAGTGTCCCAGCCCTCATACAAATCGAGTGAGATTTGTGTGGCGCATATGTATCTGGTGCTTCCTTGTACCGATATTTATGTGTTTAGATAAAAAATAAAAAATTGAACAACTTAACGTATTAATTCGCTCTGGTTTTTGTACGCACTTGATGTTGAGGTTCTTGAATGTTATTTTACATTTGTCGGTACTCATAAGTAAGGTACCTATGCTAACTCAAAGAACCTAATTTTTCTAATGTCTGAACGAACGTTCAATAGTATATAAAGGTGTTACAATTAAATTGTATAGCTAGTGATTAGTCCTACAGAATCTTTGTAATCTTGCTATACACCAGTCCGATCAGCTTCTCAAGCAAAATAATGATAAATGCACATAATACTTTTTTGTTTATGAAATGATTGGTTTCTTTTGTAGTAGTAATGTAGTGAACAAGAACACGAGTGGGGACAATCGATGTATTTTAGCACAACATTACAGAATATCTCATTAAAATATAAGAACCATATAGTGAACAGTTAATTTGCAAACTATCAATCAATTGTTTCAATCTTGATTGTTCCTTCTATAAATATCCGCTCATAGTCTCCGATTATAATTGTTCATGAATTTTCATACCAATCGCGTTTCGTCTCCATTCTTTCGTTATCGATCTTCTACTGAAGTACATTCAATGCTCGACCATCACCATATACTACTTATGTGGATATCAGTAACCCACACCACGCTCGTACCCTCTTTAAAGCATTCGTTCTTGCGGTGATTCTGCTCGCCGTGCACACTATCTTTTTTTGCTGCAGTCTGTGCTAATCTCTCCGTCAACCACCAGTTTGGAATAAATTTTTGACCTTCTATGATAACTAATATTCTATTCATCATTCGATCGATCAATAATTCAGACAATGATAACTTATATATGTACTCAAAGTTATTCGATAAACAACCCTAGATATTATGTGAAATGGTAGAAACATTTACAAAACACAAAAATATACTCTATCTGTTTTAAAGTATAATTATGTTTTGAGTACATTCATTATGTAATAGAACAATTCGTTTTAACAAAAATAATTTATTTATAGAGTTTCAAAAGGGGGTTTTGTGGAGATTTTAGTAACTTTATATAGTTAAGATCATGAGTCAATTGAAACTAGACCACCATGGAAAGCCTGAAAGCACTGGACGGCCGTTTCGTCCTATTGACTCATGATCTCAACTATATAAAATCACTAAAATCTCCCCAAAACCGCCTTCTGATAATGATCATATGCACACTAATGACTGGCTCTATGAGGCAATTCCTGGAGTTTTAGTGACTAGTCGTGACCAGTGGAGGTAATCCATGTCAGGTAGAGACAGGTATCTACCTTAGTACAATGGAAGTTGGTCGCGCAATTTTGGGGATTGGTTGAAGTTAGACATTAACACCGTTGGATGCCGACCGGTTCAGTGGTCTATCAGTTAAGTGCTCTGGCTCGAGACTGGTAGGTCCTGGCTTCAAATCTCGCGAGGCGGGATCGTGGATACGCACTGCTGAGGAGTCCTACAATAGAACGAAACGGCCTTACAGTGCTTCCAGGTTTTCCATGGTGGTCTCGATCCAATTGACTCATGATCTCAACTATATAAAATTGTAGAGTTTCAAATGAATAATTATAGAAGAAAAAAGGATTCATATTGCTTAATCATTAAAGTACAGTAACTATGGATACAATTAACGTGCAATGAAAAATATAGTTTATATGTTATAGAAAAGATTTTATATTAGTGAATTTTTGTATAACTAAATAGATTAATTCTAAATATTAGAAGGGTTTTGTGGAGATTTTATTAATTTCAATAGTTGAGATCATGGGTCAATTGAAGCTAAACCACCATGGAAAACCCTTGGATGCCGGCTGTCTCAGTGGTCTAGAGGTTAAGTGCTCTGGCGCGAGACTAGTCGGTCCTTGGTTGGAATCTCGCGATCGTGGATGCGCACTGCTAAGGAGTCCCACAATAGGACAAAACGGCCTTGCAGTGCCTCCAGGTTTTCCATGGTGATCTAGCTTCAATTGACTCATGATCTCAACTATTGAAATTCAAAATAGTGAAGTGATAACTGCTGACGAAACTAAATTTTTGACAAAGGTTACTATTCAATCTTAATGTCAAAAGATTAGATAGGCAGTTGCCCAATAGAATTGGTTCTTTAGTTACTAAAATAATCCGGTTACATACAAAATATTAATATTAGAGTAATATGATTAGATGTTATAAAGAACTGTGCAAAATCAATTATTCTCCAATGAGTAATATCTTAGGGTTTTCTATTATATTAATTTATCAAGCACTTGTCTATGTACCTATGTAATTATTTTATCAGGTACTTGGTGTAAGCCAAACTCTTAGTTAAAGAGCTAATGATACTACCTATTCGCCCAGACCAAAGTATGTGGAGCGGGACTCGAACTTGAAACTTAGTAAGTGAAAGTCAAACGCTGTAACTGCTACATTACCTATCCAATTAATTTTAGACCATACTTTATTTTACTCGAACTAATGAAACTACTTTTTGTTCAGACACTGGAGTAGATGATCTAGTCTTTAGACTTAAGAGGTAAAACTAAGGTACTGTTGTTTGCGAAATCGAGACGACGGTTTGGTGGATCCTCCGTATCTACGTAGGGGAGTTGGAAAACCCTGATTGCAAACTACTGATACACATGGTCTTCAGGATCTTGAGGAGTCAAAAGGAGTATGAATCAATTATTGGTCGCTGATTACTATGGGACTGGATCGCTTAACGTTGTTCCATTGTCTTGTGGATCAGACCTCTATGCAGAAGGCTCGGAGAGTGGCTCCCTAATAAAACCACTTGTTTCGGTCTGGGCATCCGGGAAGCACCACAGCCCACACACAAATCAAGTGATTTATGTGGTGCATATTTATTCGGTTCCCCTTTTTACCAATATTTATGTGTTCAAATAATAAATAATTGTCAAGTCTTTTTGGCCATTGTTGATACAGTAATTATTTTGACTCATTTGATATCCATCTAGGTAGTTTTATCCATTTATCTACAGTGATATGGTTTGAGAAATATGACCGATAGACTCTTGTCTCAATCTACTCTAAGTTCAAATTGTTTAAATTTGCATAATCACTCAGCATCTTTTAGATCTTATTAGCCTCCTTTTCTTCATGACCGGTTATCATTTTTCGCCTACATATTAATCAATCAGTCAACCAAAAATAACGTATAACTTGACATACATATGCATCAGTTCAAGTCGTTACATCATTTCAACACAGTGAAATGAAATATTCAACTCATACGCCACACTAGTGGAAGTAGTAACACTGTATCAATGGTAGTAGTAGACTTCAAATATAAGCAACATTTGAGGAGATTTGACGAGAAAAAAAATGAATTTTCGGAATAAAAGCCATTATAAAACTCAAGATTAAAAAAATGATAAAGAGTGAATATATTTGCACCATTGCAACAGATTTCGAATCATGTCACTAAATCTTTTTAACTTACTTACGCCTGTTACCCTTCGTGAAGGAGCATAGGTCACCCACCAGCGTTCTTCATCCAACTCTATCCTGGGCAATCCTTTCCAGTTGTTATTCATCTTTTTCATATCTGCTTCTATTTCCCGACGTAATGTGTTCTTTGGCCTTCCTCTTTTCCTCTTCCGGATTCCAAGTTAGAGCCTGCCTCGTGATGCATTTTGTCGATTTCCTTAATGTATGTCCGATCCAATTCTTTCAACTATTAGTTATTTTATTTAGTATTGTTTGTTTGAATTAAGGCTATATCGAGGCAATACGCACAATATGCACATATGCCAATTAGAGACTGACCAGTTTCAGTCCTAACACATCGATGGGAAGATTCAAACAAACAATACTAAATGAATTTAAACTTCACCCCATCGCACAAGCAAGTGACTATCAGGACTCAATAGCTGAGTGGATAACGCGATGGCGTTTGAAGCGAAAGGTACTGGGTTCGATTCCCAGGGTGAACATCAACTGTGAGATGCATGTACATCCAACTGACGCGTCCCAAATAGGACGAAACGTGCGTGAAACTGGATTCCACTGCTACCCACTATCCATCTCTGCTTACCATTAGTTATTTTAGTTTTACAGATTTCAGCCATATAGTCGATAAGTTCATAAGTTGATTTCTCGTTTTGGATTAACTGCGTCTAGTCTGTTTGTTAAACAATTTTCCATTCTTCTTTATCTTTTTTTTTCTATCCTTTTATACTATTCCAATGCCTGGAAAGTTAGATCGATCTATACACCAGATACTTATCTTTTTTATTTTGTCCATTATTATCTTTATCTTGTTTTTACTTGTTATATAGTTGAGTAAAGAAGTAACTTTATCATATAATGGAGTAACTATTTTTTTTTGATGAATGATACTTGTATTAGAATTTTGTATTATAGTTAACTAGTAATGATCAATAACATAAGCAAATTTTATAACTTATATTTACCATTGATTGATCATTGAGTAGGTTAGTTGTGACTTAAATAGATGAAATAGTAATATCTTTGACTATGAAATTGAATCATACAGGATTTATTCCTCTTACTTACTTACTTACGCCTGTTACCCCTCGTCGAGGAGCATAGGCCGCTCACCAGCATTCTCCATCCAACTCTGTCCTGAGCCTTCCTTTCCAGTTCCTTCCAGGTACTATTCAGCCTTTTCATATCGGCTTCTATTTCTCGGCGTAGTGTGTTCTTTGGCCTTCCTCTTTTCCGCTTCCCTTCCGGATTCCAAGTTAGGGATTGAGTCGTGATGCACATTGGTGATTTCCCTAATGTATGTCCGATCCACTTCCAACGTCTTTTCCTAATTTCCTCTTCAGCTGGAAGCTGGTTTGTCCTCTCCCATAAAACGCTGTTGCTGATAGTATCCGACCAGTGGATGTTGAGTATTTTGCGTAGACAACTGTTTATAAATACTTGTACCTTCCTGATGATGGCCGTAGTAGTTCTCCACGTTTCAGCTCCATACAGTAGGACTGTCTTGACGTTCGTATTAAAGATTCTGACCTTGAAATTGGTTGAGAGTTGTTTTGGGTTCCATATGTTCTTCAATTGTAGAAATGCTGCCCTTGCTTTGCCAATCCTCGCCTTTACATCTGCATCCGATCCTCCTTGTTTATCAACGATGCTCCCCAGGTACTTGAATGTTTCCACCTCTTCCAGAGTTTGGCCGTCAAGTGTGATTGGGTTGATGTCGTCCGTGTTGCATTTGAGAATCTTGCTTTTTTCTTTGTGAATGTGGAGACCTATCGATGCATGTTTGAAGCATGTTTGCAGTTATTTCAATGTCTGACTTCAGTGCTTCTACTGGTATATTGTCAGGTCCTGCCGCCTTCCCACTTTTGATTTGTCTGATGGCCATCTTGACTTCTTCGATCGTTGGTGGAGTGACATCTATTGGAAGGTCTGTGTGGGCTGCTTCGATGTTCGGTGGATTCAATGGGGCTGGTCTATTCATCAGTTCCTCGAAGTATTCTGCCCATCTTTTCTTCTGTTCTTGAATCTCAGTGATTGTCTTTCCTTCTTTGTCCTTGACTGGTCTCTCTGGTTTGCTATATCTCCCTGCCAATTTCTTCGTTGTATCATATAGTTGTTTCATATTCCCTTCTCTTGCAGCTTTTTCCACCGCCGTTGCTAGTTCTCCCATGTATTTCTGCTTGTCGGCTTTAATGCTTTTCTTCACTTGCTGTTTGCTTCTGCGTAGTCTGCTTGTGCTTTGATTTTCTCTGCTCGTGTTCGGCTGTTGTTAATTGCTAGTCTCTTGTTCTTCCTTTCTTGAATTTTGTCCAGGATTCCCATACAGATCCATTCCTTGTGATGATGCTTCTTAGGACCAAGAAGTTAGTGCTTCTTTTATCCCTTTCCAGTTGTCCTCCAAAGTAGTTTCTTGTTCTTTCAGTAGATCCTGTAGAGCTTGGAACCTATTGTTGAGAGTTATCTTGAATTCTTGGAGCTTGTCAGTATCTCGAAGGAAGGCTGTATTAAACCTTTGTAGTGCTGTTTGTCCAGTTTTCCAGTGTTTCTTTAGCTTCAGTCTCATCTTGGCCACAACCAGGTGGTGATCTGAAGCTATGTCAGCTCCTCTCCGGGTTCTCACATCTTCCATTGATCTTCGGAATTTTTTGTTGATACAGATGTGATCTATCTGGTTCTCTGTGGTGTGGTCCGGTGAGATCCATGTAGCTTTGTGTATGCGTTTGTGTGGGAATATTGTGCCGCCTATAACCAATTTGTTGAAAGCACATAGGTTTGCAAGTCTCTCCCCATTTTCATTTCTTTCTCCTAGTCCATATCGTCCGATTATATCTTCATATCCTGTGTTGTCCACTCCTACTTTAGCATTTAGATCTCCCATCAGGATGGTGAGGTCCTTTCGTGAGCACTTTGCTACAATTGATTGCAGCCTTTCATAGAACTGATCTTTATCATCGTCGTTGCTATCCTTGGTGGGTGAATAACATTGGATAACGTTCATTGTGATCCCTTGCTTCTTTCTTCTGAATGATGCTTTGATTATCCTGGGTCCATGAGATTCCCATCCCACAAGTGCATTTTGTGCTTATATGGACAGCATTAGAGCAACTCCCTGAGTGTATGGAGCATTTTCCCCTTCGTGACCGGAGTACAGCAGCATCTCTCCTGTACCTAGCCTTTGTTGTCCAGTTTGTGTCCAATGGGTTTCGCTGATTCCGAGTACTGCCAAGTTGTATCTCCTCATTTCCATTGTTATTTGGCTGGTCTTTCCTGTCTCCCACATTGTCCGGACGTTCCATGTACCTATAAAGAGTGTTGCTCTGGTTGTTAGAAGGTGCATCGGTCTTGTGACTTCCGAAGAATTTCAGCTTTCATCATGAGACGTCATTATTCCTTCAACTCCCAGGGCAGAGTTTAAATGGTTTGTATTATTTTTTCTGGTTAGCGTTTTTTTAGCGAGTTAGCTTTTCTACGGGATGGGGTCGCTAACCCCATGCCCAACCCTCCTCCTTTACCCGGGCTTGGGACCGGCAGTAACTCTAGAAGAGCTACAGGCGGAGTTATTTATTCCTCTAAATCTCTCAATTTGTTCATTTACTTAGTTAAACACATAAATATTGGTACAAATGAGCACCAGATATATATGCATCGCACAAATCTCATTTGATTTGTGTAAGGGCTGAGTTACTGCTCAGGTGCCCAAACTGAAGCAGGTGGTTTTCTTAGGGGGCCACACCCCGAGCCTTTGACCAAAAGATCTGATCCACGAGGCAGTGAAGCATGGTAAAGCGATGCATTCCCATGGTAGTCGGTGACCAACAATTAGTTCATACGCCATATGTTTCCTCAGGATCCTGTAGGCCATGTGAACCATTGATTTGGAATCAGGGTTTTCCAACTCCCCTAGGTTGGCGCACCGTGTCCACCAACCCAGTTAGAGCACCGGACATTCGTTTTTCGTCCTCTCAATTTTGTAAACAACATCGGTGCCACGAGAAGACAGTGAGTAGGACTTCCCTCAAGAATACAAGTATACCTTGCTAACAACTGTTAAACAGAATGAAACCAAGATCCATGGTTACGTGTTGACTAATTCTGACTTGCACCTTACATTCATAACTTATATCTCATAGAATTAATTTAATATTATAGTATGTTCATTCAAAAGAAATCAACAAAATCATTCTTGAATTGAAATATGTGACTATCTGGACTCAGTAGCTGAGTAGATAATGTGATGGCGTTTGAAGCGAAAGGTACTGGTAGGTCCTGGGTTCGAATCTCGCGAGTGCGGGGTCGTGGATGCGCACTGCTGAGGAATCCCATAATATGACGAAACGGCCGTCCAGTGTTTCCAGGTTTTCCACGGTGGTCTAGCTTCAATTGACTCATGATCTTAACTATAAAATTACTAAATCTCCACAAAAAACCCCTTGTGATACTGCTTTGGAGTCCTAGAGTGAACATCAACTCTGAGATGCAGGTACATCCAGCTGACGGGTCCCAAATAGGACGAAATGCGCGTCAAACTGGATTCCACTGCTATCCACTGTCCATCTTTACTTACTATTTTATACATTCTTGTTATCATAATTGGTGTTGATTAACTGCTATCTATTATTTTTCTCAATATTAATCAATTGATGGTGTACCATGATTTTTTCTAATCGCTGACATTATATTCTTGGCTATTATCCATGAAGTTTGAGGAATTCATTGAGATGTTTAATAAAAAGATAATAGAGTTGTTTGAATCAATGACCAAACAGTAGTTTCTCTGTATGCTAGAAATTGAGTTACTCCTACTGTATGCTTTCTGAGCATAAGATATTCTTTATTTGTCTAGACTTTGATCAACTAATATAGTCTACTCTGTTAATGATTATCTTAATCGGGATCAATACTAACCTAGTTTAAACTCATTTACCAGGTATAGATTCATCTATTTGTCTACGAGCCATATTATAAGTATACATTCTAATGAGTGATACGACCTAGTTGCACAAACTGAATTCGGGGTTCAAACTCGTCTCCTTGCGGTTAGAATTTGAATGGCTCTACACACTGTCTTACTGATCTACAAATACTGTCTAGCCTAATTATTCACAATTCATTTGAAGTATAATTTCCTATTTGATATTCTTTCTTTTATTTCACCATTTGCTATCCATTTTTCTAACTTTTAAAACAATATAGTCAATAAGTCGTCAATATTTACATCTTATTGTCAATGAAAAATTAGAGAATAGTTTGTTAAACCAAATTCAATTGTCCAATGATTTCATTCATCGGGCCCGTTTGGATAGTGGGAATGTATTAGTGTGCAGGTAAGCTTTATATGTATATTTATGTATATATCATTTCATCATATTGTGTAGCCACGCGTATATAGACTCTGCCAGGAAATTCCTTCTCGTGGCATTACTTTTGTTTACGAAATTGAGAGGACGAAAAGCGAATGTCCGGTACTTTAACCGGGTTGATAGACACGAAAAGTTCACATAGGCGAGTTGGAAAACCCTAATTCCAAATCATTGGTACACATGGGATCCAACATCCTGTAGGAACAAATGGCGTATGAACCAATTGTTGGTTACTGGCTACCATAGAAACTCCGCCTGTAGCTCTTCTAGAGTTACTGCCGGTCCCAAGCCCGGGTAAAGGAGCAACACTCTTTATAGGTACATGGAACGTCCGGACAATGTGGGAGACAGGAAAGACCAGCCAAATAGCAATGGAAATGAGGAGATACAACTTGGCAGTACTCGGAATCAGCGAAACCCATTGGACACAAACTGGACAACAAAGGCTAGGTACAGGAGAGATGCTGCTGTACTCCGGTCACGAAGGGGAAAATGCTCCATACACTCAGGGAGTTGCTCTAATGCTGTCCATATAAGCACAAAATGCACTTGTGGGATGGGAATCTCATGGACCCAGGATAATCAAAGCATCATTCAGAAGAAAGAAGCAAGGGATCACAATGAACGTTATCCAATGTTATTCACCCACCAAGGATAGCAACGACGATGATAAAGATCAGTTCTATGAAAGGCTGCAATCAATTGTAGCAAAGTGCTCACGAAAGGACCTCACCATCCTGATGGGAGATCTAAATGCTAAAGTAGGAGTGGACAACACAGGATATGAAGATATAATCGGACGATATGGACTAGGAGAAAGAAATGAAAATGGGGAGAGACTTGCAAACCTATGTGCTTTCAACAAATTGGTTATAGGCGGCACAATATTCCCACACAAACGCATACACAAAGCTACATGGATCTCACCGGACCACACCACAGAGAACCAGATAGATCACATCTGTATCAACAAAAAATTCCGAAGATCAATGGAAGATGTGAGAACCCGGAGAGGAGCTGACATAGCTTCAGATCACCACCTGGTTGTGGCCAAGATGAGACTGAAGCTAAAGAAACACTGGAAAACTGGACAAACAGCACTACAAAGGTTTAATACAGCCTTCCTTCGAGATACTGACAAGCTCCAAGAATTCAAGATAACTCTCAACAATAGGTTCCAAGCTCTACAGGATCTACTGAAAGAACAAGAAACTACTTTGGAGGACAACTGGAAAGGGATAAAAGAAGCACTAACTTCTTGGTCCTAAGAAGCATCATCACAAGGAATGGATCTGTATGGGAATCCTGGACAAAATTCAAGAAAGGAAGAACAAGAGACTAGCAATTAACAACAGCCAAACACGAGCAGAGAAAATCAAAGCACAAGCAGACTACACAGAAGCAAACAAGCAACTGAAGAAAAGCATTAAAGCCGACAAGCAGAAATACATGGGAGAACTAGCAACGGCGGTGGAAAAAGCTGCAAGAGAAGGGAATATGAAACAACTATATGATACAACGAAGAAATTGGCAGGAGATATAGCAAACCAGAGAGACCAGTCAAAGACAAAGAAGGAAAGACAATCACTGAGATTCAAGAACAGAAGAAAAGATGGGCAGAATACTTCGAGGAACTGCTGAATAGACCAGCCCCATTGAATCCACCGAACATCGAAGCAGCCCACACAGACCTTCCAATAGATGTCACTCCACCAACGATCGAAGAAGTCAAGATGGCCATCAGACAAATCAAAAGTGGGAAGGCGGCAGGACCTGACAATATACCAGCAGAAGCACTGAAGTCAGGCATTGAAATAACTGCAAACATGCTTCACCTTCTATTCAAGAAGATTTGGGAAGAGGAACAAGTGCCAACGGACTGGAAAGAAGGATATCTCATCAAGATACCAAAGAAAGGAGATCTGAGCAAATGCGAGAACTACAGAGGCATTAGTTTGTTATCAGTACCAGGAAAAGTTTTCAACAGAGTGCTGCTGAATCGGATGAAAGACGCAGTAGACGCCGAACTAAGGGATCATCAGGCTGGATTCCGTAAGGATCGGTCGTGCACAGACCAGATTGCGACACTACGGATCATCGTTGAACAATCAGTTGAGTGGAACTCATCACTATACGTCAACTTTATTGACAACGAGAAGGCGTTTGACAGCGTGGACAGGAGAACATTATGGAAACTTCTTCGACACTATGGAGTTCCTCAGAAGATTGTCAACATTATCCAAAACTCATACGATGGATTACAGTGCAAAGTGGTGCATGGAGGACAGCTGACAGATGCATTTCCAGTAAGGACCGGAGTCAGACAAGGCTGTCTACTCTCCCCATTCCTCTTCCTTCTAGTGATTGACTGGATTATGAAGAATTCGACATCTGAAGGGAAATACGGAATACAATGGACCTCTCAGAATCAATTAGATGATTTGGACTTCGCAGATGACCTTTCCCTCCTCTCTCATACACACGAACAAATGCAGATGAAGACAGCAAATGTAGCAGCAGCCTCCGCATCGATAGGTCTCCACATTCACAAAGAAAAAAGCAAGATTCTCAAATGCAACACGGAGAATACCAACCCAATCACACTTGACGGCGAAACTCTGGAAGAGGTGGAAACATTCAAGTACCTGGGAAGCATCGTTGATAAACAAGGAGGATCGGATGCAGATGTAAAGGCAAGGATTGGCAAAGCAAGGGCAGCATTTCTACAATTGAAGAACATATGGAACTCAAAACAACTCTCAACCAATTTCAAGGTCAGAATCTTTAATACGAACGTCAAGACAGTCCTACTGTATGGAGCTGAAACGTGGAGAACTACTACGGCCATCATCAGGAAGGTACAAGTATTTATAAACAGTTGTCTACGCAAAATACTCAACATCCATTGGCCGGATACTATCAGCAACAGCGTTTTATGGGAGAGGACAAACCAGCTTCCAGCTGAAGAGGAAATTAGGAAAAGACGTTGGAAGTGGATCGGACATACATTAGGGAAATCACCAATGTGCATCACGACTCAATCCCTAACTTGGAATCCGGAAGGGAAGCGGAAAAGAGGAAGGCCAAAGAACACACTACGCCGAGAAATAGAAGCCGATATGAAAAGGCTGAATAGTACCTGGAAGGAACTGGAAAGGAAGGCTCAGGACAGAGTTGGATGGAGAATGCTGGTGAGCGGCCTATGCTCCTCGACGAGGGGTAACAGGCGTAAATGATGAATGAATGATGATGGCTACCATAGAACTGCATCCTCTTACGTTGTTTCACTGCCTTGTGGATTAGACCTGTAGGTCAAAGGCTAGGGGTGTGGCCTCCCCAAGAAAACCACCTGTTTCGGTTTGGGCACCAAGATAGTATTTCAGGCCTCATACAAGTCGAATGATTTATGTGGTGCATATCTATTTGATACCTCCTTGTACCAATGTGTGTAAACTTTGTTATTATTGTGGCTAGTAATGGAATCCAAGACGTGCGTTTCGTCCTATTTCGGAACTCATCATCTGGATGTGCCTGAATCCCAGGGGTCATGTTCACTCCGTTACTTGAACCTATTACTGTTCGCTTCACATGGTTGTATAGACCAGATATTCACTCTACGTCAGGTCCTAGAACATAGACATATTTAGACGTCCCATAATCTTAGTATTTCTCGACCTTAAGGCGGCATTTGACTCTGTTGATTGTGAGGTTCTGTGGCAGTGTTCGCCACTGAAATGAGTACCGAAGAAGTACATTAACCTCATAAAGGCTCTCTACTCGAACACAACTGGTCTAGTTAGAGCCTATGGCGAACTGTCATCAGAATTAATTACCTCAAGTGGTGTTCGTCAGGGCTGTCCACTCTCTCCATTCTTGTTTAACTTTATCGTTGACATGCTTTCAGAGATAACACTTTCATCATCTCAATTTCCAGGAGCTGAACTTTTACCAGTAAGCTCACTTGTTGACTTAGAATACGCCGACGACATAGTTTTACTCGGTGAAGACGCTGACAACATGCAGAGTCTTCTGACCACTATAAGCAACTATGCAGGCATGTTCGGGATGCGATTCTCTCCCTCGAAGTGCAAAATGTTACTTCAGGATTGGGTTGCATCGACACCTGAACTAATGATATGGAGTGAAGTAGTTGAGCGTGTTGACAGCTTCACTTGTCTTGGGAGTCTTATCAGCCCTAGTGGTCTGGTGTGAGACGAAATCTCAACACGGATACAGAAGGCTCGTCTAGCTTTCGCCAACTTGGGTCATTTATGGCGTAGGCGAGATATCCGTCTAGCAACCAAAGGACGGGTTTACTGTGCAGCAGTCCGTTCCGTCCTACTTTATGGCAGTGAAACATGGCCGATAAGAGTAGGGGATATTTGTAGGCTACTAGTGTTCGATCATAGGTGTCTTCGACGCATTGCTCGTATATCCTGGGACCACCGGGTAAGTAATGCAGATATTAGGAAACGGGTACTAGGTAAGGATGGCAAATCGATTGATGAAGTTGTGAAACTTCATCATTTGACATGGCTGGGACATGTGTTACGTATGCCCAACCACCGACGTGCAATGCTTTGTGGTGTAGTAGCAGGTTGGAAGAAAGCTAGGGGCGGCCAGACCAAAACATGGCACAAATCCATAAAGTCACTGACAATTGGACTGAGCCATGTTGGTAGGTTTAGACTACCTGGTTGGGATTCGCGAGATGATAGCAATCGATGGTTAGAGACCTTGAATGATATGGCTCAAAATCGTTTGCAATGGCGAAGGTGCATACAATGTTTGTGTTCTGCCAAATTCTAATCTTAATTCTTCATGTCCGTATCCTTTTTCTCTTTCCAAATTTATTTCACCGTATTATACTCCTTGATTAACATCTCCAAACCCTAATCTTATATATTTATGCTTATACTCTTACTACTTGTACCATTATGGAATTAGAATCGACAACTTCATCTCTGTGCTAATATGGTATGGCAACTCGAACTGATGTACGTACGTGCTTGCGAAGTTCTACTTTGTGACTGACTGACTGTTAGCTTCAAATGCCATCTCGTTATCCACATAGCTACTGAGTTCAAATAACCTCCAACTTGTACAATTGTATGAAGTTGTAATTCATTTTTGTATTAGTTGTTTATTAAATAATTTTTTATCATTTTTTTTCCACATTTCTTCTTTTCATCAGTGACTCAGGTCTATCAGCTAATGTAGCTGTTGTTACAGCTTATTTAATGACTATTTATTCATTAGATTATTATTCAGCTATTGGTGCTTTAAGAAGTTTACGATATGGTGCACATCCAGTTGAACCTTTACAAAAACAATTAATAGAATTTGATAGGGAAACTAATGAAAAATCCATTCATAATCCTCATCGAGAACAAGAACAGCAACAACAACCACAACAACAAGCTGAATTATTAGATTCTTTTAAAAATCCATTAAATTCCACAATATATTTAACTATAACATCAGCATCAGAACGTGAACGATTAAATTCAATTTATGGTGAATGGCCATATCTTGAAGTATGTCTTTTTTGTTCTTTTCTTTTCTTTTACTTTATTATATAATAAGGGAGTTGATGAATTTTCATCGACTGAGATGGTTAGACCACGTGTTACGTATGCCTGAACACCGATTACCACGACGCGCGAAGCTGACTAGTGTAGGGAATGGTTGGAATAAAGTTAGGGGCTGCCGAACCAAAACATGGCATCAGTGCTTGAAGTTACTAACTTCTTGTCTTAAGCATGATGATAGATGTAGACTACCTGGTTGGGTTCACGTGACTATCGTAACCAATGGTTGGAGACTGTATGACATGACTCATAATTGATCACAATGTCGTATAGGTGTATACAGTCTTTATCTTCCCTTAAACCTTGAGAATAAAATTGTTTCATAACTTTTTCCCTTCCTATATTATATACTTATATCCAACTTATCTTTCATATATTACTACCACTAAATTAACTACTTCTATGAATCTAGTGTTCATCTTGTTGTGCTAACGAGGTATGGCAATCTGGACTGATGCATATATGTGCCGGGTCCAACGTTGTAGCTGACTGACTGATTATATGATAATTGATAATTATTATCAAATGTTTCGTCCATCAAACTTATCTAGACCTTCTCTAGCATAAATAATCAAATCAAATCTATACAATAAGTGATTATGTAATCCTATTCAGAAAGGAATTAACTTTAATTGTTTGTATAATATAAGTCAGTTAGATATGAATCATGTGAAAAGTTTATAATGTCAATTTAAATGTATAAATGATTATGTGTATTTATGTATGTAGGTTCGAACTATTAATTTGTTTAAATTTTCTTTTGAAACGTCTATTTTGTATGTGGAAATGTGAATTATCAAATACATAAATAGAAAAGGGGTTTTATCAAGATTATAGTAGTTTTCTACATAGCTGAAATCATGAGTCAATGGAAGTTAGACCACTATGGAAAACCTGGAATAATTGGACGGCCGTTTCATCCTATTGTCGGACTCCTCAGCGGTGCGCATCCACGATCCCGCTTCGCGAGCACTTAACCACTAGACCACTGATCCGGCATCCAACGGTGTTAATGTCTAACTTCAACTTACTTACTTACTTACTTTACTTTTCACTTATATGATGGACTAAACTGCCAAATCGTCCACGGAGGACAACTCACCGACTCGTTTGAAGTAAAGACCGGTGCTAGGCAAGGTTGCTTACTCTCACTCTTTCTCTTTCTCCTGGTGATCGACTGGATCATAAAGACGTCAACGACTGGAGGAAAGCACGGGATACAGTGGACAGGCTGGATGCAACTTGACGATCTAGACTTCGCGGATGATCTGGCTCTTCTATCACAAACGCAACAACAAATGCAGGAGAAAACGACCAGTGTCTAACTTCAACCAATCCACGAAATTGAACAATCATTCACTGTTGTCTTCAGTGAGTTGATATCCCACAAAAGACCTAGTTGAACTCCATTGGTCACTGTTTCTCATTAGAACTCCAGGAAATACCTCATGGAACCAGTTACTAGTGAGCATATGTTGATTAATATCAGTTTTTTTGTCGATATTATGGTAATTTTAATAGTTGATAGGTCCTGGGTTCGAATCTCACGAGGCAGGATTTTGGGTGCACACTGTTGAGGAGTCCCACAATAGTATGAAACGGCCGTCCAGTGCTTCCAGGTTTTCCATGGTGGTCTAGCTCTAATTGACTCATGATTTCAATTATATAAAAGATACATAATTGTGCTTACTTACTTACTTACTTACGCCTGTTACCCCTCGTCGAGGAGCATAGGCCGCTCACCAGCATTCTCCATCCAACTCTGTCCTGAGCCTTCCTTTCCAGTTCTTCCCAGTTACTATTCAGCCTTTTCATATCGGCTTCTATTTCCCGGCGTAGTGTGTTCTTTGGCCTTCCTCTTTTCCGCTTCCCTTCCGGATTCCAAGTTAGGGATTGAGTCGTGATGCACATTGGTGATTTCCCTAATGTATGTCCGATCCACTTCCAACGTCTTTTCCTAATTTCCTCTTCAGCTGGAAGCTGGTTTGTCCTCTCCCATAAAACGCTGTTGCTGATAGTATCCGGCCAATGGATGTTGAGTATTTTGCGTAGACAACTGTTTATAAATACTTGTACCTTCCTGATGATGGCCGTAGTAGTTCTCCACGTTTCAGCTCCATACAGTAGGACTGTCTTGACGTTCGTATTAAAGATTCTGACCTTGAAATTGGTTGAGAGTTGTTTTGAGTTCCATATGTTCTTCAATTGTAGAAATGCTGCCCTTGCTTTGCCAATCCTTGCCTTTACATCTGCATCCGATCCTCCTTGTTTATCAACGATGCTTCCCAGGTACTTGAATGTTTCCACCTCTTCCAGAGTTTCGCCGTCAAGTGTGATTGGGTTGGTATTCTCCGTGTTGCATTTGAGAATCTTGCTTTTTTCTTTGTGAATGTGGAGACCTATCGATGCGGAGGCTGCTGCTACATTTGCTGTCTTCATCTGCATTTGTTCGTGTGTATGAGAGAGGAGGGAAAGGTCATCTGCGAAGTCCAAATCATCTAATTGATTCTGAGAGGTCCATTGTATTCCGTATTTCCCTTCAGATGTCGAATTCTTCATAATCCAGTCAATCACTAGAAGGAAGAGGAATGGGGAGAGTAGACAGCCTTGTCTGACTCCGGTCCTTACTGGAAATGCATCTGTCAGCTGTCCTCCATGCACCACTTTGCACTGTAATCCATCGTATGAGTTTTGGATAATGTTGACAATCTTCTGAGGAACTCCATAGTGTCGAAGAAGTTTCCATAATGTTCTCCTGTCCACGCTGTCAAACGCCTTCTCGTTGTCAATAAAGTTGACGTATAGTGATGAGTTCCACTCAACTGATTGTTCAACGATGATCCGTAGTGTCGCAATCTGGTCTGTGCACGACCGATCCTTACGGAATCCAGCCTGATGATCCCTTAGTTCGGCGTCTACTGCGTCTTTCATCCGATTCAGCAGCACTCTGTTGAAAACTTTTCCTGGTACTGATAACAAACTAATGCCTCTGTAGTTCTCGCATTTGCTCAGATCTCCTTTCTTTGGTATCTTGATGAGATATCCTTCTTTCCAGTCCGTTGGCACTTGTTCCTCTTCCCAAATCTTCTTGAATAGAAGGTGAAGCATGTTTGCAGTTATTTCAATGCCTGACTTCAGTGCTTCTGCTGGTATATTGTCAGGTCCTGCCGCCTTCCCACTTTTGATTTGTCTGATGGCCATCTTGACTTCTTCGATCGTTGGTGGAGTGACATCTATTGGAAGGTCTGTGTGGGCTGCTTCGATGTTCGGTGGATTCAATGGGGCTGGTCTATTCAGCAGTTCCTCGAAGTATTCTGCCCATCTTTTCTTCTGTTCTTGAATCTCAGTGATTGTCTTTCCTTCTTTGTCCTTGACTGGTCTCTCTGGTTTGCTATATCTCCCTGCCAATTTCTTCGTTGTATCATATAGTTGTTTCATATTCCCTTCTCTTGCAGCTTTTTCCACCGCCGTTGCTAGTTCTCCCATGTATTTCTGCTTGTCGGCTTTAATGCTTTTCTTCAGTTGCTTGTTTGCTTCTGTGTAGTCTGCTTGTGCTTTGATTTTCTCTGCTCGTGTTTGGCTGTTGTTAATTGCTAGTCTCTTGTTCTTCCTTTCTTGAATTTTGTCCAGGATTCCCATACAGATCCATTCCTTGTGATGATGCTTCTTAGGACCAAGAAGTTAGTGCTTCTTTTATCCCTTTCCAGTTGTCCTCCAAAGTAGTTTCTTGTTCTTTCAGTAGATCCTGTAGAGCTTGGAACCTATTGTTGAGAGTTATCTTGAATTCTTGGAGCTTGTCAGTATCTCGAAGGAAGGCTGTATTAAACCTTTGTAGTGCTGTTTGTCCAGTTTTCCAGTGTTTCTTTAGCTTCAGTCTCATCTTGGCCACAACCAGGTGGTGATCTGAAGCTATGTCAGCTCCTCTCCGGGTTCTCACATCTTCCATTGATCTTCGGAATTTTTTGTTGATACAGATGTGATCTATCTGGTTCTCTGTGGTGTGGTCCGGTGAGATCCATGTAGCTTTGTGTATGCGTTTGTGTGGGAATATTGTGCCGCCTATAACCAATTTGTTTTAAGCACATAGGTTTGCAAGTCTCTCCCCATTTTCATTTCTTTCTCCTAGTCCATGTCGTCCGATTATATCTTCATATCCTGTGTTGTCCACTCCTACTTTAGCATTTAGATCTCCCATCAGGATGGTGAGGTCCTTTCGTGAGCACTTTGCTACAATTGATTGCAGCCTTTCATAGAACTGATCTTTATCATCGTCGTTGCTATCATTGGTGGGTGAATAACATTGGATAACGTTCATTGTGATCCCTTGCTTCTTTCTTCTGAATGATGCTTTGATTATCCTGGGTCCATGAGATTCCCATCCCACAAGTGCATTTTGTGCTTATATGGACAGCATTAGAGCAACTCCCTGAGTGTGTGGAGCATTTTCCCCTTCGTGACCGGAGTACAGCAGCATCTCTCCTGTACCTAGCCTTTGTTGTCCAGTTTGTGTCCAATGGGTTTCGCTGATTCCGAGTACTGCCAAGTTGTATCTCCTCATTTCCATTGTTATTTGGCTGGTCTTTCCTGTCTCCCACATTGTCCGGACGTTCCATGTACCTATAAAGAGTGTTGCTCCTTTACCCGGGCTTGGGACCGGCAGTAACTCTAGAAGAGCTACATAATTGTAATGCTACAATATTTCTTATTAACTTCTGTCACAATAACGATACATGTGAAATGAACAGGTTGAATGGAGACAGAGTTCAATTTCATGTTAATGAATATTTGCCATGTGGTAGTTAGTTGAATACCATCTTTTCTTTTCAGATTGTTCTTATTAACTCATATATACAGCACTTCTGCTGTTAATCTTTCTGAAGTATTTTGATTCCTTAAAATTTAATCTTGTGTCCCGTTTTTTCAACGCATATAACTCTATCGCCAACTTATTCTCAAGTTTCTTTAAATCATCCAAGATTTAGGAATATGGTTCAAATCCTGATTGTATTCTTTTAACCTCTTATTCAAGTGTCTAGATATTTCTCCCGAATAAGCTGCACTACAATCATGACAATTGATCGCATAGACATTATTCTATTGTTGTTTTTTTCTTTTTGTTGGAAACCTCTTGTTAACTTTCAATAATGCCCTGACCCTATAATATCACTGGGCCGAAAATACCCTCTTATATTAGATATATTTAAAATCCTCATCGTTTACTCTGGTGTTTTTTTTTACGTCATTTGATGATCATGGTGTTGTTCGATAACATTCTCTTCTAATATTGATGGAGTTTTGTTCCCTGAGCTGGATGGTTTGGTCGTGGAGCTTTCATCTTCCTTCTGAACGACATCATCAGCACAAACTTCGGGTAAAAGTGAAGTGTTTGAGTTTCTCCACATGTGATTCACAGCTTGTTCTGTGCACCTTGATGTTGATTTCTTTTTATTGACCTAACATTGTGGATAAAATTAAACACTTCACTTTTACCCGAAGTTTATGCTGATGATGTCGTTCAGAAGGATGATGAGAGCTCCACGACTAAAACATACAGCTCAGAGAACAAAACTCCATCAAAATCAGCCACCTGAGTTAAAAATCTTCTCTACAATCTCTCTTCTAATATATTTGATGCCCAATTTCTATCAAGTATTCATTTAAATATTGACAAATACTTGTATACATTGATATTGTTTATTCTTTCATTTTTGTTTTTTTTCTCTTTGGTATGTGTTTTTACTTGTTCTTGTTTGTTTGTTCATCATAAAATTTCAAGTAATTAATCCAAATATTAATAAGTTTTAATAGGACAATCAAAAGCGATAAAGTTTTGTTCACTTGGTGTTGTATACTTGTATCTTCTACTGCTAGCCACTATCCATCTTTGCTAATAAAGCTTGTAACTTCAGGCAATATCGAGGCCGTCCTCATAGTATGTATATATGCGAACAAGAGACTGATCAATTGCAGTCCAATATAAAAATGGGAAGATACAAGTATATAACACCAAGTAAATATAACTTCACCCCATTGCACAAGCAGTTGGTTATCAGGACTCAGTAACTAGGTGCATCATGTTAGTAATGCAGAGGTTCGGCATCGTGTGTTCGGGCGCCGAGACGGTGATTCAATTGGTGTCTGTTAGATCGGCTTACAATAAACTCTATCAGAGCCTCCAGAGAGGCTCATAAAGAGACCAACCAATCAGCGATTAGTTAGAAGCTATGCTACTAAAATAACAAGATCCTGATTGGCTGTTTACATACTGTTACTATGGGATCTCAAGGTCTTTTAGCTACTATAAAACCCCTGTTTTTCTGTACATAATTGAACCTTGTAGTAAAGTGCTTCTCTGATACTCGTGTCTTCTCTCTGGTCTTCCAAGTCGCTGAGTAGTGCTAGCCTGGGGTTATCCGAATAGCTAGGATCCGAATAAAGCGTTCAACTTACGAGTCATAACAATTGGCGACGGGGATTTCGGTAAAGAAAAAAAGTACAAGAATTGGGACGTGATTTTGGCAAAAAAAATACAGCAGTCGGTGACGTATTTTGGAATTAAATAAGCTGTAATAATTGCCGGCGGTTTTTTTGGAGTTATTATTATTATTAGCAGTAAAAAAAGACGATTTCTCTGGAACAGTTGCAGATAATATTAGATCACCAGAATCAGCAGATGTTAAGCTTCCAGCAGAAACTATTTGAAACATTTTTGGACAAATTTTTCACTAAACGAAACGTCTCAGGAAATAAAGAAATTATTTATAATGCAGATAATGGTGCGGAAATGGCCGTCTCAGAAGAACGCCAAGTTGAGGGTTCAATTCCCTTTATATCTGACGGAAAATGCAAAATTGGTAAGTTGGCCGGTTCAGAGAAAGACAATACCTTGCCTAATGCACATGAAACTGTGACAGTATCAGATGAGCAAGAAAAAGAAGGTTCCGCAGACAACCCCAGGAGTCCAGAATCAAATGAAACACCATTAAGTCCGCCCATATCTGAAGACAAACTTAAGTCAGAACAGAACTACAGTTTGCGTGATGTTGGCCAAGAAAACTGGAAGATCGCATGTCCAGAAAATAACTGGAACAGTACAGTTAACCAAATTGCGCCAAATGTGATTCGAAATCATGGGGAGACAGAAGCCTATAATATGGGTTCGCGTAATGATGCCCATAATTCTGATAAATTTTCGTATAAAGATGAGAAAACTAAGTCGGTCGAATCAGATGGTGATCAAAAATCTAATGCGAATTTATTAGATGCCGATTCTCCTAGTTATCTAATATCCTCTAGTGGATTCTGCATTCAATACGAGAAATGTGTTCTAAATAAAGTCATATTAATTGTAAATTGGAGATATGAAGATCCAACATTATTTCGTGGGGGAGGAAATGTTGGAGAATTTCAACTTACAGATAATTTTTTCAAAAATCAGAATCTAATTTTCGAATCTTCAAAAAAAAGGGAGGTGTTAGATCGGCTTACAATAAACTCTATCAGAGCCTCCAGAGAGGCTCATAAAGAGACCAACCAATCAGCGATTAGTTAGAAGCTATGCTACTAAAATGCTACTAAAATAACAAGATCCTGATTGGCTATTAACATACTGTTACTATGGTATCTCAAGGTCTTTTAGCTACTATAAAACCCCTGTTTTTCTGTACATAATTGAACCTTGTAGTAAAGTGCTTCTCTGATACTCGTGTCTTCTCTCTGGTCTTCCAAGTCGCTGAGTAGTGCTAGCCTGGGGTTATCCGAATAGCTAGGATCCGAATAAAGCGTTCAACTTACGAGTCATAACAGTGTCACCATCTTGAAACACCGATTTCGGTGGCTTGGACATGTTTTACGAATGTCGTCCCAGAGACTTCCACGTCGTGCATTATTTGCCGACTCTGGGACTGGTTGGAAAAAGCGGAGAGGAGGTCAGTGTATGACATGGTGTCGTGGCATGAAAGAAAGCTGCAAAGGGCTAGCTTCTGTTGGTCCTTCACGACTCCCTGGCTGGGGTCCGAGAGATGGTGCGACACAGTGGCTAGAGACGTTATCGGATATGGCTCAGAATAGAAGCCAATGGCGTTCCTGCTGCAACCTTCTTTTACTTTCTAAATAAAGAGTGGTTCTAACTTTCTTAACTGAAAGAGTCTCCTGGTTGTACATTTTAGTGCGCGTTATCTTTTCATCCTTTCTCTTCCTACTTTCATTATTTTGTGTGGCGCATATGTATCTGGTGCCCTTTTGTACCAATATATATGTGTTTAAATAATAATAATAATAAACTAAGTACATAACGCGATGGCATTTGAAGCGAACGGTACTGGGTTCGAGTCCCAGAGTGAACATCAACTCTGAGATGCAGGTACGTCCAACTGACGAGTCCTGAATAGGACGAAACGCGCGTCAAACTGGATTTCACTGCTAACCACTATCTATCTTTGCAGATAAAGTTATGGTTTCAGAAACATATTATCCACCTATGATGTCATTTATATTTCAATCAATCTAATTGTAAAGCCATTCAATCTTCTATGAACATTTCTAAAACAAACAAACAAGGTGATAATTGTAAATAAAGAAGAAGAAAAGAGAAAAAAAGGAGAAAATTAACTGAATATGAAAACAATAGGAAAGTAATACATCACTCTAGGTTGTAAAATAGTTTGAAGGATTACATCAGAGCAATTAATTCAAGCTTATGATAAGCTGTTTTCTTTTTTTGTGTGTGCGCAAATAAAGGATGAGTTTAAATTTGTGTATAGATGAAACTTTTAGTATTAGTTGCTATGTTAAGCCCATATACCCTTATTCTAACTTCTGGACAAGCCAATTTGCCTATCCATCTTGAGTCATGTTTTGAACTCGTTAATTATTCACTTATCAATCCTGACTGTGTTTTATACGAGCATATTTGTGTGTACACTTCTTATCCTATTCACCACATATCTGTCATTTATTTTTATCTGACTAGAAATATTGATAAACTCTTGATTAAGGCGGGTTGACGCCAGTCAGCTACAATGTAGGACCAGGCACATTTATGCATCGGTTCAAGTTGCCATACCTCGTTAGCACAACAAGATGAACACCGGATTCATAGAAGTAGTTAATTTAGTGGTAGTAGTATATGAAAGATAAGTTGGATATAAGTATATAATGTAGGAAGGAAAAAAGTTATGAAACAATTTTATTCTCAAGGTTTAAGGGAAGATAAAGACTGTATACACCCATACGCCATTGTGATCGATTATGAGTCATGTCATACAGAGTCTCCAACCATTGGTTACGATAATCACGCAGACCTCAACCAAGTAGTGTGCATCTACCAACATGGTTCAGACTAGAAGTTAGTGACTTACCCATCGTCTCCAATGCATATCATTTTCGCCTCGTTCTCTCGAGATTTGACTTTTCAGCCATATCCAATACATATCATTTCTGCTTCTTTCTTTTCTAATCGCTTCATCCTTCTAATTTCCTGTCCAGATCAATGAATGTACAAAATATATGTATTCGAAATCCATTCTCGTATTTGACTTATTTAACTCAGTTATTCATCAACGTCATGTATTACGTACGAGGATAGACAGGATGTATATTTTAACAGCAGTCATTCATACAATCTCATTGGAGTCACAGATCTTAGCCCCCGAAAATTGGTGAACCATATTTTGAACAGGAACCATTTCTCTACTAAAAACTATTGGTCCTTCACAATTTCTATATAACATTTTAAAAGCTTCATTAATGTTAATTCTGTGGTTTATTTGAATGATGTATCTTGCTATTATTCAGTCAGTCACAACATAGAACCTAGTACGGTATGTTTATTTATTTATTTAAACACATAAATATTGGTACGAGGAAGCACCAGTTACATATACGCCCCACAAATCTCATTCGATTTGCGTGAGGGCTGTGATACTGCCCAGGTGCCCAGACTGAAGCAGGTGGTTTTCTTAGGGGACCACACTCGGAGCCTTTGACCTGAAGGTCTAGTCCACAAGGCAGTGGAGCATCGTGAGGAGATGCAGTTCCATGCTAGCCGGTGATCAATGATTGATTCGTACGCCATTTGTTTCTTTAGGATACTGGAGCCCATTTGCACCATCGGTTTGGAATCAGGGTTTTCCAACTCCCCTAGGTGAACTCTCCGTGTCCACCAACGGTATGTACATCAGTTCAAGTTGTCATACCCTGTTATCATAGAGAATTAAAATTGTCAAGCCAAATTCCAGAATAATAGAGTTTGTAACAGTATATATCTTGATCAAAAAGATAAAACATCAAAGATACGATTCAAGAAACTTTAAATTAGTGAAATAAAAACATAAAAACAAGTTATGAGGAATTCAGGAGTTCAGGTGAATTTTCAGAAAGACAATATGTTATAATTGTATTGCTAATAAACGACCCAGCTACTCCTATTGCTTAGTATTCTTATCCAATGACACTCTACAAGACCCCAAAAAGTCAGAACACGTTGAACAGGAATGAAATTGTATTCAAAATAACAAGGATTGGTGAACAGCAATCCATGGTTAGAAAAACGTACATATATTTATAGTTAATGCATGAAATGCTTCTATATGTTTTCTCCAATAATTTGCCAGAGCTGATTGGTTTAGAATTAGCTAATCAGCTTGCGCCATCATGATTATCTACATAACATGCCTTAATCCGGTTTATTTCCCGCTAACACAAAGAATGAATACACCTGTGCCATTGCTAATGATTTTGAACCATATCATTTTAAGTCTCTCACTATTGGTTACGACAATCACGCGAACTCCAATCAAGTAGTCTACATTTAGCAATATGTCTTAGTCCAATATCCGATGACTTTATGAACTTGTATCATGTTTTAGTTTGACTGCCTCTAGCTTACTTCCATCCTACTTTAATGTTATAGTCTTAAATGCAGCATACAAAGTATATTTCTGGTTAGTGTTTTTTTTATCGAGCTGGTTTTCTACGGGATGTGGTAGCTAACCCCATGCCCAACCCTCCTCCTTTACCCGGGCTTGGGACCGTCAGTAGCCTCTGGAGAAGCTACAGGCGGAGTTACAAAGTATATAGCTCCGAGCATTAAATATATGGATTATATGTCAATGGTTTTCTATCTTCATTTCTTACTATTTTTTATTCAAATGAAGGAAGATTTACAAATTCTTCGTACTGCATTGAATTCTCATTTAAATTCAACTGAAGAATCAGAATTTCTATTTAATAATAATGAATATTATAAAACTATACAAAATGACAACGGATATAATGTTGATGTTGATAATAATGATAATAATCTAACTACTACTCATACCGCTGAAGTAGTAGCTACTGGTGAAGACGATCATATTAATCCTAGTATACTTGATGTCAATAATATTCCTTCAATTCCTAGTGTTATTGGACACATTAAGAATGATGGTAGCTTAACGGATTCAGAATCAATACAATCTCATTTGAAACTATTGGATGAACAACAAGATAATACATTATTGAATAATAATGATAATAACGATGAGAGTAATAATACTAATGATGACGATGGTTGTGGTGATGTTGATGGAAATGATCTAGACAGTATACCATTTGTAACTGTTCCTATAAATGGTATTCTTATATCAGGTTAGTTTAATATTACATTGAAAACAATTAGGCCCTTTGTTAGATTTGGATGATTTGATGAGATAATATTTTATTTATTATTTATTTATTTAAATACATAGATATTGGTACAAAGAGGAACCAGATACATATGCGCCACACAAAGCTCACTCGATTTGTATGAGGGCTGGAACACTGCCTAGGTGCCCAAACTGAAGCGGGTAGTTATCTTAGGGGGCCACACTCGGAGCCTTTGACCTGAAGGTCTAGTCCACAAGGCAGTGGAGCATCGTGAGGAGATGCAGTCCCATGGTAGTCGGTGACCAACAATTAGTTCATACGCCATTTGTTTCTTTAGGATACTGGAGCCCATATGAACCATTGGTTTGGAATCAGGGTTTTCCAACTCCTCTAGGTGGATTCTTTGTATCCACCGACCCGGTTAAGGCGACGGACGTTCGCTTTTCGTCCTCTCAATTTTGTAAGCAACCCCCCCCGCCACGAGGAGGCAATGAGTAGGACTTCCCTGGAGAGGCTATATACGCTTGGCCATGTGAGAGCATTTTGAGAGGGAGAAAGGACTCTCTCCACTCTCGGCCGTACCAGGGCATTTGGGGACGTTGGATACGTAAAATACATATGTATTTATGAGTAGTTGTGGATAAACAATTAGATGTCTGATTTGATTATATCATTTGCTCACTTCAATTGATTTAATAATTACTCGATACCAGAAAATTAGGGGATATCAAAGAGCAGAACGAAATCGATCGGCTATAGAAAGTTACTTTTACTCATTCATATAAAATACACACACCAATGTTCATTTCCCTTTTAAAAGCTATTCCGAGAAATGTTTTGAAATACGTTTAGAAAGTGTTCGTTTTGTGCATCCAATGCAACTTACCCCCCAAGAACAAGTAAACATCAAAATGGCCTCAATATATATGTGAATAGTAGACCTGCTTAAGAAGACAATATGAAGCTTAGTTGAGTAGAAATTTTTTCATCAGGTATTTTGTAGTTCATCTATTCATGATTTCTGTAGTCATATCTCCTTTGAATTCGATATTTATTAAAGTAACCTTCTTTTGAACTGCTGGCTGTCCTTCAATCCGTAGTTT
This sequence comes from Schistosoma rodhaini, assembly GCA_944470415.2. Taxonomy (NCBI): domain Eukaryota; kingdom Metazoa; phylum Platyhelminthes; class Trematoda; order Strigeidida; family Schistosomatidae; genus Schistosoma; species Schistosoma rodhaini. The sequence continues at coordinate 20,145,057 of OX104040.1, read as the reverse complement.
TGGGTCTTAAACTTTTATTGATGAGTCTAGATAGATAGTTATTTGTGATGAATATTTGTTAAAATGAAAATAGTTCATTGTATGTCGTTTCATTACGGCATATTTGCCTAGTCGTTTACTTGCTCTTACTAGGCGAGTTACCTATAGCATAAAAAGTGAACGCCTTACAAAAATACATTGATTATGAATAAGAAATGTAACCACGATTAGATTTTATTTAAAACATGAACAGTTATATGATATGGGCTTTGTGAGTCCGCTCCCGTAGTAAATGGAAATGAAAGCTAGCGATCAAGTTTTATCCTTGTTAGGGATTTAGCTGGTTAGTATCTGTGTGTTAGACTTTACATCTAAAGCACGGCTTTAGTTGAAGTACCATCGGATTTTAATTTTATTACTGAGCTATATTGATTGTTATAATTATTTCTCAGTTGTTCAACAATTTTCTTGAATGTTGTTGAATGTACATTGAATCATCAATGGGGATCAAACCTACGATCTTCAGGTTTATGGCAAGTGCTTAATATTCAGGATCAAATGGTTTACATACTTGACTTCAATTGATTCGTGATAATGTACAACTATTTTCCAAATCCATTCGTGAGTATCTGCTTCATACCTAATATGGATGGACTCCAGTAGCCAGTTCGTAGTATAAACTATTCATTAGTTATAATCATACAATGACTTTGGTTTTCTTCTTCTTCTTCTTCATATTCAGTCCACCGATTTGGATTATCTTTGTTGAGCTGTCAGTTTTTATGCATTAATATTGTTTTCCGGAAAGTTTATGCAACATAAATGTGATAATTGTAGCTAATGGAGTGTGTGTGTGTGAATACATTTACTATTATCAGCATTTTTAATTCCTATCTTATCCATAATGAAATTATTCATACTACACATATTAGAATTATAATGTTAACGATGTTATTTACTTGCTTACTTACGCCTGTTACTCCTAATGGAGCATAGGCCACCTTCCAGCATTCTTCAACACACTCTGCCCTGGGTCTTTCTTTCTAGTTCTATCCAATTTTTGTTCATTTTTCTCATGTCTGTCTCTATTTCTCGACGTAATGTGTTCTTTGGTCTTCCTCTTCTCCTTTGGCCTTGACAATGTGCAGACGTTAAATTATTTTTGGAAAGTCATTAATGAATATTGTATTCATAACACATATGTTGATTGAAATTGAATATTACAGTTTTACGTTTCTATTGTTATTTTAAGTGAATATTCTATTTCATTTGGTACCTGTGTTTTTGAATCCTTCGATTGATGTTTAGGACTACAATTTGTTATTCTCTTATTGGTATATGTACATCCTGTGGGGATTGCCTCGATATTGCATTAAATCACAAGAATTATGAGCATAGATGGATGGTGGCTAGCAATGGTATCCATAACGCACATTTCGTTCTATTTTTGGGACTCATCAGCTGGATATACCTGCATCCCGAGGTTCGGGTCTCAGAGTAAACATCCACTTTGGGATGTAGGTATATCCATCTGATGAGTCCCAAATAGGACAAAATGAGCGTCTTGGATTTCACTGCTAACTACCATCCATTTATACCAATAATATATATTGCATTATTTACATATTATCTGACCCTAATCTTTACTCTTTACACTATTACTACTATTGAATCTATATATTCAAACCCTAATCTTTCACATTAATTCTTATACTCTTACTACTCCTACCACTATAGGATTCGAATCAACAACTGCATCTCTGTACTTATGTGATATGGCAACTTGAACTGATGTACGTACGAAGTTCTACTTTGTGACTGACTGACTGACTATTAGTACTATTACTACTAATAATGTTCTTTTTTCAAATTTTAAAAAAAAACAATTAACTAATTAGTGTTTTTATACTTTTCGTTTCATCCATACAGACGATGTAATAAAAAAGAGTTCTTTAAAACCATCTTCAAATGAATCTGACGTATTCATTGTTGATTCAACTCAGGTCAAGTCGTTTTTTCTTTCTTTTCGTTTATGATATTGTTTTTATTGAAGTTATTTTTAACCTGGATTCAGGTTCGTTTTCTAATACCAATATCTAGGTCATAATATTTACTTTTGTAAATGAAGGAATTTCACAAACGATGTTCATTACAAAGTTACTTTACTTCGCACGCAGTGCTCTAACCCCTAACCTTCAGTTTGGAGTGCAAATGTTCAACTACAGATCGTTTAGGGTTGTATAGTATCATGGATAGATTGAATTTAGATATTACCGTCGCTGGATCCCGGCTCAATAGTCTGGAGTTTGAGCGTTCGCGCTCGAGAATGAAGATCAAGGGTCAAAGTGCCATGTGAGGGATGGTGGATACACACTGCTGAGGAGTTCCATGTTTGGACGATATGACTCTCCAGTGCTTCTAGGTTTTTAGTGACGGTCTAGCAAAGATCAGTCTGTGAGTTCAACGGTAAAAATACTACAATCACCACAATTACTCCATATATATACCAAATAGTTCACATTTAAAACTTTCAAAATTATCCAACTGACAAGAAAGATTTCTTCAGGTTCTGTGTTCTATCCAAATTCGATAACAGTGACATCTAATTTTATCTTGATAATACAGTTTATATATTCCATCAATCCACCACATTGCTCATATTCACTCGTTATACAATAAATGAATTGATTCACTCCTGTCATCAAAAATTATCTATTTTGTATGTAGGTTTATTTTCGAATGCTATTGTATACTTGGAACTGTTTGTATTATCAGTAAGTTTCTATAGTTTTCACTACCTTATATTACTACCTACAAGACTCAGTGACCGAGTGGGTAACGCGATGACGTTTGAAGCGTAAGGTACTGGGTTCAATTCTCAAAGTGAATATCAACTCTGAGATGCAGGTACATCCATCTGACCAGTCCCGCGTAGAACGAAACGCGCATCAAACTGGATTCCACTCCTAACCACAATCCATCTTTGCTTACCTACTTACAAGTAGTTTGGATAGTTTCAGTAAATATTTAAATTGGACATTTTAAAAAAAATGACTGTTACACTAATACTTAATCTATTCTTTTTTCAAATATCTTTTTTTTTACAGTTGCCTGAAAGTTGGGATCATCTTTCTAATGTTAGTTCATCAATTCAAAGTGAAAATTCACTTGAAATAGGTTTTGAAATAAAAGATGATCTAGATGATAATATACCTGGAGCTATTGAAATACCAACAATGGATTCTATGCATTCACGTAGTTATGGAAAAGCTCATACATATAATAATCACTATGGTGGATCAAATCTAAGTCATAGTATATATAATACTGCACATAGTTTATATCCTACTACCAATACTACTAATACTAATATAAGTAGTAAATCTAAATATCAACAAATATATCCAAATACTACATTATGGAATTCTTATAATTATAATAGAATTGAATTAACAAATACTACTCAATTACAAAATTATAGTAATCTATCAACTACTGCTCCAAATTGTGACATCTATTTTAAAACTTAATATGGTGTGTAATGATTTGTTATTTGTCCCTTATTATTCTTTTCTTTATTATATAACATTGGATACATATTCTATGTAAAGAATTGATAGTTGCTATGGGAGTTTACAATAAACGAACTAGGTTTGTCCTTATAATGAATCAATATGGGAAGTATTAAGGTATCCACACAAAAAAATATGTTTCCACTTTTCTTTGTAAATATATATATATCTTGTTATCTATTGAATTGATACTATGGTTATCTCTATTATTCTCTTTGTTGTTGATGATGATACTATATGTACAATGATTCTTTATGATAAGTCGTTATATCTGAAGTGCTTCGTATTGACTAGTTAGCGAACAGAACAAAGACTTGTGACCAGAGACCGATAAGCTAGCTAATCTTACGCGTCCCAGACCCAGCTAACTAGAGTAAGAAGTCCAAGTTGGAAGTGGGAAAAATATATTCCCTAAGCAGCCAGAAGTACAGCAATCGTAAGGGGAAAAATCAAACGTATATATACAGCAATAAATTGTCTTTGGGCAGCATTACAAAATAGCACACTCAAAGATACAACGAACCAATAGCGTTTAAGATATTTTACAAGTGGGAAAGAGCGCTTTTGTCGCGAAAACAAAGAAATTCAAATTTTCAAAACAAAATTACAAAAATAGGTCGTTCATCAAGAAAGTTCTGGGGATTTAACATCCCTAACATAAGTCTTACTAATTGAACACTATATTCGGATCCTAAGCTAATCTTTTAATCTTCAAGCTAGAACTATACAGCGACTTGAACAAGAGAGAAAAGGTGCAAAATATACGAGAAGCACATCACTACAAAGGTTCATTTATGTACAGAAAATGTAGGGTTTTTATGGTATTTTAAAAGTCTTTTGGTTTTCCTGAAAATTCTGGAATGCTAACAAACATAGTAGTAATCAGTCAATGAGAAAATCTACATGCGAATTTTCACTTTCGTGATGTTTCTGATCAAACGCTGATTAGATAAAATGCTTCTTAATGTTTCCTGAGCTTTTCATGTCGATTGCAAGAAATTTTCAGGATCACCCTAACACTTTTTAGCTTTCATAATCACTTGTGGATATAAGTAGAGTAGATGATTAGGCCGATCTCCACCACCTGGGTTACCGCTCATGTTAGTTCATTGTAACAGTCCCACTATCCAGGAGGTACGACGAGGACGTGTAAGTCGAATTTCGCTTCCCAGAATATTTATTTATTTGAACACATAAATATTGGTACAAAGTAGCGCCAGATATATATGCGCCACACAAATCTCATTTGATTTGTGTGAGGGCTTTGGTACTGCCCAGGTTCCCAAACTGAAGCAGGTGATTTTCTTAGGGGGCCACACCTGGAGCCTTTGACCTAAAGGTCTAGTCCACATGGCAGTGGAGCATCGTGAGGAGATGCAGTTCCATGGTAGCCGGTGACCAACGATTGATTCGTACGCCATTTGTTCCTTCAGGATACTGGAGCACACCAGTAATTCCGCGAGAAGGTAGTGAGTATGACCTCCGTGGCAGTGGTCCCCTGCTTGTGGCCGTGTGAGAGCATTTCGAGAGAGAGAATAGACTCTCTCCACTCTTGGCCGTACCAGCGCATTTGGGGCAATGTAATCATCTATGGCACGTGTTACATAAAACCACAAAAATAATTCCTAATCCGACAAGAATTGGTGCATCTGAGTGGCTATAATATCATCTATTTGATTTAAGCGAAGACATGAAAAAATGCTAAAAGGAATAAGAAAAGAGAGTAAAGAAATTAATCGGTCTGCACGATCTCGTCCAGAAATATTCGATATTTCACATTGTGGTCTTCAGCCTGAATGTAAATCCGTTAGTGTTTGTATACAACAACACTATGTCGTTGCAACACTTTTCCATCCAAGCGTTTTACAGGCACAGTAATGCAAGACCGCATAGTCACTCTCCCTACCGCAAGTCTGTAAGAACAAGTCTATGTCATGTAAATTAATTGCGGATGACTGACGATGTGGTCTTGTATTGGCATTGGATCCAAACCATACGATTCTCGAAGCTGAACACTCAATGAATGTGAAGACTGATATTCAACATGCAACACTTGGAGAAGATCGGTAATGGTGGACATAAGAACAATAATTTGAATTGGCGATGCTCAGCTGTGCAGGTGTGGTCACTCTATGTAAACTTTATTGCACCTTGTATAAATCATATTACTCCCTACCCGGCCCAAATGTATTTTTCAGAAGTATTTGACATCATATTGCTAATTCTTACGATAGAACGAGTCAATATAGATAGGGATGTGACTTCCACGTAAGACATAATGGATCAGGTTTTCACATCATGACACATCTTCAATTTTGAGGTTAGGTGTGTTATTATGGTAGCCAGGGTAAATGTACTAATGTCGATGTAGACCATAATTCAACGTTCTCTTCGTTATCACCCGCAACTTATGCACGTACGTCTTAAATGCTTCAGAAAACGAACTTAAAGGTTTGCCGACCTAAAGTTAAATAAGGTCATAAAGCCAATGGTATTCATTAGCCCACTTATCAAACAGGTCTCTACTGCCTGTTGAGCGTAACATGCTGCCAAACGCATAGAGAACTAAGTTCATTGTATATGTATTTGTCTGACGATTTGTGGTGTTTAAATAAATCAATGACTTCTTAGTATTGATGACTGTTGTAATTTTGAATTCCAAATACAATACATTCGTTCGGGCTTATCTAATACTTCTTGATTACATTGCGTTATTCCTGGGATTACTAGTTTATACTATAATTCAAATACTTCTAATTATCATATTGGCTTCGCGATTGAGCCTGTAATGGAACGGTTGGATATAAATTCAGGTTTTAATGCTTTTGAGGAGTACATGGAAAAGTTCGAAATCTGGGCTATGAGCAAGGAAGATGATGAGGATTTTAATATTGTGGCCCATTTCCTTACATTCATCGGGAAAGAAGCGTACAGCCTTATAAAGATTTTGGCACTTCCAGACAAACCGATTTCACTCCCCTATGTGACTCTCAAGCAACTATTGTTGGATCATGTAAAGTATACAAATTCCGAATGCGGTAAGAAAGGAAAATCCGATAAAATGACTCTTCAGAACATCAGGAATTCCACTTATTCAAATAGTCGTCGTAGTTCGATGCGTAATGAAAGTTATTCAGATAATACTTCATCGAGTTGTGAAACAGTCCATGATGATGAGCACGAGTTTAGTAAATGCATGTTCTGCGGCAAGTTTCACCCATGTAATTCATGTATATTTCGTAATTTTAAATGCTTTAAATGTGGTATAACTGGACACATTCAGTCAGTTTGTAATACCATGGTTCATTTCGCTGAAAGTAATGCTAAGATGTATGCTTTTAATGATCAGTTATCTTTATTTAGAAGTGGTATAACGTCACATAGCAGTCCAGAGTTAAATGAAACTCAGAATTATTGTGAGACAAAAATTTTTAACCAACAAACTTATCGGATTTCTCATGATATTAAAGCAGATATGGTTTGTCGTAATAATTCACATACTTCTGATGGAATTTCTTACAACTCTGAGAATAGAATGTTAAATGAGTCAAATCATGATCAAAAACCAAATTCAGTCATGGTAGATGTTGAATTCTTTGATGATCCATTACCTAATGAAACTCTTAATCAATTTGAAGAAAATATTTCAGAAGAATCGAATTCTGATATCATATCAAGTGTCAGTGGTCCTGTTATACTTGTGGCCGAGTGAACGCCTGGTTGATGTATGACGCGATAAGACCGCCAAACAGGGAGCAGCGAATTGTCGATTGGACCGGTGACACGAAACCCGCACGAGCAGACTAGAGTGTTAACCGATCCTGCGATCTGCCTAGCCCAGCCAGTTAAGCCCAAAACACCAATAACAGCCTCAGTGGTATGAATCATTGTATTTCAAACATACTGAGTTTATATACCATCCAAGCAAGCCATATCGACCCATAAAATAGATAATAACATTTGTACAGTATTTAGCCGAATGTGGCTGTGAATAGTAATCAATAAACTGATGATAACTCAAGGATCGTATGATAATAAGTCAAAGGTCAAAATAAAGCTAATGATAAGAGGAAACGAATATGATTAGGTTAATTACAATAGGAAATATACACATTATATTGACCAATAAATAGTCCTCAAAAGTTACCATTCATAGTTCTATTCGGGATACAACAAGTCCTCACAATGAATTTATCTCTAATGATATTCCTCTTGAATGTGACAAATATGTTTCTTATGAGTTGAATTCTAGTCATATTTCTGATGTTATTGTGTCATATGTTGGATACTCTCACGAACAATGCATGTTGAATAGAATCCCTAGTCAGGGGTATAATGAATCAGATGGGATAGCAAAATTTACCGAAATAATCAGAGAACCAGCTTGTCCAGAAGTGAAGTTTGCACAGATAGAGAATCCAAATCAAGTCCAAGATTTTCCTAATGAATATGAGGCAAATGAATGTTTTCTATTCAATTGTTTCGCAGGTAAATCAAGCCTAATTGAATCACATGTGTTAATTACATATATCAATGCATATCCATCTGTGTATTCTAATATGAATAACAAAAAGAATATGTATCATGATTTTTATTCAAGTCAAAGTCACATGATGGAATACCTCAAATAATATATCAGTGTTTATCCCCAAATACTCACATACAGTAGTCGGTGCGTAAGATTTGAGAAGATAATGCAAATTGGGAACGTCATATTGGCTAAAACATTGCGAAGTAAGAACCCATTATTATTTCGTGGGGGAGGATATTGTTGGAAAGTCCATGATGCAAATTCTAAATATCAATGGTTTCACTACAAAGCCGGAGTGCTGATTGCATACAATTCCAGGACCCAGGTTAGTCTGTTCCAATTTCGGTTATTAATTCTAATGCTAGTGAATGCATTCTAGATAATAAAGAGTCTACATCTAATACACTTTCGAACCGATATAAGATGAACTTAAGAAGAAGACGAACAATCGATTACAGACACTTACACTCCAATTCGAGCTGTGGTGGTTGTGGTGTTTAAATAAACCAATGACTTCTTGATTACATTGCGTTATTCCTGGGATTACTAGTTTATACTATAATTCAAATACTTCTAATTATCATACGATTGCTGTGCCATATTAAATCTATGATGGTTACCAACAAATGCACACTTCACGAATTAGATTTTTAATCAATACATACAAAATATTATCATATGTCAACAAGTAGCCATTTAAACTCTTACAACCGATTCGTGAACGCGAAGCATAAAAAACATAAATTATGCCCTAGTCACATCAGTGAATATATTCCTGTTTCCTTTGAATATTTTTAATTCTCTGTTTGACCAAGCTCATTGTAAAATACCGTTGACACGTTTGATGTATAATATCAACTAATCAAAATGTACTTTTAGAAACTTGGATACAACTGTGACCTCATTTTGACAACATAGCCCCCAATCTCCGTATTTTGGGAAATATTTGTATTTCCACCAAAGTGATACGAAAATTAATGGTTCTCCCTAAAGTCTGTGGAAACTTTGGGAAAAATCCAAAATTTCTATAAAGGTTTTGAGAGTTTCCCTAAAAGGACTTAACGTTTTGGGCCTTATTATCATTTCCCTTAAATTTTCTGATGCAGCTTGAACGAAATTCTCCCAATTTGATGAATGTGTGCCCGAAATCGTCAACTTCTTTGTCCCTGTGTTTATTTCCGTATATGCAAGCGTGTGTGAAGGAAAAACACTTTAAAATTGGGTCACCTTCGTTCTTCTTACAAACTGAGATGACACAATTTGTGACCTTATATTGTACAAGTCATTATTGATAGCATGTCTTTTTAACATATATCCTTCTTTCAGAATTACCTCAACTAGTAAACGGATGTGATAGCATAACGTGACTGCAGATTTGTCCTATAATATTTTCCAAACAGTTCGGAAGAAATGATCAGCCTGAGACATTTATCTCATGCAACATACCTCGTCAGCGAAAACAGATATATCAAGTGTAGCGGAACTACGAGCGAGACCATAGACATGATGATCAATTTGTCTTCACATTGTCCTTCAGTTCACGGAACTTGATATGGGTTTGTCGCAGTCTTCTTACGCTACATGATATAATTCTGTGGCTGTGGCTGAGTATTGGTTAAATCAGATTAATGGTCCAGAAAATTTCTAAGATGTCACAGAAACTTGAGGTTTGACAACGTTTTTATACGTAATATATTTATGACCGAAGCAGACCAACTCGGTTAAATCAGAAGTCAGAAGCGAAGGCTTTAGAAGATATATTTGGAGGGCTATCCATAAATTGGGAAGCGTTTTATCTTGGCTGGCTTACAGTTGCAAGTGATGGGTAACATGGCGTACCTACTCATGGTTTGGTGCGAATGTGTGACAGAGTGCCTTCGCCTAGGTGTGTCCATTAAAACTAATGGGGCCAGCATAAAATGTTAAAGATTTATAGATCTGTTTACTTTTGTGACCTATTTACCGCTATAACGGATTAAGAAGTATGACAGCATCCCTATCTTCAATCGTTTAAGCTTATTGATAAGACATATATGGTTGACCTTATCAGAAGCTTCTGAGAAGTCGGGGTAAATGACTTCGACCTTCCCCTTGCGATCAATGATGGTTGACCATCTGTCCAATGCAGTCAGCAGGTTGGCTACAGAAGAGTGGTTCCATCTGAAACTATGGGGTGAGAAGAACTTTAGGGATAATAAGTAGTCGTGTATATCATCGCATATCATGGACTCCATAATTTTAGAAGGTATAAAGATAAGGGCCACTGGTCAGAAGCTTGAAGATTCACGGCGTCAACCTCCTTTAATAGTTGGTGTGAAGTGGACCAGATTCCATATTTCCCACAGTTTGCCTCGACTTAGCGAGTGTGAGAGCAGGAGGTTAAGCGTTGTTGCTAAGATTGAAGCAGCTTCCCTTAGTATAGCTCAATGAACCATATCCGGATCAGGAGAAGTGTCTTTTCTTATGTGTTGCGGTTTACGGAACATCAGGTCAGCGCGCAGGTCCACATCGGAAAGTCATGTGCAGTAGCAGATGAAGCTCTCATCAGTGTATTTGATATGGGTCGGTCCGAGAGTATCGTTCAGCTAAAAGGTTAGCGGCATCATCGTCGTTATTTGTCGGAACATTAGGACTAAGTAGTTGGGAAACTCCGATTTTGGCTTGTCGAAGAGAAGCTGCCCAACGGAATAAGTTTTTCGGATTGGAGTCAAATTTACCGATAAGCTTGATCTGGTCATGTAATTAGGTCAGTGATTAAAAAACCAGATGCTGGAATAACATCAATAAAAACCACAAGACTTCACTTATTTTTCTTTACCCTCCTACCTTTTTTCCCAAGTACATGTTTCACTGTCCAATTATCTGAGCGCTTCATACCACATATTCTTATAATTTTTATGTTTTAATCAGCACTCACATTTTTCGAATAATTGATCTTATTGTTATTAGGAAACATAAAAGGTTTCATTTTTTTGTTATAACTAGTATAGTTTCCATCACACATTTTGTACTCTTTACTTATTGTGCTCATTTGTGTAGTCTATCCCTTTGTTATCACTGAAATATAGATTTTCTTGGTTAGCTTAATAAATTTAGAATCTTCTTGATATGACCACTTCTGTAGAAAAAATAAGTCATCCGGATTACTCACTAATCGTTTTACGATGGTTTGACCTTCAAGCGTACAATAACCTTCAAAATAGACAGTGCCTTCGAGTTGTTGCCGCGTTTGTGGGTCTGTAAAGTGCTGGCATGGCGAAGTCGCCGCTCACCAGACAGCTGAAGTTTGCTGCCTGCTCATTTTGCACTTACTTCATTGTTTGCATTCTTCTGGGTGCTCCTATACTTGAGTAAGCTGGTTAAACCACGTATTTTATAGTGATATTCAGACAATGGAAAGAAACTGGTTTGATGTCACTTGTGCTCACAATATGTACTAACCTTCCATTTCTCATGTTTTTTGAAGGAAATCTTGATAATTTGAGATCAGTTCTTGCTCCATCGTAAGTCACGTTTTCTCCATAAATCTTTTGGTGCTAAATTTCGCTACTGGTTTATGCAAAAATAATAATTGTTAATAATGGCTTTATTCAATATTTTGTTTCGGTACGATATAGAATTCTCGGAAAATCAAGTAACTAGAAACGGTTTCACGGGTTCATATCTATCTACATTAAATTATGATTTCAGTTTTTCAGCCTAATTGCCTTAGTTTTGCGCACTTAGCTATCTTTTATTTTGAAATCTGTTTTGCAACTAATAAGCATGTGCTTTCAGTCGTAGCATTATTTCACTAGTAGCATGTTTAACACGAGTTTTTGAGTCAATCTATCAGTTGAGCTAACTATTTCTCTTGACTGTACTTTAAACTAATGTTAGTTATGAGTAGTTATCTTTATGCTATGCCAGATGATTTTCAATCTTACACGCTCTTTTAGTAATACTTGTCACTTGTCTGTGTTAGGGCTAAAGGCCCTACGTATTGACCATAGGGCTTTAAAACCTTTGACGGCTATTGCACAGCAGTTAGTAGTAGTTTTTAAGTCTTGATCATTTTAACGCTCTAAGCTATCACTTTTACTTTTTATCAATCTCCATACCTTGACATGGTTGGCCGATAACAAAACCGATGGTGATAGGAGACTGAGAAGTTCATTTACATACAGGAGGAACACTAACCCCAAAACTGTAGCCTGAGACACTCCGCTATGCACAGTTTCCCAGCTGGACAACTTGGAGTTCGCTCGTACGCCTTGTTGACGCCCATGTGTGAAGTCTTTTGTCCACATTAATAAATCGCTTCCAATGCCAATACTACTTAACTTTTATAACGGTTAGTTGTGGGAAACTATCAAAAGTTTTACTGAAGTCAATGTAAGCTACATCTATGAGCAACTTCTGATCTTAAAAAACGCACCAGCTTTCATGGGCTACTAACATGTTTGTGAGACGTGAATAACCTGTTCTAAAGCTGCGCCGCTCACCAGAAAGAATCTGGTTTTCATCGAGGTACTGAAACAACTTCCGAATCGTTTCTACAATCTCTGACAATCAACCTATGGTTGGAGTTTCAAACATGACAAATTTGAATCTCTGAAGCTCTAGTTAACATCATCGTCATGGTAAACACGCTTTGTTAACGTTTTGTTATTTTCATGGTTCTTAAACTTTGGATTTAAGTATAATTTCGTATATGTCTCCTGATTTCATTCCTTCCACTCGTCACGGTGACCACAGGTTGATAAATATACGTACAGTGTACGCACAGTATCCCTTTAAACAATGAAATTTCTTACTAGTCTTCCTAGAATTTCATATTACTCGGTCAAGTTTATGTTTAATAAATGTTTGATCAGTACTCACAGTCCCAACCCACTCAGTTGATTCAGGATTGTCGACAAGATTCCTAGTGGGCTATTTGACGCTTATGTAGTGTAATCTTATTTCGATTCTGAAATCTTATCAACACATGTATCAATCATTCACTCTAGATCTGCGATATTACGCCGTCACTTAACGATTGTTTTGTATCAATGCTTGATCTGGCTATGCAGAATAAAGTTGCTGACCATGTTGCCAATCTCTAAAGTTTCATCATCTTTAGCGAGTAATAACTGATGAAATCGCTATTTAGATTATGAAAGCATTTTCAAGTTTTGTAGACCTGCATAGCTCGAACCACAGGCTAGATGTCCTTCTATTTGTCAAGGTACTATTGCTTTACTATACAATCCGCTCATCACTGTCCTGTAACAGTGAAGCGTACTTCCAGTCAGTCATTTACAACATAGGATCAGGAACATGTATGTATCAGTCCAAGTTGCCATACCTTATTAGCACAACAAAAACACCAAATTCATAGACGCAGTTACTTCAATGGTAGTATCATGTGAAATAAAGATTGCATATAGGTTTATCGTATATGGAGAAAGAATTAATTCGTAGGAAGAAAAGTATAAAGTAATTTTAATCCCATGGTTTAGGAAAACATACTCTGCAAAGGTAAAAGATCCGTCCTTTACGAATACCTGTCCACAGTCGTCAAAAGTACTAGCTAAGTATGACAAATCGATTGGTGTGGTTGTAAATTTTTGTTGACTGAGATTGTTAGAACATGTATTACGTATGCCTACCGACTACCGTGAGGCACGATAATAATTGATGTAGGAGTAGGTTGAGAGGAAGCCAGGAGGGTCAAACTGGGAAATGGGATCAGTCTATGAAGGTAATGACTTGAACAGAATCACATAGCTAGGTAGGCTCAGACTCTTTAATTAGGATCCGTGTGATTATCGTTACCATTGAATAGAGAAATTAAGTAACATGGCTCAAAATTGTTCTCTATGGTGCAAGTGCATTTACTCTTTATCTCCCCTTAGATCCCAAGTTTCCGAATTCCCCATAAATTTATCTTATTATTCCACTAATTTGTTTTCTCGAATTGTATATTGGATGCCTTATGTTTTCTATTACTATTGTTACCTGTACTATGAGATTTGTTTTGACATCTTACTGTGCTAGTAGGGTTTGTCAACTTGAATCGATGTACATATGTGCTAAGTTCTACGCTGCATATGACTAAGTAAGTTAGAACCTTGCATAAATCCATCGGTTCAAGTTTTCATACTACGTTGGCTTGAGAAGATGAAATTAACAAGAGGAATAGCAGAGTAGTAGTAGAAAACATGTCAGTCAGTCAGTCATAACGTAGAACTTCGTACGTATGTACATCAGTTCGAGTTGCCATACCACATTAGCACAGAGACGAAGTTGTCGATTCAAATTCCATAGTGGTAGAAGTAGTAAGAGTATAATCAGAAATACAAAAGATTAGGGTTTGAAGATGTTATTGAAGGAGTATAGTACAGTGAAATAAATTTGGAAAGAGAAAATGATAGAGACATGAAGAATTCAGAAGATTAGAAGTTGGTAGAACACAAAGAGTGGATGCGCCTTCGCCATTGCAAACGATTTGAGCCATATCATTCAAGGTCTCTAACCATCGATTGCTATCATCTCGCGAATCCCAACCAGGTAGTCTACACCTACCAACATGGCTCAGTCCCCTTGTCAGTGACTTCATGGATTTATGCCATGTTTTGGTCTGGCCACCCCTAACTTTCTTCCAACCTACTCCTACATCATGAAACATTGCACGTTGGGGCAGTCGTTGGTTGGGTATACGTAACACGTGTCCCAGCCATCTCAACTGATGAAGTTTCACCATTTCATCAATCGATTTGCCATCCTTACAAAGTACCCGTTTCCTAACAACTGCATTACTTACTCAGTGGTCCCAGGATATACGAGCAATGTTTCGAAGACACCTGTGATCAAATACTAGTAGCCTACGAATATCCTCTACTCTTATCGGCCATGTTTCACTGCCATAAAGTAGGACGGATAGAACTGCTGCACAGTAAACCCGTCCTTTGGTTGCTAGACGGATATCTCGCCTACGCCATAAATGACGCAAGTTGGCGAAAGCTAGACGAGCCTTCTGTATCCGTGCTGAGATTTCGTCACATACCAGACCACAAGGGCTGATGAGACTCCCAAGATAAGTGAAGTGGTCTACACGCTCAACTACTTCACTCCCTATCATTAGTTTGGGTGTCGATGCAACCCAATCCTGAAGTAACATTTTGCACTTCGAGGAAGAGAATCGCATTCCGAACATGCCTGCATAGTTGCTTATAGTAATCAGAAGACTCTGCATGTTGCCAGCGTCCTCACCAAGTAAAACTATGTCGTCGGTGTATTCTAAGTCAACAAGTGAGCCTCCTTGTAATAGTTCAACTCCTGGAGATTGAGATGATGAAAGTGCTATCTCTAAAAGTATGTCAATGACAAAGTTAAACAAGAATGGGGACAGTGGACAGCCCTGACGAACACCACTTGAGGTGTTCAGTTCTGATGACAGTTTGCCATAGGCTCTAACTCGACCAGTTGTGTTCGAGTAGAGAGCCTTTATGAGGTTAATGTACTTCTTTGGTACTCCTTTTAGTGACAAACACTACCATAGAACCTCACGATCCACGGAGTCAAATGCCGCCTTAAGGTCAAGAAATACTACTATTGTGGGACGTCTGAGTTTGTGTCTATGTTCTAGGACCTGACGTAGGGTGAATATCCAGTCTATGCAACCACGTCCAGGTCGAAAACCAGCCTGGTTTTCCCTAGTCTGCTCATCATGAGCTTTGGTTAGGCGTCGAAGTATTATTGAAGCTAATATTTTCGACACTATATTAGTCAAACTGATCCCTCTGTGATTGTCACAGAAGGACTTTTGTCCTTTCTTATAGACTGGCACAATCAGTGATTGGGACCAGTCAGATGGAATTACCTCCAGTTCCCAGATTCTACCTAAGACCTCAGTCAATCTCACTGCTAGTACTGGACCACCATCCTTAAAAATCTCAGGAGTCAACCTGTCGGGGCCTGCTGCTCTCCCTCGCTTCAGGTTTTCTATAGCCTTTTTGACCTCGCAGAGGATTGGAGGATTTACATCAATTTGCCATTCAGGACGACTGGGGATCGTGGGTAATTGATGTGTGACTGAAGGCCAATTGAACTGATCCCTAAAGTGTTCGATCCAATCCCCTGGATGGAGAATGAATAATATGCCCATCTTTATCTGAGATGGTTTCACTGATACTTGGGTTCCTAATACCGGTTTCTTTAAGGAGTCTGAATAGCTGCCTACTGTTACCTATTGCCGCTGCCTTTTCCATCTCTCTTGCTTTCGCTACCCACCACTGTTCACGATCATTACGTAGGCTTCTTATTAGCCTGCGCTTAAGCTGACTCCGCTCTTCGTTATGTTCAGAGCCAGGTGGAATGAGTTTTCGAGCATCTATCAGTGCGGTAGATGCTGCCGAGATCCATTGTTTCTCCCTAACCTTATGGTTTACCTTACTAGCGGATATCACTGCTGTTTCCACAGCTTTTCGGATGTCATTCCACGCTGCCTCGAGGTGGACACAACTTACATGTCTGCCTAACTGTTTTCCTAGTTGTTCCTGAAATATATTCTTAGTTCGCCTATCATTGAGTAGAACCCTTAGAGGCTTCCCTGGAGTGTCTTTTCTACGTCCGGTAAGACGCAGACAGATACGTGCTCGCACTAGAGCATGATCTGAATCTAAACATGTGCCCCAGAACGAGCGACAGTCTTCTATCGAGCCCCTCCATCGGTGGCTGATAGCGATGTGATCTAATTGGGTCCAACGTTGGGACGAATTCGGGGGTCGCCATGTCAAAAGATGTTTTTCCTTATGCTTAAAGTTAGTATTTGCAAGAAATAGGCGGTTATCTGAGCATAGCTGCAACAGACGGTCGCCATTATCTGTTCTTTTCGCCATGACACCATAAGATCCACCCAGGTGTCTTTCCCTTTCACTTAGTTTACCTACTTGAGCATTAAAGTCACCTGCTACTATTACTACATCAGAACACCTAGCTTTTCGGAGAAGGTCAGAAAGTTTCCTGTAGAACTCATCTTTTATATCGTCTGAGCTGCAGTCATTGGGAGAGTAGGCAGAGACGACGAAGAGGCAACGACAAGTTTCCCTATCTTT
Source organism: Schistosoma rodhaini (assembly GCA_944470415.2). Taxonomy (NCBI): domain Eukaryota; kingdom Metazoa; phylum Platyhelminthes; class Trematoda; order Strigeidida; family Schistosomatidae; genus Schistosoma; species Schistosoma rodhaini. The sequence goes on along the minus strand of OX104040.1, from coordinate 20,127,895 downwards.
CCGAGTCGTTAATGATCCGTTTAGTCGGACAGCGCATAGACGACTGTCTACTGGGATCCAGTCTAAAAAAGCTAGTTCTGCTCTAGGAATTAATGCTATACCTACTCCAGCGAGGGCACGGGAAGCAGCATCAGGGCTTCCAGATACACGAAGCGTGTATCGAGATGAAACTTTATTTTGATTAGGTGCGGTCAAATGAATGACTCTACTCGGATCTTGTATGCGCGTTTCGGAGACGCAGCATACATCGATGGTGTAAGATTCTAGAGTCCTAGCTAAGGAAGCCTGTTGTCCTATTTGGCATAATGTTCGGACATTAAAAGTTCCTATATGTAGTTTAGAGCGTGGTTTCAGGAGACCAGGAATAACGTTCCGTGTACTCGAATCGTTTGCCCTAGCGGTGCGAGGTGATAAAAGGACGTGGGAAGGGTTAGTCGTGGAGATAAGTGTTATTAGATGTAGGAAGGATTTGAAAGTGACCGACGTGGTCTCGTGTGCAGTTATGGGTATGAGGGCTAGTATCACTTCCCGGCTGCCCACTCCGTGGAAGGGTATTTCTTGAGGGACCTGAAAAAGAAGTTGGATTAGTGTTGGTCTGAACAACCTGGGAGCGTGACCGCAGTGCCCAAGGGACAATTGCTTGAGGCCGGTCACGCACGACTTTTTTGTGTGGGATTTTTGACGTGTTAGCTCCGTTCTTCAAAGGTCCTTACCGCCGGAGACGGAAATCCGTGGGATATGGCGGGGTGTGCATTTTTAGGGTCGACCTTTTCTAACCCCACCCCTCCTTGTGGTTAGGCAGCATCGCTGTCATGCTGGTTGTCTGAAGGAAACACCTTACTGCTGTCACACCTCTGTACAGTCAGTAGTACGACCTCGGGATTGCTGCTTTTAGTCTCACCGCTCTTCAACCGACCTGTCTGGCATGGTAGGACCTTGAGGAACGATTGTTTCAGTCAGCATAGCTCCATTGGTTCATCACGATAGGCAAGCCCGACCACCACGTCAAAGTAGCAGCAACGGTCGGGGGAAAACATTTGGTTGAAATTATAATGGGAGGAAATTCCCATTCACTCATATGCTTCAGAAACGAACATAGCAAAAAATTTGTGGCTTAATTTGGTCTATGTCACTCAATATTTTCAACCACAGATGGAAATGCTGAATCAGTTTATAGGACTGTAGATCTTGATTAATTCAATTGTTTTAAACTTGTTACTACTGTACGCGACCTATCTCGACGCTCAGTGTTAGTTGAGAAAAAGGTAGTAGCAGCGGGATCAAGAAATGGAACCAATAGTAAATGCAGTTATTTACTATTGGTCTAAGCCAGTTTGGTGAATGCAGATCATCTGTTTTAAAGCATGAACAACATCCTTAATTATGTGGTCGGAGACTTTCTGATGTCTTGAAATCGTTCTCAATGGTCGAGCTGCATTTATGTTTTTTTTTCTACAGAAGTTTGATCCTAGTTTCTTCATTCTTGTGGTTTATTCGTTTGTTTTTAAATTATATATTTGTTGCTTGACTTTTTATGTTAATAATATTATCATTTCTCCATTTCTCGTTTAATTAATGTTTACTACACTTATGTAGGATGTAGAAACATTAACTGAAGAAAGCTTATACTAGATTCGACTACTACCAGGACAAACGTCTATATCTTAGCTTGGAAATGTCTTTTTGATCAATCAGTTATTTTCTTATTGTAAGAACTATATTTTGAAATTTATTTGTTATTTTTAGGCTACCAGAAGAAAAGTTTGTTGCCTTCATTGGTTATGGTTGTGTTATTGGTGCTTGGTTATCAGCTGGTTTCTTAGTTTTAGACTGGGACAGACCTTGGCAAGCATGGCCTATTCCATGCATCATAGGAGCTATTTTGGGAACTTTCACAGGATGGATGATCTTCAAGTTAATCTCTTGTTTATCGCGACATCGAATTTCAAGTGCTTCAAGCTATAGATCTTATTCTCAAGTCTCTTCTGATAAATGCCGTTACGACTAGATTTTGTGATATAAACAACAGGAAGTTTCTGTGATAAACACTCTGCTGTCCTTGTTTCTTTTTTTATGTAAAACTATCCAATTCATGTACACTTTTTATCTAATATATATACATTACTTTTTATAGATTTGTTTTATAATTATTCTAAGCCACTGTTTGGTTGAACATGGTGCGCATTCTAAAAGTTCACGAGCATGATGTCTTTACATAGTACTTCGCTTACTTGTACAGAATAGTCAGCTGCTATCACTTCATTGGTAACTATATATTTGTTATAAGGTTTCATAAACATTGGCTACATCTCAGAGTACCTAGTTGTCGTTGAAAGCATTTTTATGTGCTTCTATAAGTTCACGTCTCAGATATAGTGCTATGTTCTCTAAACTGGTTAGTTTAGTTGTTTTCCTTAGTAATATCATAAGTGAATTCCTCAAAAGGAATCATACTGTTAGGGTTTATTCGTATTTGACTGACAGCTTGTTCAGTCGAACTGAAATCGACAAACGATTATCTACAGTTGTGCGGCCGTTGTTTGAGTTTATTTTGATTGTCTTCTCTCCTGACGTGATCTCTACCTTAGAGTTTATCTTTTTTTTTCTTATTAGCTGATAGATTTGGTTAGTGTTCGTTTATCTATTGATAGTGCTTAAATCGTGTCAATTTTCTAAACTCTCTTTGTTTTTCTTCATATTTCTTTTGCTCAGTGTTTCGATATTTTCCTAGTGGGATTCGTATGTAATTATCCACATCCATTGATAACAGTAGTAGGATGTTATGACGCTTAGCATCTACCTAACCTTAACGTAAACGGATATAGCGGCACTGTATTACTTACCACAGTTTACTTCAGTTTATCCTGGGAATGGTACTTTGTTTGTCTTCTTTTGTCGTTGTGTCCTTTGACTTGGATAATATTGATTGTAAAGCTTTTGTGTGGTGCACCGATTTTCAGTGGCGAATAGGTACCAGTTTGTGTAAGTTGACCCATATTTGTATTATGTAAACAGAATAATTTTTAATAAACAATTAAGATAAACAATCAGTATGACAAGAAAAATTAGGATTAAAATGGGAATAGTATTGAAGAGTACCCACTAGTTAACGTAGGTCTGTAAGATTTCTCGAAGATGGTGCGTTTATGAGTGAAGCTAGTAGCTTCATATCTGGTCTAAAATCATAACCTTCAACTAGGTATCCAAGACATTCAAAACTAGATACACAAAATGAACACTCATTTTGGTATCACAGCAATATTCTTCTCAATTAAACGACGAAATAAAGCAATAAGTCTCTGGTCATGAACTACCTTATCAATACCATGAACAATGAGATCATCTTGATAAACTTCAATACCTTCAAGATCACTGACTATCTTATTCATAACTTCCTGAAATATGGTTGGAAAACAACTTAGACCAAATGGAAGGAAGTTGTATTTGAACAGACCAAAAGGTGTTTTAATTGTTATCAAAATAGATGAACGTTGATCTAAAGGGATTTGAAGATGAGCATCTTTTAGGTCAGCTCTTGAGAACACTCTAGAACCATGAGGTCGACTTAAAATATCTTCAGTCTCCATCGTCACTCATATCTGCTTCAACAAACGGAAGTTCAGTGCTAGTCTATAGTCACCACATATTTTAGGGGTCGTACCATCCTAATTCAATGGTGTAACAATAGGAGTATCCCATGTTGAAGATTGAATCGGTTCAATCATATCTTTCGCACAGAAATCGTTCAGTGTCTTATGTACTGTTTCTCGAAGACTGGATCAACCTGTACTTGAAGTTTAATAGACTAAATTTTCATACCTCTACCACACTTCGCACATGCGGCTATCAAATCTCTAAGTAAAGCATCAGAACTGTCTTTAGAAACTAGTGAAGACAACTCCATTTTAAGCCTTTTAAAAATTTTCAAGCCCAGTGTTGACAGTACTGTCTCGCTACCTAAAAATTCACAAGGTATGTATGAAGAATTATCATCTCTTATTAGCAATTTACAGCATTCTCTTATGTGCAGTCTGTGTCCGGTAATCCCCAATTTTGAGATTTCTGTAGGTCTGACCACAACTTTGGGATCTGAAGATTTCAAGTTCTTGGATGAAACAATGGACTCTATACTGCCTGTGTCCATAATAAAGTCATGAAATGAATCAAGGGATGTATATAATCGCTATTGAATATGAACATTGTCCTTCGAAACGGTGGATAAAGATAAATGATCATTAGGAATAGCCGAAATAATAGGATCTAAATTACAAGACTTTAAGCACAGTGAACAGTAGTTTCGCATACTGACTGAATGTGTCCTATCTTGCCACATTTAAAACATTTAGCATTACGAACTGCACACGAATTACGAGAATGGAATTTCCCACAGGATAAATATATACCAAACTTGCTCTCCCCTTATTGTTTGCTTTGGAATTCCTTGTTGAATCACCTTTCATATTTTCATACGTTAACTCAATATTAAAACACAGATGTACAGTAGAAGAATATTCTTTTCAATAATATCTCTTTAGGTTCTACAATTATTGATCCAAATTAATAGTCCAAAAATTTATTTATTTGATCACAAAGACATTTTTACGTGAGGGCATCAAATACATATGCGCCTCATAATAACAAAGCATCCAGTAGTAGTTATCATTGATTTGTGTGAGGGCTGTGATACTGCCAAGGTGCCCGAACCGAAGCAGGTGGTTTTCTAAGGGGACCTTTCCCCGAGCCTTTGACCTAGACATCTAACTTACAAGGCAGTGGAGCAACGTAAGGAGATGCAGTTTCATGTTAACCGGTGACCAACGATAGGTTCATGTGCCATTTGTTCCTTCAGGATTCTTGAACCTATTTGCACTATCGATGGAATCTCCATATCCACCAACCCAGTTAAAGCTCTGGATATTCGCTTTTCGTCCCCTCAATTTCGTTAGGCATCATCTTTTCCGTGATAAGGCAGTGAGTAGGACTTCCCTGACAGTAGTTGTATACGCTTGGCTATGTAAGGCCATTTTGAGAGTGAGAGATGACTCTTCACACCCTTGGCCGTATCAGGGCGTTTTGGAGCAATCCGAAAATTGGTCAGGTTTAAGGCAAAGTACATCGTTTAAAATTATGGAATGTGAATTGAGGATTGTTTTTAATGTAAAATGAAATCATTAATGTTTAGAATGATGTTCAGAAAGAGCCAGAGACATTCCATCCATTCATCTTTTGGAAGAACACTTCAGAATCTCGACGTGTAGCTTCCCTATTGGGCAAATGCTAAAAACCACTGTATACGGATTGGATGATTATAATGATGATTTCACTTTTACTAAAAACTATAAATACCTGAGAGTTTTGTACCATATTTGACACAGCATTCCTTCTCGCTCGTTTTTTGTCTTCTCATTTGTGACGTGGAAGGTTCTAGCGTTCGAGTACTCAAGTTGTACGCAGTATATCAAGAACGTACGCGACCTAAGTGTTTGTAAAGGCTATTGTTAATAAACAATGATACAGTTTTACATGTAATAACTATTTTACAATTCATTACTTAGTGAATCTTTTGGAAAGAGAAAGCGATTACTGGTTAGGTGTATTGTTTGTTTGAATCTTCTCATTGTTGTTTAGGATTGCAACTGCTTATAATGCTTGTGAATTGAGGCTATATCGAGGCAATACGCACAGTATGCACATATGGCCAGTAAAAGATTGACCAGTTGCAGTCCTAAACAACAATGGGAAGATCCAAACGAACAATACTAAGTGAATTTAAACTTCACCGCATTGCACAAGCAAGTGGTTATCAGGATTCAGTAGCTTAGTGGATAACGCAATGGCGTTTGAAGCGAAAGGTATTGGGTTCGAGTCACAGAGTGATCATAAACTCTAAGATGCAGGTACATCTAGCTGACGAGTTCCAAATAGGACGAAACGCGCGTCAAACTGGATTCCACTGCTAGTTACTACCCATCTTTGCTTAGTATGCATAAACGTTGTCTATATTTGACGATAACATCGTATTTCACACATACATTTCATCTTAAATGAATGTATTCAAACATGAATACCAGTCTTGATTGAATGTTTGTTATTACATTTTAATTTACTGATTTAAAACAATGCAAGTTTATTGAAATTAAGATAAACATCCAGTTGTTTGTAACCTTGACTTCCCGTTGCGAAGTCGTTCACGCGCACTGCTGAAACATTACATACCAGTTCGAAAGAGCTGTTCAGTACTTCCATGTTTTTAGTAGTGAAGATGAATTTTTGATAAATATCATGAAAAGTCTACGGTTTCCATAAATTCCCCAACATTAAATTTTAATATTAGAAGGGTTTTTGTGTGGATATTATTGTAATTTTAATAGTTGAGATCATGAGTCAATTGAAGCTAGACAACCATGGAAAACCTGAAGGCACCCGACGGCCGTTTCGTTCTATTGTGGGACTCGTCAGCAATGCACATCCACGATTTTGCCTCGCGAGATTCGAACACAGCACCTATCAGTCTCGCGCGCCAGCGCTTAACCTCTAGACGACTGAGCTGGCATTCAACGGTGTTAATGTCTAACTCCATTTAATCCATGAAATTTAGCGACACATCCACCATTGTGTTCATTAAGTTACTATATCACAACAGACCCGGTTGAATTTCACTGGTCACTGCTTCTCACTAGAACACCAGAAAATACCTCATGGAGCCAGTCACTAGTGATCATATGTTGAATAATATCAGAAGGGTTTTTTTGTGTATATTATAGTAATTTTAATAGTTGATAGGTCCTGGTTTCGAATCTCACGAGGTGGGATCGTGGACGCTCACTGTTAAGGAGTCCCACAATAGGACGAAACGTCCTTACAATGCTTTCAGGTTTTCCGTGGTTATCTAGCTTCAATTGATTCATGATCTCAACTATTAAGATTAAATTTTATTCTTGCCTTCTATTTATCTACTTTCGTTTGTTTTGTAGTGATATATATATATATAGACAACATGTCATCCAATAGTTTAAATGAACTCATTCATGATCTTCTTATATTCATCTTAGAATATAATTGGATATATAATTTTCAATGGATTGGTGATTTATGTAAGATTAAAAAAGATTCTTCTAATATTCATATATCATCTGTTATTGAAAATATACCAACATCTTGGAAAAATGTATTAAAGAATGCAAATCTTCAAGAATTACAAGTAAGCTTCGTCTTTCTTCTTCTTCTTCTTCAATTATTCACACTGGTTGATCAGTGTCTAACCTTTATCACTGATCGAATACTATCATTCCTGTTGCTTTGTGTGTGTATGTGTGTGTATGTGGCTATTAGTCTGATTGATTTACCAAGTTTTGATATGCTGCCCAAATGCCCTGGTACGGCCGACAGTGGGGAGAGTCCTCTATCTCTCCCGAATCGCTCTCACATGGACACGCGTATATAGCCTCTGCTAGGGAATAATAATAATCAATAGATCAAAATGAAGCTTATAAGGGGAATATATATATACACAATCTAATTACTCAATAGTTAAACAATGAGAATGTATATGTAGAATAATCGTCCATTAATAGGTCCCAAGAGTTACCTGTACTTATGTCTTCATTAGGATATAACAACAGAAGGATGGCTAACAGTGGAATTTTTGACGCACGTTTCATCTTATTTATGGAACTCATCAACTAGATGAACTGGATCCTAAACATTTATAAGAAGATTCAAACAACCATAACAACAATGAATTAATTATCAAGTTTTTTTTTCATTCTCTATTCAATGAAAAGTATATTATTCTTATTTAAAATATATGGGTTCGAAACTTGCGAGGCGAGATCGTGAATGCGCACTTCTGAGGAGTCCCCCAATAGTACAAAAAAGGCCGACCAGTGCTTCCAGGTTTTCCATGGTGATCTAGCCTCAATCGATTCATGATCTCAACTATTAAAATTACTATAATATAAGAAAAACACTGTCTGATTATAATTAACATATGCTCACTAGTGACTGGCCTCAAGAGGTATTTCCAGTAGTTCTAGTGAGAAGCGGTGACCAGTGAAATACAACCAGGTCTGTTGTGAGATAGTAACTCACTGAAGACAATGGTGGATGTGTCGCTCAATTTCCTGGATCGGTTAAAGTTAGACATTAACACCGTCGGATGCCGGCCGGCTCAGTGGTCTAGTGATCAAGCGCTGGTGCGCGAGACTGATAGGTCTCGGGTTCTAATCTCGTGAGGCGGGATCGTGGATGCGCACTGTTGAGGAGTCCCACAATAGAACGAAACGGCCGTCTAGTGTGCTTCCAGGTTTTTCATGGTGATCTATCTTCAATTGATTCATGATCCTATAGTTCGATTTTTTTTATCATCTTTATTATTTAGATGTTTGTTTTAGATCCTTCAAATTTATCCCATTGGCCTTATGATCTATTAAATCTATCCATGAAATGTCATCAATTCACAAGATTATTATCGCAATATATTAGTATCCATTCAAATAAAAAATTTGTTGGTTGCTATTTTAATTCATCTAGTATGTGTACAGATATGAGATTATGTAATCAAATTAATAAATTACAAAAAAATTATCTTTTAAAAATGTCTAATAAGAAATCTTATGAACTTAAACAAATATCAACATTGATACAAACAATTTTATTATCATTTATGGATACTACTACTAATACTACTACTAATGATAATACGACTACTACTACTCCCCCTCCTCTTTCTCTTACTATTACTACTACTACTAATAATAATAATACGACTACTACTAATACGACCACTCCTCCTCCCCCTCCTCCTACTGCTAACACGACTACTAATACTACTAATGATAATAATAATACGACTACTACTACTACTACTACTACTACTACTACTGCTACTAATGCGACTACTACTCCTCCTCCTCCTACTACTACTACTAATACTACTCCTACTGCCACTAATACAACTACCACTACAACTTCTACTCGCACTACTACTGCTACTACTAATAATAATAGTAACAATAATAATACGACTCCTACTCCTCCTACTACTAATAATAATAGAACTCCTACTACTACTGCTACTAATCCTCCTCCTCCTCCTCCTCCTCCTACTAATACTACTACTACTACTACTACTACTAATGATAATGAATTTGTCAATTCTTCACAAGAAATATTTCCCTATAATGAATTTCTATTGAACAGTGAACATATTGGGGATCATTTTCAAACTATTCCATTAATCAGTAATGAAATAATACAAGGTTAGTGACCTTTTTTATATTTAAACAAAATAATAAAGATAATAACATTTATGTTGTTGCCTAGAACGAATTAATTTATTTGAACACATAAACTATTTATTATTTATTTATTTAAACACATATATATTGGTACAAAAGGGCACCAGGTACATATGCGCCACACAAAATAATGAAAGTAGGTAGATAAAGGATGAAAAGATAAGGCGGGCTGAAATGTACAACAAGAAGATTCTTTCAGTTAGGAAAGTTAGAACCATACTTTATGTAGAAAGTAAAAGAAGGTTGCAGCAGGATCGCCACTGGCTTCTATTCTGAGCCATATCCGATAACGTCTCTAGCCACTGTGTTGCACTATCTCTAGGACCCCAACCAGGGAGTCGTGAAGGACCAACGGAAGCTAGCCCTTTGCAGCTTTCTTTCATGCCACGACACCATGTCATACACTGACCTCCTCTCCGCTTTCTCCAACCAGTCCCAGGGTCGGCAAATAATGCACGACGCGGAAGTCTCTGGGACGACATTCGGAAAACATGTCCAAGCCACCGAAGTCGGTGTTTCAAGATGGTGACACCAATTGAATTATCGTCTCTGCGCCCGAACACACGATGCCGAACCTCTGCATTACTAACATGGTGTTGCCACTGGATGTCAGCAATCCTTCGGAGACAACGATGATCGAACACAGAGAGACGTCTAACATCCTCAACTCGGAGAGGCCAGGTTTCACAAGCATAGAGCAAAACTGCTCTCACCGACGCGTTGTAGATCCGACGTTTTACAGCCAGACTAACATCACGAAGGTGCCAAAGATGGCCCAGATTGGCATAAGCCGCTCTGGCTTTCATTATACGTGCATCAATCTCATCACTCACGCCACTACCAGCACTTATATAGCTACCTAGATACACGAACTTCTCAACTACTTCGATCTGCTCACCATCCAAGGTGAGTACAGGATTAGAATCCTGCCAGTCTTGTAGAAGTACTTTGCACTTGGAGGGTGCAAAGCACATGCCGTACCTGCGGACACTGATTGCCAACTGATTAAGTGCGGATTGCATGGCTTGAGCATTATCGCACAGTAAGACAATATCATCCGCATACTCAAGGTCGAGAAGTCGTTCTCCAGGCAACATATCCACACCGCCATTACTTACATCCATCAGAGCTCAGTGGTCTATCGGTTAAGGGCTTCGGCTCGAGACTGGTAGGTCCTGGGTTCGAATCTCGCTAGCGAGAGCGGGTTCGTGGATGCGCACTATTCTTCAAATAGTCAAAAATGATTATCTGTTTGTGAAGCTGTGTTAGTATTTATGAGCAAAGATGGTTAGTGGCTAGCAGTGGAGTACAGGATGAGCGTTTCGTCCTATTTGCCCCCAAATGCCCTGGTACGGCCGATAGTGGGGAGAGTCTACTTTCCCTCTCGAAATGCTCTCACATGGCCAGCGAATATATAGCCTCTGCCAGGGAAGTCCTACTCACTGCCTTCTCGTGGCGGGGGTGTTGTTTACGAAAGTGAGAGGACGAAAAGCGAATGTCCGGCGCTATAACCGGATTGGTGGACACGGAGGGTCCACCTAGGGGAGTTGGAAAACCCTGATTCCAAACCAATGGTGCACATGGGCTCCAGTATCCTGATGGAACGAATGGCGGAAGAACCTGCTGTTGGTCAACGGCAACCATGGGACTGCATCTCCTCACGATGCTCCACTGCCTTGTGGATCAGACCTTTAGGTCAAAGGCTCGGGGTGTGGTCCCCTAAGAAAACCACCTGCTTCGGTTTGGGCACCCGGGCAGTATCACAGCCCACACACAAACAAATGAATGAAATTATGAACACATAAATATTGGTACAAGAAGGCACCAAATAGATATGCGCCACACAGATCTCATTTGATTTGTGGGAGGAATGGGATACTGCCAAGGTTCCCAAACTGAAGCGGATGGTTTTCTTACTGAGCCACACCCAGAGCCTTTGACTTAAAGATCTGATCCACAAGGAAGTGAAGCATCGTGAGGAGATGCAGTCCCATGGTAGCCGGTGACCAACAGTTGGTTCGTACGCCATTTGTTCCTTCAGGACACTGGAGCCCATGTGAACCATTGGATTGGAATGAGGGTTTTCCAGCTCCCGTAGGTGGACTTTCCATGTCCACCAACTCGGTTGAGCTGGACATTCGCTTTTCATCCTCTCAATTTCGTAAACAACACCTGTGGTGCGAGAAGGCAGTGAGTAAGACTTTCTTGGCAGAGACTATATACGCGTGGCCATGTGAGAGTATTTGGAGAAGGAGATCGGACTATCCTTAGTTTCGGCCGTACTAGGGCATTTAGGAGCACTGATGAATTGATGATATCTATTATTCTATAAATTTTATATAAGTTTAACAATTAATCAGATCGGATAAAAAATCTTATTGAAATTCGTTTAGTATTCATGTATCATTTTCATTCATTTTGTGGATCAAATAAATTCATATTTACTGTCTTCATATTCTTACTAGCATTATTTGAATCATGGTTACATAGTACAAACACCAACTATCAAGTCAGTGCTCCCAAATGTTCTGGTACGGCCGAGAGTAGGGAGAGTTAGTAAATTTAAACTTCACCCCATTGCACAGGCAAGTGGATATCAGGACTCAGTAGTTGAGTGGATAACACGGTGGCGTTTGAAGCGAAAGGTACTGGGTTCGAGTCTCAAATTGAACATCAACTCTGAGATGTAGGCACATACAGCTGACAAGTCCCGAATAGGACGAATCGTGCGTCCTAGATTCCACTGCTAACCACTGTCCGTCTTTGCTTATAATGCTTATTGTCTCAATCTTGATCATTCCTTCTTCAAATCTCAATTCATAGTCTTCTGTAGACCATCAACGTTGATGGTCTATGTCGAATGATTTGAGGCCTACTCGAGTAAGACGGGAACGGTGTAACGAACAAGCTAACTTTGAAGTCACACCTCGCGACCAGCACCCATCGACGTATCAAGGGACCATGGATGCTCTGAAGACTGTATAACACAAGGGATGTTATTACAGAAATATATTAGTTGAAATAGATACAAGCGAAGTAGAATCACTGCCGCATGGGCCAGTCTATGGCGTATGATTGACAGTCCTTGACCTTGACGGGATCGATGCTCTTTTCGATATTGAGCGACCCAACTGCCTTATGATTTGGATAGGGTTCAGTGATATTTCACTGACCCTACACTCCTATTATTATTGTTGATGCATTTTCATACCAATTGCATTTCGTTCCCATTCTTTTGTTATCGATAAATTTAATGTCCGACCATCGTAATATACTACTTATGTGGATATAAGTAACCCACACCAAACTATGATTTATACTTTCATCTCTTTAATCTATTATTTTCTAGATCGAAATTCAAACATCCCACTTAAAATTATTGATATTGGTTCTGGATTAGGCTATTTATCTAATTATATTGGTTATCAATTAATATTAAACTATGGGGATTTCTTTACTGAACCTCAAATTATTTCAGTTGAATGTAATGAAGACTTACATGTCAAAGCTTTAAAAAATTTAAGCCAATACAATTCACTATTTCAAGTGAAATCTTTAAATTCAATTGTGAAACGTCTACTATTTCGTGTTGAATCAACAAATTTAGATTTATTACAAACAAGGTTAGTTGATTTTTGTAAATTAGTTTACCTCTTGTTAAACTACTTAAAATCAATTTAGTAGTATGTTAAGAGGATGCGAGGATCGGCAAATCAAGAGCAGCATATTTACAACTGAAGAACATCTGGAACTCAAAACAACTGTCTGGCAACCAACACCAAGATCAGAATTTTCAATACAAATGTCAAGACAGTTCTAATGTATGGGATGGAGACGTGGAGAACTATGAAAGCCGTCATCCAGAAGATACAAGTGTGTTGTCTACACAAAATACTTCGGACACTATCAGCAACAAGTTACTGTGGGAGAAAACAAACCAGATTCAAGTGAAGGAAGAAGTCAGGAAGAAGCGCTGGAAGTGGATTGGGCACACTTTGAGGAAATCACCCAACTGCATCACAATTCAAGCCCTCACATGGAATCCTGAAGGTCAAAGGAGAAGAGGAAGATCATAGAAGACATTACGCCAAGAAATGAAGACATACATGAGAAGAATGAACGAAAGTTGGATAGAACTAAAAAAGAAGGCCCAAGACGGAGTGGATTAAAGAATGCTGGTCGGCGGCCTATGCTCCATTGGGAGTAACAGGCGTTAAATAATAATAAACGTTAAAATAATCCTTAGACGAATAGCGTTTTAATTTAAATCGTGATACAAAAGAATGTATTGTTAAGTTGAATAGTCGCTAACAGAGGACTTCGGACTCGCGTTTTATTTTTTTTGTTACCTTTCAGCTAGACTTACTTCCATTCGAGTGATAGTTTGACATGAATTTAGTATCTTTTGTTTCAAATAGCATTTCGTTGTCCATCTAGCTTCTGAATCTAGTCAACAATCATGAAGCAATCTATTCAGGATGTGTATATATATTCATGGAGACTGACCATTTGGGGTTTGTGACATTAATGATGTCGAAATACAGAACCGTATATATACTAGTATTGATTGTCTGGTGTTTCATATTGGTTATTCTGTGCTGAGAGCAATAAATTCTATATTTCAGTCTTTTTCAACTTATTCAACTGATCATAAAGATCAGAATGGGTTTTGTGGATATTTCAGTATTTTAATAGTTAAAATCATGAGTCAATTGAAGCTAGACCACCATGGAAAACCTGGAAGCACTGGATTGGTTGAAGTTAGACATCAACACCGTCGGATGACGGCCGGCTAAGTGGTCTAGTAGTTAAACGCTCGCGCGCGAGACTGATAGATCCTGAGTTCGGATCTCTCGAGGCGGGATCGTGGATGCTCACTGCTGAGGAGTCTCATAATAGAACGAAACGCCGTCCAGTGTTCCCAGGTTTTCCATGGTTATCTAGCTTCAATGGACTCATGATTTCAACTATGATCATAAAGAATCAAGCACACTTCACATAATCAACTGTTATAACCAATGTCAGATGTAAGTTCTTTTATATTCGGTTAGTTAGTTTCACTCATATTTCATTGTTTTACATTGTTATAACTGTAGGATACTTGTTATAACAGTCCTTTCACTTTTTTGCACGTATGTGGGACGTTAATTTACCTTTAACGAATATCTTTCACATTATTATTGCCTTTTCTGGTAAATATCATTATCTTACAGAGTTGAGATCGTTAGTCAATTAGAGCTAGATCACCATGGAAAACCTGGAAGCACTGAATGGCCGTTTCGTTCTGTTATGGGACTCCTCAGCAGTGCGCATCCACGATCTCGCACTCGCGAGATTCGTACCCAAGACCTACCAGTTTCGAACCAGAGCCCTTTACCGATAGTCTAGCTTCAATTGACTCACGATCTCAACTCTATAAAATTACTAAAATCTCCACAAAACCCCTTCTGATAAATATCATTATCGTTATAAAATATCATTCATTGAATGAACAGTAAATAAAATACAGACGATTTGGAGTCAAACTAACTTCTCATATAACCTATCTGTACTACTAATGAGACATATAAATTACAGCTGTTCAAGATTACATTTAAAATTAAAACCCTTTAAATCGAGATTTAATTATCATAATTATTGAGTGACTGTCATCACACCTCTGTACAGTCAGCAATACGACATCCCCTTCAGACCTTGGGTTTGATGCATTTAGTCTTACCACTCTTCAACCGACCTATCTGGTATGGTAGGACCTTGAGAAACGATTATTCCAGCCAGTATAATTCGATTGATTTATCACTATAGGCAAGCCCGAACACCATGTCAAGGTAGCAGCAGCAGTCGAGAATGTCACTATTATTTAACAACTAATTAATATGTCTTCATAATATGATCCAATTAAATCCTTTGAAATCTAATTCTATGAGAAGATTTCATTTATCATTTCAATAGGTATATTCTCTTTTCTTTTCCTTTCTTTTTTCCTCCAGACTTTATGAATTCACTTCTGGTTCTCATTACTTATTACTTGGTTTACATTGTTGTGGAGATTTAAGTCAATCTATGATTGAATTATTTCATAAAGATAATTCAGCACAAATTCTATTATTAGTTGGATGTTGTTATCATAAAATGACAGTGAAAAAGGTGAATAATAAAGTCATTATTATTGTGTGTAATATAGTTGAATGCTCCTCCACAAGGGGTAACAGTCGTGAGTAAGTAAGTAGTATAGTTGAATTCATGAGTCGATCTAAGTTAGACTACCATTAAAAACCTGAAAGCATTGTACAGCTGTTTCGTCCTTGTATGGGACTGTTCAGTAGAGCGCGTTCACGATTCCGCATGCGGAACTTGAACCCAGGACTTTCGGTCTTGCGAGGGATTGTGGATGCGCACTAAGACTAAAATGGCCGTACAGTGCTTCCAGGTTTTTAATGATAGTCTATCTTAGACCGACACATGAATTCAACTAATACAACTACCACAATCTTTACAAAACCTCCCATTCTAATAATATTATTTTGGTATTTAACAGATTTATAAGTTAGGTTTGATTGCTTAATTTTAGATCATAAGGGTTTTTTGTAGATATTTTAGTATTTTCACGGTTGAAATCATGAGTCAACTGAAGCTAGACTACCATGGAAAACCTGGAAGCACTGCTTGACGGCCGTTTCGTCCTATTATGAGACTCCTCTGCAGTGCGCATCCACGATCCCGCACTCGCGAGATTCGAACCTAGGACCTACCAGTCTCGCGGCAGAACACTTAATCGATAGACCACTGAGCTGGCATCCAACGGTAAGTTTTAATCTGTTTGAATAGAGAATCAATAAAAACAAGAAAGAGCATTAAAGGTTTATTTCATGCTAGTTATGAACTTCTAAAAGGCGTCCACTTACAGTCAGTCATATTAGTTATCAAACTCAGGGTCGTTAGTTCTAATTGTAAGATCGTTAATTTTAGTTAACTCAGTTGTTATTAAACTATTAATAGTTCCAACTTTAATCAATTCACAAACTCTTATCCTATTCGTAAACATTTTCGCATTGATGATTCATTTCAAGAATGGTCATTGGAACACCGGTGAAGTTAAACGTGGATCATGGATATTTACCGTGAAATATTCTGTATTCACTAGATTTGAAAACGTATTGGATTCTTAATACGCTTGCCTTAACCTGATATACTATTTGTGCAAGCTAACAGTCCTGACTTGAACATCTAGTAGAGTCATTGTTTTATAATGAAGATGAGTTTTAAAATCAGGATGAAGCATCTGATTCATTTGGATGTATTCTTAAATATTTAAAGTACTGATTCGGTGTGTTTTTCAATCATATTATCAGACAAAATTGATCGGCCTGCTTAAACATCTGAACTTCCTGTTTCCCGTCATCTATATATTTCAACAAGTTATCTAATATTGTTTGTTTTAATACATCATTATGGCTATTAAGCACGGTGCGTTTCTGAAAACTGTACAACCTTTAGCTGTAAAGGTTACAAAAGGCCTAATCAGAGATGTCGTGTTTGCTTGAAACATGCAGCAAAAAGTATATACAGTATTCATATGTCGATTGACTGAACTGCTGACATCCAACTGGCGATCACTGAATGTTTCTCATCAGGAGCAACGAAGAAATAAGAAACGTAAACATGTTGAAATACTTTATGCTGAGAATTCGATTTTGTACCAAATAATATAATATTGAATAAAGCTAATAATAATAATAATAATGTTTATTTTATTTATTTAAACACATAAATATTGGTACAAAGAGGCACCAGATATATATGCGCCGCACAAATCATTCGATTTGTGTGAGGGCTGTGATACTGCCCAGGTGCCCAAACTGAAACAGGTGGTTTTCTTAGGGGGCCACACCCGGAGCCTTTGACCTAAAGGTCTGATCCACAAAGCAGTGGAGCATCGTGTGGAGATGCAGTCCCATGGTAGCCGGTGACCAACAATTGATTCATACGCCATTTGTTCCCTCTGGATACTGGAGTCCAACTCTCCTAGGTGAACGTTTCGTGTCCACAAGCCCGGTTAAAGAGTCGAACATTCTCTTTTGGTCCTCTCATTTTCATAAACAACACCCCCACCACGAAGAGGCAGTGAGTAGGACTTCCATGGTAGACGCTGTATTCGCGTGGTCATGTGAGAACATTTGTAGAGGGAGAGCGGTCTCTCCCTACTCTCGGCCGTACGAGGGAATTTGGGTAAGTTTGACATAAAATATGTAAGTATATTAGAATAGAACCATTTTTTTTGTTTATTCTATCATATCAAACATAACTGTTTTCACATTTGTTACTGGGGTCTTTTTTTCGATTTATTTAGTTTCCTACAAGTGATTATTTACGTAAAACTATGTTCAATTGTGATTTGAACTTTATTGACAAATGTATTTCACCAGCTACATTACGTTTAGCATGTCAACATTCACCTTTAAAATGGTTAAATTGGACAGAATTAGATGCTAATAAACATCGTATACGTGTATTGTCTCGTATAATATTAGATTTGATATTAATTAGATATGATAACTTGTCTACGGAATTGGAACAATATAAACGATTTGATCCAGTAATACAATATGATGCCATAATGAAATTGTTAGCTAACAATGATCATGACAACGATACAAGTGATAATCATCGGTCAATTCATTTCAACGATGTATATTCACATATCATTATCTTTTGGCAAAAGTATCTAACAGATATTCTATGTTCCAATCAATTGACTACTAGTGATCTATTTTTCTTGGAGTATTATAACTATTTTGAACAGATATGGAATTTAATACCAGGTCTATTAGCTTTACAACAATTATTTCAACCATTACTTGAAACTATTATCCTATTTGATCGTTTATGGTATGTTAGAGAATATAGAAACATAAATGGAAACAGTAATCAAGAGGATCCTTATCAATATTCTGGTTATATACGTATTTTTGACCCAATTTTATCACCACGTTGTATGGCATTGTTAGTTTGTAAAAAACATGGAAATGTATAAGGATTTATAATGTCCTGGTAGATGACTTATTTTATACTAAATTTTGTAAAGTATATTATTTATAAAATCAATATTTTGACACTTGATAGCTTTAAAACATTTGCGTGAACTTATGACTTTAGCTGTCGGTCAATCAGAGTCAGTCATTCACAACGTAGAACTTCGTACGTACGTACGTACATCAGTTCGAGTTGCCATACCACATTAGCACAGAGATACAATTGTCGATTCAAATCCCATAGTGGTAGAAGTAGTAAGAGTATAAGCATTATGTGAAAGATTAGGGTTTGAAGATGTTATTCGAGGAGTATAATACAATGAAATAAATTTGGAAAGAGAAAAAGGATAGGGACATGAGGAGTTCAGAGAATTAGAATTTGGTAGAACACAGAGAGTGGATGCACCTTCGCCATTGCAAACGATTTTGAGCCATGTCATTCAAGGTCTCTAACCATCGATTGCTATCGTCTCGCGGATCCCAACCAGATAGTCTACACCTACCAATATGGCTCAGTCCAATTGTCAGTGACTTTATGGATATGTGCCACGTTTTGGTCTGGCCGCCCCTAGCTTTCTTCCAACCTACTCGTACACTATAATCGGTGGTAGGGCATACGTAACACGTGTCCCAGCTATCTCAACTGGTGAAGTTTCACTACTACATCAATCGATTTGCCATCCTTATCTAGCACCCGTTTCCTAACAACATTTCTCTGGTCAATCAGAGAAATGTTCAAATATCAAGCAATCAATATTAATATGGAATTGATTGATCAAGACAAGATTGTATGATTAACTAATAGGGAGTTGATTAAAGTTAGTTATGTAGTACATTGAATTGTACCTCAGTGATGTAGAGGATAAGTATTCATGCATATAACAAAAGAAACTTGATTTGATTCATGGAATACGGTTCGTGGATGTGCACTGTTAAACAGTCTCATCGTAGGAAGAAACACTTGTCCAGTGCTTCCAGGTTTTTAATCATGTTTTCCTCATGATCAGTTTGTGATTTTAACCTTGAAGATTAATTATTTAGTAAATTTTCTAGGAAGCTTTGGATTCGGTTTTTACATTGATGTTGCGATACTTTTTAATTGATTATATAAG
This sequence comes from Schistosoma rodhaini, assembly GCA_944470415.2. Lineage (NCBI taxonomy): Eukaryota > Metazoa > Platyhelminthes > Trematoda > Strigeidida > Schistosomatidae > Schistosoma > Schistosoma rodhaini. The sequence continues at coordinate 20,108,452 of OX104040.1, read as the reverse complement.
AGAATTAGAATGGTAAGAGTATAATATGCAGATGAGCTAATCATGATGAATAATGAGACTTTTCTTATGCAACATAGAATCTAGCTTTTTGATGTAGGTTTGTTCTCTGAGCTGGGTGGTTTGGTCATGGAGCTTCAAAATCACCAACCTGAGCTACAAATCTTCTCCACCATAGAATCTAGCACATATCTACTTCGAATCATTTCGGTCATAAGATATCAAAAATAACAAGAGAAAATTATTAAAACAAATCCCTTGTAGTATATATGGTTACAATACCGATTGTAGTAGATTTAAACTATACATTATTGTTCAAGAAGAGAAAATGAATTTACTGAGTAAGAAATATAAAGTCATTTCAAAACTTTAGATGTAAGCTAAGATTAAGAATGAATATATACTGGATGTCAGCTCAGTTGTCTTTCGGTTAAGGGTTTGGCTCGAGACTGGTAGGTCCTGGGTTCGAATCTCGCTCGCGAGAGCGGGTTCGTGGATGCGCACTGCTGAGGAGTCCCATAATAGGACGAAACGGCCGTCAAGCAGTGCTTACAGGTTTTCCATGGTGGTCTAGCTTCAACTGACTCATGCTTTCTACTATGAAAAATACTAAATCTCCGCAAAACCCCTTCTGATAATTAATATATATAGAAGGGGTTTTGTGGAGATTTAGTATTTATCATTGTTGAAAGCGTGAGTCAATTGAAGCTAGACCACCATGGAAAACCTGGAAACACTGGACGGCCGTTTCGTCCTATTATGGGACTCCTCAGCAGTGCGCATCCACGAACCTGCTCTCGCGAGCGAGAAGCAGTGACCAGTGGAGTTCAAAACCACGTCTGTTGTGAGATAGGAACTCACTGAAGACAATTGGTGAATGGTTGCTCAACTTCGTGGATCAGTTGAAGTTAGACATTAACACCGTTGGATGCCAGCTCAGTGGTCTATCGGTTAAGGGCTTCGGCTCGAGACTGGTAGGTCCTGGGTTCGAATCTCGTTCGCGAGAGCAGGTTCGTGGATGCGCACTGCTGGGGAGTCCCATAATAGGACGAAACGGCCGTCCAGTGTTTCCAGGTTTTCCATGGTGGTCTAGCTTCAATTGACTCATTGATCTCAACTAAATAGAAATAATCAAATGGTTTCATATTCTTTTCCACATTATTCTCTTCAATCAATGAAGACTAAATATTTTTTGAAAAAAAGAACAAAAATAGAAAATTATAAGGTCACACCGTCGTTTATATATAGTAAATTGTCGGTGTCAAAAAACAAAGGTCACCTTTTATCTTTGTTGTATTGCTTTTAAAGTAATGAATGTCAGACAATAGTAAACAGAAAATGTCTATCAACATTCTTCTCTTTTATGTTATGAATAACTTTGTATTAATGCTATCAATCATACTTGACAAAGAATTGGAATTATGTTTTAGATAATACACTAAACAATGTTGTTATTGTCTAGAATATATATATCTGGGATAGTCTACTTATATCCACATAAGTAGTATATGGTGATAGTCACACATAGAAGAGCAATAGGTAACGAACAGGAATGAAGTGCGATCGGTACGAAAATGCATGAATAATGAAATCAGAGAAGATGAACTGATATTTACAGAAGGAACAATTCAGATTGAGACAATGGATTGATAGTTTGAAAATGAACTAATTACTATTGCATGGTTATCAGAATTTAATGAGATAGTCTGTAAGTTGTGCTTAATTACATTCGATTGTCCCCAGTTGTGTTCTTGTTCACTACACTATTTTGGGAGATTTCAGTGAGGAGCTGTATTGTTTTAGTTGTCGTGAACAGTATTACAAGGCTGATTTCTGTCCATTTTGAAAGGGCATCAACTATAAATTAATACGAAATTCCATTGATTAGGACCGGGAAGTTGATTGTCCCCAGTCGTGTTCTTGTTCACTACACTATTATAAGGGGTCATATCAGATTTGAAATAAAGAAAAGTGAAACTTGACATCTTTTGTATACAATATCATTATATTTGGCATGAGATAAAATTGTCTTTCAAGAAGAATCATGCTTGATCATAACAAGTTGATTCATTCGCCTCTTCACTTCTTACCATTTCGTCTTGCTTCTATTCACTTCGTTTCCTCTCCTTGATTGTCTGTTCAGATTAATGAATGTTGAAAATTCGTTGTCGTACTTGAATTACTTTATTCGGTTATTCATTAACACGATTTAAGTCGATGATTATATACGAGAGTTGTCAGCATGTATATCTTGATGACAATCAGAAACGTTGTTGGTGGATATAGATTAGGGCTACTAAATTGATGAACCTGACGATAAAATCATCGTCCGATATTATTGGAGGCAAATTCAAAGACCAATCACAAAGTATACGAAATGTTGTTATCATTTACTTACTGAACTACGGTTAGAAGACGCTAACAACATTCAGAGAACAGAAGCATATCGATGTGGTTCACAAGACTGAATGAAAGCCTTTGTCTTTGGTGTTTCTGTATAAAATTTAATATGAAATAAATTCATATTCATTAACTCGACACGTTGACCGTACTTATTCATAATGCTCTTCAAAAAAGTTATATTGTAATTACATTTTCTTCTTGACTAATATGCATATGATTAGTGTTACCCTGAAAATGATCATCCTATCTGTAACCGAGCCAGAGAAATCTCTATTACATTCACTTTGTCCGAAGTCCAGGGACTCACTATAAAGTTGATAGTTTCATGTTCGAAGTCACACTGCATGTTCCGAATGTCCATTTTCTTTATATCAGGAAATAATACTTTTCAACTTATAGCTTATATAATCATACTGATGAAAGTACCTTCCACAGATAACTACTCTATGCGTATCAATGAATTTTCTCATTATTCAATTGAGATCATATCTGTCTAACATGAAGATGTTATAATGAACGAGAATAATAGTAGGGGATACTCGAATGTATTTGATGACAAAATTACAGAATATCTTAATTGAATCAATTGTCTCAGACTTCACTGTCCCTACACTTCCATACCGATTGCTTTCTGTCCTCGTTCTTTCCTTCTCGATCTTATCGGCTTTCTTCTGTCAGACATTCTATTCCTTACCAGCGTTGTGTACCACATATGCCGATATAATATGCAAACACTATAAAACTATCTTTGAACAAATATTGATAGGAACAAATTTAGGATTATAGGATTTACTTAAACAATTGCCCGTAGTCTACGACAGCAACAACAACTACTACTACTGCGGCGCATGCTACTTATGTTGACAGATATAAGTAGTACGTAACAACAATCAGTGGTAGAATGCTTGATAGTAGAAGATTGAGAAGATCACATTATTGAAGAGAACAGGAGTATAAACAGCAGGTAATTGTAATAACAATAGAAATTGTTATATCCCGTGGAGAATTATGAATGGTAACTTTCGAGGACTATTTATGGACCAATATGATATGTATATTTCCTATTGTATAATTGTTAAGTAATTATACTATTCATATTCATCTTCTGACCTATGAACTATTACTATACGGTTTACCGTTCTTCAGTTATCCCCAGTCTATTGATTACTGCTTTTGCCAACTTACGTCACCTATGGCGAAGACGAGATATCCGTCTATCAATTAAGGGATGAGTATATTGCGCAGCAGTTCTCTCTGTTCTACTTTACGGCTGCGAAACATGGCCATTAAGATTAGAAGATACTCGTAGGTTACTAGTATTTGACCACAAATGTCTTAGAAATATTGCTCGCACCTGCTGGGATAACCGGGTAAATAATAGTGAGGTTAGGTATTAGGGAATGATGGTAAATCAGTTGATGAGGTGATGAATCTTCATCGACTGAGATGGTTGGGTCACGTGTTACGTATGCCTGAACACCGGTTACCACGACGCACTATGCTGACTAGTGTAGGGGATGGTTGGAAGAGAGTTAGGGGCGGCCAAACTAAAACATGGCATCAGTGCTTGAAATCACTAACTTCTAGTCTGAGCCATGTTGGTAGATGCGGACTACCTGGTTGGGGTCCGCGTGACCATCGTAACCAATGGTTGGAGACTCTACGTGACATTGTTCAGAATCGATCACAATGGCGTAGGTGTATACACCTTTTGTCTTCCTTTAAACCTTGAGATTAAAATCGCTATCATTAAAGTACTGAGCTACAGTTAGAAGACGCTAACAGCGTTCGGAAAACTGAAGCATATCGATGTGGTTCACAAGACTGAATTTAAGCAGTTATCTTCGGTAATTCTGTATGAAATTCAATATGAAATAAACTCATATTAATTCGCTCGGCATGTTGACTGTACTTACTCACCATGTTCTTCAAAAAAGTTATTTTGAAATTACATTTTCTGCTTGACTAATATGCGTATGATTAGTGTTACTCTGAAAATGAGCATCCTATCTGTAACCGAGCCAGAGAAATCTCTATTACATTCACTTTGTCCGAAGTCCAGGGACTCACTATGAAGTTTATGGTTTCATGTTCGAAGTCACACTAGATATGCCATTGCTTCTGCACCATTGTCGACGACATAGTGAAATTTATTTCATCACTTTAGTGATGCATAAATGATAGTTGTGTTCGCCAGCTATGGTTGACGTCGACTGGGAACTTTTCGGAAGAGCTTTTCGTGTCGGATAATTTGGACTTGAGAAACTTTAGGATTTTCTGCTATTTCGAGAAGACTTACTACGTTTATTTTGATATCAACACCAATCAGGATTATCTGTCTCTCTTGATGTACTGAACAATGGTTTTGCTGAAAAACGCACTCCAGGAGTTTGAGAGCGTTTACGGTCATGATGAATATTAAGGTGATGTGTCAGAGTTTAACCGAGGTATGTGATTTCATTTCGTGTTGTTCGGAATTATTGTTTGACAGAATAAACCTGGGAGTTATGCTGATCTCCATAATGTGATCGGTAGATGCATCCAGCCCGCTTGTAGCAGTATTTCAAAATGAAACAAGCACTGTCTGGACTTGTTGGCGAGGCCCAGTTAAGAAAAGCTGTCTAAAAAGACCACCGACAAACGTTCGTTGACCAATGTCCTCACTAATTCACAGAAACATTTCTGCTGCTGCACTATTTTGCAGCTCGATGTACAGGAGGAATTCGTCTATTCTTTGTAAACCGGTTAGATCTGCACACTTAAGAAGAGCCATTTTTAAAGTTTCGTAATATTGCGAAACATCACTAGTGAACGTACTGGATGTCACGCACCCGTTAAATTCCCGCAGTAGTGCTTTTACCACTTAGAGGAATTGTGCGCGTGCTTCTGTCACACATGCTCGTGGAAGTCATCACTTGTGTAGCGAAGCCAGTCTTCTATATTATCTTGCCAGAATGGTGGCGGCCTATGCTCCATAGGGAGTAACAACAACAATAACACAATCATTATTACTAATACAAAACTACAGCTACTACTTCTTTATCCAATCAAATTCTAATAAAAAACATATTGCTTAATGATAAAACCATTTTAATGTGATGAATAGTTTTTGGTTGATTGTGAATTTGATCATTGTCCAATAGATTCTGAAATTGAAATTAAAAAAATATAAACTTCTGATAGAAAGGCTTGTAAATAATCCGTAATATGACACAATATGAAGAATTGTGAAGGAAGAGTTCCTATCCCATATACACGATCCAATACAAACGATTGACAACTAATGAAGCAGCAGTCTCTATATCAATAGAACTCATCATGCAACAAAGAGAAAAGCAAGATTCTAGAATTCAACATAGAGAACAACAATCCAGTCACACTTGGTGGAGAAACACTGGGATCTCTGACCTACCCGATCAGCATCATTGATAAACAAGGAGGATTGGATACAGACACAAAGGCTAGGACAGGTAAAGTAAAGAACTCATTCATACAACTGATGAACATATGGAACTCAAAATAACTGTCAATCCATATCAAAGTCACTATCTTCAATACGAACATCAGGACAGTTATACTGTACGGAAATAAAAGGTCGAGAACTGCTACATCCATCGTCAAGAAAGTACTAATATTTACAAACAGTGGTTTACGCAAAATAATCAACATTCGCTGGTCGGATACTATCAGTAACAAACCAATTTCCACCTGAAGAGGAAATTAGGAAAAGACATTTGAAGTGGATAGGACATACAATAAGGAAATCATCAAACTACACCACCAGGGAAACGCTGATTTGGAATCCCGAACAGAAGCGGAATAGCGGAAGGTCAAAGGACACATTACGCCGAGAAATGCAAGTAGATATGAAAAGGATGAGTAGGAACTAGAAAGAACTGCTAAAAATTTCCCAGGACAGAGTTGTATGGAGAATGCTAGTGGGTGGCCTATCCTCCTCGACGAGGAGTAACAGGCGTCAGTCAGTAAGTAAGTAATTAGATAAGTAAGTTTTGTGTATCTTCCACCAAAATCATACATGTCAGATACGAATCTTCTTCATCATCTCATCATGTACTTTTGTATTATTTGTATATATATTCAAAGGTACTGAACAGTAATTTCTCACCAAAATTTATACTTTTCCATGATCTTGATCTTCAACCGAATCTACTATAGAAAAATACGATCGAAGATTTAATCAAATTTTTCTCTATTGTATCACTTACTAATCTGTAACCGTCTCTTCATTTCTACAAAAATCTTCCATAGAAAGTGATGACGAACTAAAATTTTATAAAAACAAATAGAAACATTTAATACACTTAAATGAATAATGATGACTGATTTATAATGAATATGAAGTGTAAATCAATATTCTAGAAGATGGATGCATTGTAAAGGAGGTTATGAACACTGTTTATGAAGAAAGTAAAAGAAGGTTACAGCAGGAACGTTACTGGCTTCTATTCTGAGCCATATCTGATAACGTCTCTAGCAACTGTGTTGCACCATCTCTCGGACCCCATCCAGGGAGTCGTGAAGGACCAACGGAAGCTAGCCCTTTGCAGCTCTCTTTCATGCCACGACACCATGTCATACACTGACCTCCTCTCCGCTTTCTCCAACCAGTCCCAGGGTCGGCAAATAATGCACGACGCGGAAGTCTCTGGGACGACATTCGTAAAACATGTCCGAGCCACCGAAGTCGGTGTTTCAAGATGGTGACACCAATTGAATTATCGTCTCGGCGCCCGAACACACGATGCCGAACCTCTGCATTAATAACATGATGTTGCCACTGTATGTCAGCAATCCTTCGGAGACAACGATGATCAAACACAGAGAGACGTCTAACATCCTCAACTCGGAGAGGCCAGGTTTCACAAGCATAGAACAAAAGTGCTCTCACTGACGCGTTGTAGATCCGACCTTTTACAGTCAGACTAACATCACGAAGGCGCCAAAGATGACCCAGATTGGCATAAGCCGCTCTGGCTTTTATTATACGTGCATCAATCTCATCACTCACGCCACCACCAGCACTTATGTAGCTACCTAGATACACGAACTTCTCAACTACTTCAATCTGCTCACCATCCGGGGTGAGTACAGGATGAGAATCCTTCCAGTCTTGTAGGAGTACTTTGCACTTGGAGGGTGCAAAGCACATACCGTACCTGCGGACACTGATTGCCAACTGATTAAGTGCTGATTGCATGCCTTGGGCATTATCGCACAGTAAGACAATATCATCCGCATACTCAAGGTCGAGAAGTCGTTCTCCAGGCAACATATCCACACCGCCATTACTTACATCCATCAGAGCTGTTTCCAGGATGTCGTCGACAGCAAAGTTGAAGAGGAATGGTTAGATCGGGCAACCCTGCCTAACCCCACTGCTCGAATGGAACAAGGGAGAAAGGTGGTTGTATGCCCTCACTCTGCCTGAGGTGTTCGTATACAGGGCCTTTAAGATGTTAATGAACTTCTCAGGCACACCCTTCTTCAATAGACAATCCCAGAGAACAGTCCTGTCCAACGAATCGAAGGCCGCCCTGATATCAAGAAACACTACGATTGTTGGCCTGCGATAAGTATGACGGTGTTCTAACATTTGGCGGAGGGTGAAGATGTGATCAATGCATCCTCGACCAGAACGAAAACCAGCCTGCTCCTCGCGAGTCAATCGTTCTCGGGTTTTAAACAACCTACGAAGAATGATAGAAGCCAATAGTTTGAACGCAATCGAAAGTAGACTTATCCCCCGATAGTTATTGCAGGAACAACGTGAACCCTTTTTAAAGAAAGGAACAACGATCTACTCACTCCATAACGCTGAAACGCTCTACAGCTCCCAAACCTTTGTAAACAACACAGTCAATTCCTTAGCCAGAAAGTCACCACCATCTTTAAAAAGGGCAGGAGGTAGGTCATCTGGGCCCGATGATTTGTAGCATTTCAAGAGTTGGAGTTCCTTGCGGACTTCCGCCTCGTTTGGTGGATCAGTCGTCACCAGCCATGGGGGGCAGGACAAACTGGTCGATGTTGCCGGAGCACCAGGCCAGTTGAACTGCCCTTCTAAGAATTCTGTCCATCGTCCAAGACGTCGACAGATGTTAGTGATTGGCATCCTGTCACCCTCATAGATTTTTTCACTCACACCAGACTTCTTGCTGCCAGCGGCTTGGATGAGTTGGAAGAGATTCCAGCAGTTACCAGATGCAGCTGCTGCTTTCACGTCATTAGCCCTCTCCGATCACCAGACTTCAACTTCTTTGAATAATACAATAAGTGATATGTTGACATTTTTTGTTATTTGATCTTATCAAATGAAATAAAATGATTGTGTGGAGTTGAGAGAGGTGATCATTCCAAATGAATTCTTTTCTTATTCAGATCATGAATCGACCGATGTTAGATCATGATTGAAAACCTGGAGGTACTGGACGGCCGTTTCGTCCTATTATGAGACTTATTAGTAGTGCGCATCCACAGTCCTGCTCGTGGGATCAATCGATTTATGATCTCAATCAAAAACTTAACAATCTCTACAAATCCATATTGAATTGAATTTGTTTATGAATGTAAACTATGTATGTACAAAGAAAAATAGCGTTTCACCTACATCGTTCTTTGTCGATTACTCTTAGATAATAAAATCGTTTTGAAGTTAAATGTCTGATCAGTTCGATATCTGAAAATACAAAAAAAATTAGTTCATTAAGTCTACATCCTCCAAAAAATGCCAGTTTAAATGAAGAATTCAGTAATAGAATTCATCACCCTATATCAACTTCACTGAGTACGAGAAGGCGTTTGACAGCGTGAACAGGACAACACTATGGAGGCTTCTTCGACATTACGGCGCGCCTCAGAAGGTAGTCAATATCATATGGAATTCCTATGATGGATTAAACTGCGAAATCGTGCATGGAGGACCCCTCACTAACTCGTTCGAAGTAAAGACTGTCGTCAGGCAAGGTTTTTCAGTGTCATCCTTTCTCAATTGTCCTAGTGATCAACTGGATGTGATGCAGATAGATGTGAAGTCGCGGATTGACAAAGCAAGAGCATCATATCTACAATTGAAGAACACCTGGAACTCAAAACAACCTTCAACCAACAAAAAAGTCACAATTTTCAATACAAATGTCAAGACAATTCTACCGTATGGAGCAGAAACATGGATAACTGTCAAAAACGTCATCCAGAAGATACAGTTGTCTATGCAAAATATTTCGAATTTGTTGGTCAGACATTATCAGCAACGATCTATTGTGAGAGAGTACAAGTGAGATTGCAGTGAAGGAAGAAATAAAGAAGAATCACTGGAAGTGTTATAGCAACCATCCTACAATCAATTTCGATTCTCGCCAATTTTGGTCAAGCCCTTTTTTTATAACTTAATTAACAGACATCGTTATTTGGATAGTAACAATTTGCATATTCTTTGCACTGCTATACCATTAGAGCACATGACGCTCTACCGAAATGTTGACTACTTAAATATCATTCGATGACTCATACTCCTCCCCATATATGTACGCACGCAAATACTATTATCAGCCATTGTTTTGCTTTGTTGTGTCCTTATTAAATGTGACTATAAATTGCCTGTGTAATTGCTTGCTATCCGCTCGCTTGCTTGCTCCTCGTTCGTTTCATTCGCTTACTCGCCTGTTCACTCGCTCTCTCGCTTGCCGCTCACTCGCTCGTTCATATTTGCTCAGGTGTTGTTAGCTTTCTGACCTGAATTATTTGACAATAAACTGTAGTCGCTGCTATCCTTTGTCTTCTGATTTTACGCACCGTTAAGATTAGAATTATAACGGTTATCGAAGTAAACGATTAACGAATCGCGGCACTACAGTGTATAGTATACACATTAAGGAAATCACCGAACTGTGTCACAAGACAAGTTTTCACATGGAATCCTGATGCCAAAGGAAAAGAGGAAGACCATAGAACACATTACGTCGAGAAATGGAGACAGACATGAAAAGAATGAACAACAACTCGATAGTACTAGAAAGGAAGTCTCATGACAGATTGAGTTGGAGAATGGTGGTCGTCAGCCTATGCTCCATTGGGGATAATAGACGTAACTAAAAGTAAGTAAGCATTAGAATGTCTATACATGATAAACACAGATATATTCATTTAGAAAATCTACCTCGTGTATCGTGAGAAACGGGTAATTGACAAGTTTCATTTCTGTATTTATCCACTAATTCTGTATGAATGTGATAAGGAAAATTCATATGTTACAGTAAATATTTAAATTATACGGAACTATAATGTTCGTTTGCAGAGTTGTTAAATATATAAATCATCATCATCATCATCATCATCATCATCATCATCATCATCATCATCATCATCATCATCATCATCATCATCATCATCATCATCATCATCATCATCATCATCATCATCATCATCATCATCATCATCATCATCATCATCATCATCATCATCATCATCATCATCATCATCATCATCATCATCATCATCATCATCATCATCATCATCATCATCATCATCATCATCATCATCATCATCATCATCATCATCATCATCATCATCATCATCATCATCATCATCATCATCATCATCATCATCATCATCATCATCATCATCATCATCATCATCATCATCATCATCATCATCATCATCATCATCATCATCATCACTTCCACCTATCTTCACCAGTACATGGAATTTCACAATCTGATCACACGTACAATCAACAAGATAAACAATTCCAACAATTTAAACAACTCATGATACTTGAACAAATCAATGGAAACCTGTATTCCAACAAATCGTCAGTATGTATTCACACTCACTTGCATAAACCGACTGTTCTTCACTGAAACATTTCTTCATTATATGAGAATTCGTAACATTTGTTTCTACAATTCAATGGTTAAATATGAAGTTATACATTTGGTAAGATTCCAGAGTCACAACTATGAAGCACAGAGAGTTCTTCATCATAGACATTGAAACACATTAGAAATATTCACAACTCAATGAATTATTGATATCAAGTACATAAAATGATGATTGTGTTACCTTACAAAATACACTTATCATGAAATATTGGTAAAAGTTACTTACATCAAGAGCATTTCAGCTGTTCAACAAGACAAATACACTGAAGGAATTGAGACTTACCATATAGTTTTTCTAGTTTTTCTATTTCATTGAATAACACTAAACATTGTGGAATATGTGAATTTAAAGTTGCAACGAAACATACTGACAGATAAATTTGAGTGATCAATCATAATTGATTGATCATTGGGTAGTGATCAATGTCATCAATGTCAAGTATTTCTTGGTGCTGATCGAATGTGTTGCGATGATTCTGTAAATTTCTCGCAATAAATATGAAAACCTCAGGAAACATAAAGAAGCATTTTTATCCAATCAGCGTTCAGTAAAAGTTGTGCCAGAAATATCACGAAAATGAAAAGTCACATGTAGAAATTCTGATTGACTGATAACTACAATGTTACTATGTTTAGTAGCATTCGAAAATACTCAGGAAAACCCAAGGACTTCCAAAATATTTATAAAAACCCTATATTTTCTGTACATAAATGAACTTTTTAGAGTAAATTGCTTCTTGGATATTTTCGTGCCTTTTCTCTTGTGTTCAAGTTACTGTGTAGTTGTATCTTGAGGGATTACGAAACTAGCTTAAGATTGAAATATAGCATTCAACCAACAAGACGTATCAGAATGCTATCTATCAAGTTGCAATGTGGCCACTAATATACGTGGCTCAACACTGCTTGCACTCTGTTGCAATAAGATGGTGGTTGAACTTGGACAACAGGAAACCCTGGACCAGGGTTTCGTGCTATATATCATGTTTAATACTCTGTAATTGAGTGAAACTACAAATCATATATCCGTATGATATACACCTCAATTGTTCATACCGATTCGAAACAATCAAATTCATCAATTCCAAACTGAAATACATTAGATAGACACTAACCTCCCATAAGAATCTTTAGTTCAATAGATCTATACAGTTTACTTCTACACATCAGATCTACAATGATCAAAGAAATTTGGTTTGGATTCATTCATATAACAACATACATTCATCAATTGCTTGATTTTCACTTGACAATTGCATATTGATTTGATCTGAAAAGTGAACGAGATTAATGCCTGTTATCTTTCAACAATAAATGATCAATACACATGAGTTATACACTGCTTATATCAATGAAGAATGATATAACTCATAAGGAAAGATGGAGAGTGGTTAGCGGTGAATTTCAGAATGCTCGTTTCGTCCAACTTGGGACTCATCAGCTGTATGTACCTTCATCTCAAAGTTGATGTTCACTTTGCGACTCAAACGCTGTATTGTTCGTTTCAAACGGCATTGTGTTATCCCTCTAGCTACGGAGTTCTGACCTCCACTAGCTTATGCAATGTGGTGAGGTTATGTTCACTTAGTCAATACCAAGTAAATATAATATAACCCATTTTTCTTATTTGTCATCTTCTGACTCTACTGTTAAAAGTTAGTTTACCTCTTATTTTCAGGAATTCTGCTTCATTTTCTCTGAAATGTTCAATTTCTTGTTCTATGTTCCCTGTAAATTGAGAATAGATAGAATATACAACTGGTATTACAAATTTCAATTCAATCGGTATTGCCTTATCTCACGGATATCCGTCTCCGGCGGTAAAGTCCCAACAAGTACGGCGCTAACACAAAAAGTGCGTGTGTGATCGACTACAAGCAGTTGTCCCTTGGGCACTGTGGCCACGTTCTCAGGTCATTGAGACCACTTCTAACACAATTTTGTTTTCAGGTACCTGTAGAAGAACCCTTCCATGGTGTAGTTAACCAGGAAGTGATAACTGCCTTCATAACTCTAATAGCACTCAACATTAGAAGACATAATACATAAATTGTCTTATTCAAAGACTTTTCAGCTGAATATATATATTCATTTATATTGTTAATTCTTCTTCTACCAGAACCTCGAACCCCTTCACCAATTGATTCATCATAATCATAAATCTCAACAGTTTTGCTTTAATAATTTCAAAATATAAAGATTAAAGTTTTATAAAGGAAGACGTACATTGTGAATAACTGAATTCGAACTCAGCATTATCTATTTTCATAATCAAACTGTTGTCTGTAAAACAAAAAAAATCAATCATCCAGTGAAAATGTAGATACTTTACTGTTATGTACATGTTAAGTCTTCTTATTGTACTCTGGATTTGGTTCTCATGCTCTTCTCCAATAACCCACATGCTGAATCTATACAGCAACTTGAACACTATGGGACTCGAACTCAACACCTCTCACTATAAACGCTGTAGTGTTATGCACATAGCTTCTATGTCATGATAGCCACACAACTTTTGAAATGGGTTGAAGTTTGAATTCATTTTTATATTAGTTCTTTGAATCTTCCTATCGATGTTTAGGGTTGCAACATACATGAATCAATACAATTTAGACCACCATGAAAAACCTGGAAGCACTAAACGAGCATTTCATAATAATATGGAACTTTTCAGCAGTGTACATCAACCGTATTTCATATATGATTCAATTGCGGAACCTACAGCCTCAAGCGCAAACGCTTAACCACCAGAGTACTGAGCCAGGCTGTATCCAACTATGGTAATGTCCAATTTCAACTTACTCCGTACTAGGACGAAATGGTTGTTCAATATTCTCATTTCTTTCTATGATGGTCTAGATTTATTCGACTGATTGATAAACTATAAGTACTGAGTTTCAGTCTCAGAGTGAATATCAACTCTCAGATGTTGGTACATCCAGCTGACGAGTCTCAAATAGGACGAAACACGCTTCAAACTGGATTCCACTGATAGTCACTATCCATCCCTGCTTATAATCTATCTATCATTAGTCATTTCAACATGATATAAGAAGTATATGAATATGAATAATAAGTAAGTAGTTGATAAATAAGTTCAATTCAATGATTCAATTACATACCATCTTCAATTGATAAATGAATGAACCAAAATATAAACAAATTCAAATGAAACAGTAATCTGTGGTACATTTTCTTTGGTTCTTGTTGCTATCGAAACTAAATTTTTTATGTGGTATTTATATCCTCAGAAGTTAAATATCGATTTGTTAATGGTACCATTCTATGTGTTATTAATTGGTTAACTGCTGAAAATAGAACAAAAGAATAGAAAAGAGAAGAAATAATTGAATACTTCAGTTAATTAAAGTGTCATCTTGAAAACTATGTTATATTCGTTCATGCAAACAAGCAAGCAAGCAACCAAATGACCGAAAAAACTATATTGTCTGGCAAACTAACTTCAATTTAATGTTCAACCTATTCTACTCGCTCCTACTCCTACTCCTGATCCTCCTCCTCCTCCTCCTCCTCCTCCTACTACTACTACTACTACTACTACTACTACTACTACTACCACTACTACTACTACTACTACTACTACTACTACTACTACTACTACTACACGTTCACCGACTTCATTCATATCAGTGAATAATAATAGAATAATATCTGACAAAAAGAAACTATTTTCTATAGAAATATTTTATATATTCATGACCTCCGACAGATGACAACAGAAAGTAAACAAAGAAAATGAAGGTGCCAACTGGATTTGATATGATAACCATTTCTAGCCAGATACAAATATGAGATGAACATATATTATTTTAATAGTTGAGATCTAGTGGTTAAGCGATCGCGCGTGAGACTGATAGGTTGCGGGTTTGAATCTCGCGAGGCAGGATCGTGGGTGCTGAGGAGTCACATAATGGGACGAAACGGCCATCCAGTGATTACACGTTCTCCATGGGAATCTTGTTTGAAGGTGGACCACAATGGAAAACCTGGAAGCACTGCAAGGCTGTCCCGTCCTGTTGTGGGACTCCACGATAACGCCTCACGAGATTCGAATCCAAGACTTACCAGTCTCGCACCAGAGTGATCATCCACTAGACCACTATGCCGGCCGGCATCTGATGGCGTGAATGTCTAACTTCGACCAATCCACGAAGTTGAGCAATCATTCACCAACTGTCTTCAGTGTGGATATGTGGAGTCCACAACAGATTTTCCATGGCGGTCTAGCTTCAATTGATTCATGATCTGAACTATATAAAAATAATCAAATTCTTACGTATCGTTTTCCACATTATTCTCTTCAATCAATGAATTAATTTTTCCTGGTTAGCGTTTTTTTAGCGAGTTAGTTTTCTACGGGATGGTCTACAGACGGAATTCTTTAATCAATAACGGCAAAGAAGGAACAAAAACAGAAAACTACAAGGTCACACCGTCAATTATTTAAGGTAAATTGTCAGTATCGAAAAACAAAGGTCATCTTTCATCTTTGTTTTTGTTTTATTGCTTTTAAAGTAATGAATGTCAGACAATAGAAGACAGAAGATCTCTATTGAAATTCTTCTGTTTTGTATTATGCAATACTTTGTATTAATGTTATCAATTATAGACGACAATGATTTGATATGATACATTAACCGATGTGGTTATTGCCTAGAATATATACTTGGTTACTATATAAATACACTTACTACCTTACCTACTTACTTACTTACGTATGTTACTCCCAATGGAGGATAAGCTGCCGACCAGCATTCTCCAACCCACTCTGTCATAGGACTTTCTTTCTAGTTCTATCCAATTTTTGTTCATTCTTCTCATGTCTGTCTCCATTTCTCGACGTAATTTGTTCAGGGGTCTTCCTGATTTCCTTTGGCCTTCAGGACTCCATGTGAGGGCTTGCCTTCTGAAGCAGTTAGATGCTTCCCTTAATGTGTATCCTATCCACTTCCTGCCCTTCTTCCTGATTTCTTCCTCCTATGAAATCTGCTTTGCTCTTTCCCACGGAAGAATGTTGCTGATAGTATCTGGCCAACGAATCCGAAGTATCTTGCGTAGACAAGTGTTAACAAAAACCTATATCTTCTGGGTGATGACTTTTGTAGTTCTTCACGTCTCCGCCCCATATAGTAGAACCGTCTTGACAATTGTATTGAAAATTCTGACATTGTTGTTGGTTGACAATTGTTTTGAGATCTAGATGTTCTTTAATTGTAAACATACTGATATTGCTTTGCCGATACGCGCCGTTACATCTGCATCAGATCCACCGTGTTCATCGATGATGCTTCCCAGATAGGTGAATGTTCCTAACTCTTCCAGAGTTTTTCCATCAAATGTGACTGAGTGGGTGTTCAGCGTGTTGTATTTGTGAATCATGCTTCTTCCCTTTGTTTATGTTGAGGCCTATCGATGCAGAGATTGCTGCTTCACTTGCTGTTTTCTTCCTTATTTGTTCGTGTGTATGAGATAGTAGGGATAGGTCATCTGCGAAGTCCGAATCACCCGATTGATTCTGATATGTCCATTGTATTCCGTGCTTCCCTTCAGATGTTGTGATCTTCATAATCCAGTTAACCACCAGAAGAAAGAGGAAGGGTGAGCGTAGACAGCCTTGTCTGACTCCGGTTCCTACTGGAAATGCATCTGATAGCTGTCCTCCATGCACCACTTTGCACTGTAGCCCATCGTATGAGTTTTGGATAATGTTGAAAATCTTCTGAGAAACTCCATAGTTTTGAAGAAATTTCCATAATGTTCTCCTGCCCACACTGTCAAACGCCTTCTCATAGTCAGCGAAGTTGATGTATAGTGACGAATCCCACTCAACTGATTGTTTAGTGATGACCCGTAGTGTCGAAATCTGGTCTGTGCACGACCAATCCTTACGGAATCCAGCCTGTTGATCTTGAAGTTGGGCGTCTACTGCGTCTTCCATCCGGTTTAGCAACATTCTGTTGAAAACGATTCCTAGTAACAATGGTAGTGTGATGCCTCTGTAATTCCCGCATTTGCTCAGATCTCCTTTCTTTGGTATCTTGATGAGATATTTTTCTTTCCAGTCTGTTGGCACTTGTTCCTCTTCCCAAATCTTCTTGAATAGAAGATGAAGCATGTTTGCAATTATTTCAATGTCTGATTTCAGTGCCTCAGCTGGTATATTATCAGGTCCTGCCGCCTTCCCACTTTTGATTTGTCTGATGGCCATCTTTACTTCGATCGTTGGTGGAGTGACATCTATTGGAAGGTCTGTGTGGGCTGCTTCGATGTTCGGTGGATTCAATGGGGCCGGTCTATTCAGCAGTTCCTCAAAGTGTTCTGCCCAACTTTTCCTCTGTTCTTGAATCTCAGTGATTGTCTTTCCTTCTTTGTCTTTGACTGGTCTCTCTGGTTTGCTATATCTCCCTGCCAATTTCTTCGTTGTATCATATAGTTGTTTCATATTCCCTTCTCTGGCAGCTTTTTCCGCCGTCGTTGCTAGTTCTCTCATGTATTTCTGCTTGTCGGTTATGTTGCTTTTCTTCGCTTCCCTGTTTGCTTCTGCGTAGTCTGCTTGTGCTTTGACTTTTTCTGCTCGTGTTCGGCTGTTGTTAATTGCTAGTTTCTTGTTCTTCCTTTCTTGAATTTTGTCCAGGGTTCCCATAGAGATCCATTCCTTATGGTGATGTTTCTTAGGACCAAGAACCTCCTGGCACGTTGAAGTTAGTGCTTCTTTTATCCCTTTCCAGTTGTCCTCCAAAGTAGTTTCTTGTTCTTTCAGTAGATCCTGTATAGCCTGGAACCTGTTGTTGGGAGTTATCTTGAATTGGTTAAGTTTGTGAGTATCTCGAAGGAAGGCTGTATTGAACCCTTGTAATGCTGTTTGTCCAGTTTTCCAGCTTCAGTCTCATCTTGACCACAGCCAGCTAGTAGTGATCTGAATCTATGTCAGCATCTCTCCTGATTCTCACATCTTTCATTTTCTTTCAGAATTGTTTGTTGATACAAATATGATCTATCTGGTTCTCTGTGGTGTCGTCCGATGAGATACATGCAGCTTGTGTATGCGTTTGTGTAGAAATATTGTGCCGCCTATAACCAATTTGTTGAATGCACATATACTTGCAAATCTCGCCCCATTTTTATTTCCCTCTCTTAGTTCATGTCGTCCAATCATATCTTCATATTCAGTGTTATCCACTCCGAGTTTAGCATTTAGATCTCTCATCATGATAGTAAGGTTCTTTCTTGAGCACGTATCTATGATTGATTGCAGCCTTTCATAGAACTGATCTTTATCATCGTCGTTGCTATTATTGGTGGGTGTATAACATTGGATAACGTTCATTGTGATCCCTTGCTTCTTTGTTTTGAATGATGCTTTGATTATCCTGGATTTATGAGATTCCCATCCTACAAGTGCATTTTGTGCTTCTCTGGACAGCATTAGAGCAACTCCCTGAGTGTGTGAAGCATTTCCCCTTTGTGAACGGAGTACAGCAGCATCTCTCCTGTACCTAGCTTTTGTTGTGCAGGTTGTGTCTAATCAGTTTCGCTGATTCCAAATACTGACAATTTGTATCTCCTCATTTCGATTGCTATTTGACTGGTATTCCCTGTCTCCCACATTGTTTGGACATTCCATATACCTATAAATGGTGTTGCTCTGGTTGCTAAAAGGAGCATCGGCCTCGTGACGTCCGAAAAATCTCGGCTTTCATCATGAGGCGTCATAATTCTTCCTTTCAACTCCTAGGGCAGAGTTTATATGGTTTGAATAATTGTCTCTGGTTGGCGTTTTTTAGCTAGTTGGTTTTCTACAGGATGGGGTCGCTAACCCCATGCCCAACCCTCTTCCTTTACCTGGGCTTGGGACCAGCAGTAACTCCAGAAGAGCCACAGGCGGAGTTTATAATCTGATAGCAGAAATAAACACTGAAAAGAAATAGAGAGGGATTATAAATAGATAACATTGATTCGGTCAATGATATGATGAAGATAATGATTATGAACGAATGATGAAAATAGCATCTACCAATTGAAGTTTGCTGACAGTGACGTTTTATTTGTTGGTGAAACATGGAGACATGAAAACTAAATGGATAAAACATGTACAACAAACCCCATAAACTGTTGATAGGAGCTTCTTCTTACAGATTTCCTTGATTTGAAACTGGGAATAAGTACATGTTGAAGGAAATGAAATCATTGGTAAAGATTTTGCAACTGACAATAGAATCCGAATACTGTTGAATGAATATATAAATAATTTGAGATCTGTTTCAATGATATATTAGATGTAATGTTTTCATATGAGCATACAGACTGTCTACGTCCTTGTATGCGGACGAGATTAGTCGTTTTATACGTTGGATACAAAGTGTTTCACTCAGTTGAATAGAAATGAACAATTAGAAGTATGATTCAACTGATCATTATGACTAAATTACTAGCCTCTGCTTGTAGCTCCTCTTGGATTACTGCCGGTCCTAATAACGTGTAAAGAAGAAGAGTTGGGCATGGAGTCAGCAACCCAATCCTCTAGATAACAATATTGCTAAAAGTAAGCTAACCAGAAGAAACAAATAAAATCACTTAAAATTTTTTGTGGGAGTTGCAGGATCTTTCAGAAAAGCTACGAAAAGCTACATGATTCTTCAGGACTTGTAGTGCTGCGATTCGTTAATCGTTCGTTTCGATAACCGATATAATTCTAATCTTAACGGCGCGTAAAATCAGAAGACAAAGGATAGCAGCAACTACAGTTTATTGTCGAATAACTCAGGTCAGAAAGTTTGCAACACCTGAGCGAATAATAACGATTTAGTGAACAGGCGAATAAGCGAAGGAAGTGAACGAGTCGGAAATGACATGCAGCGGAGATGGCTGGGAGGCCAACTCGAGAGCGAGGCGAAAGATGATGCGTATTGGAGATGGCTGGGAAGCCAACTCGATTTAAGCAAGCGTTAATCAACATTTATAGTCGGACAAATATGAGTGACAGACATATGATGAATAAGATACGAAGTGTACACATATACGCTCATATAAAAGTATAGTCAAGGTCAATAAGTGAACAATTAACAAGATCAAAATATGACTCATAATAGATAGGCGACTTGGCTTGGCCAGTAGCTAGGATAAAGTATATGGGCTTAACAAATAGACTGATACTACAGACTCACGAGACCGATGTCCCTTCCAATAATCAGAGCAACAAGGATGATAGATAGATGGAATGTTCGAAATTACTTTTCGGGTTTAATTGTTTGAATCACTAAACTTTGTATTTGTGGTTGTTCTCGAAATTTATTCATTTATCTAATATTTTCTGGGTTCTTTACGCTTAATTTTTTTTGAGCATTGAACTAATTCATTTTTATAACTCCGCCTGTAGTCCCTACAGGTGCTATTGCCGGTCTCAAGGCCGTGATAAAGATGGATGGCTAAACGTGAGGTTAGTGACCACATCCCATAGAAAACTAAATCTCTAAAAAAAAACGCTAACCAGAAAAAATTATTCAAACCATTTAAACTCTGCTCTGGGAGTGAGAATGTCTTCATTTAGATGAGTTGTGATGCCTCATTATGAAAGCCGAGTTCCTTCATAAGTCACAAGGCTGCAGCTTATATAGTTTATAGAGTCTGATACCGTTATGTTTGTATCATCTATTCTGTCCTTTGGATACATTTATTGATTTATTCTTCTAAAGTTACTATCGGCAACTTACTTTAATCATGCCAGTTATTCGCTTATAACCTTAACTGTTTCTATATAAGCATGCATATATATATATATATATATATATATATATATATATATATATATATATATTGTTACGTCTGGCTGATTGTGAACGCTATATTCGCTTCCCTAAGCTAGTTCCGTACCCCCGAGCTAGAACAATACACCGACTTGAAGACCAGAGAAAAGGCACAAAGTATGTGGAAAGCACTTTACTACAGGATTCATTTATGTACAGAAAATATAGGGATTTTATAGTAATTTAAGAGTCCTTGAGTTTTACCGAAAGTTCTAGAATACTGCTAAACATAGTAGCAGTGTGTTAATCAGCCAATCAGGATCTCCACATGTGACTTTTTCATTCTCGTTATTTTAGTAACATAACTTTATATAACTTCTAATTAATCGCTGATTGGTTGAAATGCACCTTGATGACCCATGAGCTTGTCATGTCGCTTGCGAGAAAATTGCAGGGTCATCCCAACACCTCCCTTTTTTTTTGAAGACTCGGGGTAGATATCCAAACTGCATTTGCCGACTTTATCCCCCCCCACGAAACAATGTCGGATCCTCATATCCTCAAATTACAATTAATATGACTTTATTTAAAACACATTTTTCGTATTGAATAGAGAATCCACTGGAGATGACTAAATGATAATGAACGACACTTGACTTTACATCATCAGAATTTGTCTTTTCTGAAACATTTCCATCAAATTCATTAAGATTTTCACTAGAGGTTATTAGATAACTAGAGGAATCATCATCTAATAAAATTGCATTAGCTTTTTGATCACCATTTGATTCAACCGACTTATTTTTCTCATCTTCATAAGAATTTCCATCAAAATTATGTGCATTATTATGCGAACCCATATCTGGTAAACTGACATAAGAAATTGGATATGAAGCTGATTCATTATAAGCTTTTATCTCCCGATGATTTTGAATTACATATGGCACAATTTAGTTTACTGTACTGTTCCAGTCTTTTTCTGGATGTGCGTCCTTTCAGATTTCTTGACCGATATCATGTAACCTGTATATTAGTTCTGACTAAAGTTTGTTTGCAGAAATCGAAGGATTCAATGATGATTCATTAAACTCTAGGCTCAGGGCTTTGTCTACGGAACTTTTTTTTTCTTTGTCATCTCATACCATATTGCATTTTCCATCAGATGTAAAGATAGTTGAACCTTCAACTGGGCGTTCTTATGAGACGGCCATTTTAGCACCATTATCTGCATTACAAATAAATCCTTTATTTCCTGAAATATTTTGTTTAGTGAAAAACTTGTCCAAAACTGTTTCAAATAGTTGCTGCTGAAAGGTTAGCATCTGCTGTTGCTGGTGCTCTATTATTATCACCGCCTGTTCTAGAGATATCGTCATTTTTTTTACTGATAATAATAATAACTCCAAAAATGAGCCGACAATTATTGCAGCTTGTTTAATTCCTAAATCACGTCTCGATTGCTGTATTTCTTTTCGCCAGAATCCCCGACGACAATTGTTGTATTTTTTTTCTTTTTGCTTACCAAAATCCCCGTCGCCACTGTTACGTCTTGTAAGTTGAACGCTTTTTCATTTACTTCATTCATCATATATGTCTATGATCATAGTAATTTTAATAGTTTAGATCATGCATCAATTGAAGCTAGACCACCAAAGAAAACCTGGAAACACTAGACGGCCGTTTCGTTCTATTGTGGAACTCCTCGGCAGTGCTCATGCACGAATTCACCTCACCAGATTCAAACCCACAACCTATCAGTTTCGTGCGCGTGTGCCTAACCACTAAATCTCAACTATTGACATTATATATGTTCATCTTATATTTTTATCTAGCTAAAAATGGTCATCATATTAAATCCAGTTGGCACCTTCATTATCTTTGTTTACTTTCTGTTGTTATCTGTCGGAGGTCATGAATATATAAAATATTTCTATGGAAAATAGTTTCTTTATTTCACATTTTATTATATTATTATTCACGGTTATGAATGAAGTCGGTAAACGTGTAGTAGTAGTAGTAGTAGTAGTAGTAGTAATAGTTGTAGTAGAAGTAGAAGGAGGAGGAGGAGGAGGAGCATTAGTAGTAGAATAGGTGGTACATCTTCTACATTACCCTTATGACATAATCAAATTGAAGTTAGTTTACCAAACAAATTAGGTTGTTAGGACGTTTGGTTGCTTGTTTATAAGAAGGAATGTTAGTTAGTTTTTAAGATGACACTTTAATTAACTGAAGTATTCAATTATTTCTTCTCTTTTCTATTCTTTTGTTCTATTTTCAGCAGTTAACCAATTAATAACACATAGAATGGTACCATTAACAAATCGATATTTAACTTCTGAGGATATAAATACCACAAAAAAAAATTAGTTTCGATAGCAACAAGAACCAAAGAAAATGTACCACAGATTACTGTTTCATTTGAATTTGTTTATATTTTGGTTCATTCATTTATCAATTGAAGATGGTATGTAATTGAATCATTGAATTGAACTTATTTATCAACTACTTACTTATTATTCATATTCATATACTTCTTATATCATGTTGAAATGAATAATGATGGATAGATTATAAGCAGGGATGGATAGTGACTATCAGTGGAATCCAGTTTGATGCGTGTTTCGTCCTATTTGAGACTCGTCAGCTGGATGTACCAACATCTGAGAGTTGATATTCACTCTGGTACTCGAACTCAGTCATGGAGAGAACTGAAAGTAGTGAACAACCATTCCGTTGTAGTATGGGATTTATTGAAATTACACATTAACATTGTTCGATACCGCCTGGCTCTGTAGTGTGGTGGTTAAGCGTTTGTGCTTGAGACTGAAGGTTCTGCGATTAAGTCCTGTATTAAATATGATTGATGTACACTGCTGAGAAGTTCCATAATAGGACGAAATGGCCGTTCAGAATCAACAGAATGATGACAGTCGATTAGTTGTTCAAGCAAGGGAACTTCTAACAGCTTTTCTTTCACTCTTATGGAACCACACTGGGATGTGTTCCCTTATACGAGTTAAAAGCCAAATAAGTTGTGAATGTTATTTTATCGAAAGAAATAGTTCCGATAATATAACTATTTCTGTACTCTATCTCGTCTATACAGATTCTTAATATTTATGTACAAATATATAGATTGTCTCAGCTTCTATGCTATATTACACACCCTTATTATTGATTCATACTTTTAAATCAATCTATGATCATTTGAACAAGATGTAATTACCGAGTCATCAAGTTGATGTATACTCTGAAAGTCGACCACACTACCATTCACCTCAGACTCCATTGTATTATCCACTAAGCTACTGTGATCAGATAGCCACGGACTTGTGAAATGGCGTCTCAAATATCATGAAAGGCGTTTCCTGTACTACACTGCTCACCACCATCTCAACTTATGATACTTGTGATATAAGGCAATATCAAGGCAGTTTGCATAAGATGCACCTATGCTAATAAGTAAGTGATCCATTTCAATCCTGAAAATTGATAGGAAAATTCAAACAACCAATACAAAAATGAATTCAAACTTCAACCCATTTCAAAAGTTGTGTGGCTATCATGACATAGAAGCTATGTGCATCACATTATAGCATTTAAAGTGAGAGGTGTTGAGTTCGAGTCTCAGAGTGTTCAAGTTGCTGTGTAGATTCAGTATGTGGGTTATAGGAGAAGAGCATAGAAGCCAAATCTATTGTTCAATTAGAAGACTTAACATGTACACAACAGTACAGTATCTACATTTTTACTAATTGATTGGTTCTTTTTGTTTTTGTTTTACAGACAACAATTTGATTATGAAAATAGATAATGCTAAGTACCAATTGAAATATTTAAAACGTATGTCATAGTTGAAAGGATAAATATCTTCCTTTATGAAATTTCTATGGTTATATTTTGAAATTATTAAAGAATAACTGTTGAGATTTATGATTATGATGAGTCGAATGGTGAAGGGTTTCGAGCTTCCGAGAGAAGAAGAAATAACAGAAGAATGAATACGTAAATTCAACTGAGAAGCAGTGCTCAAAGGACAACTGCTTGTGGTCGGTCACACAGGCACTTTTTGTCGGCAATTTTTGTGTTACCTCCGTACTTGATGGGACTTTACCATCGGAAACAGGTATTCGTGGGATTTTTAGAGTCGACCTTTCTAACCCCATCTCTCCTGATGGGAAGGCAGTATCGCTGTTATGCTGGTTGTCTGAAGGAAACACGTTACTGCCGTCACACGTCTGCACAGTAAGCAGTACGACTTCGCCTTCGAACCGTGGGTTCGCTGCTTGTAGTCTTACCGCTCCTCTACCGACCTGTCTGACATGGTAGGACCTTGAGGAACGATTATTCCAGCCAGTTTAGCTCGATTGGTTCATTACGATAGGCAAACTCGACCATCACGTCAAGGTAGTAGCAACGGTCTGGTGTCTTCTAATACTATCTATTGTACATTTCTGATCACAGTTATTGTCATGACAACATGAAAAATATTCTCTGAATAGAGATTATTTGATTAAGTCAATATATATTAATGAAAGTAGATAAAACTTATCAATGTAATCTAAAGTAATTCATAACTTCATTTGTAAACTCAAAACAACCAATTTTGTATATTAAGCAAACATAGATAGTGACTAGTAGTAGAATCCAGGATGTGTGCAATTACTTCCTATTTGGGATAATGTTTAAAGCGAACAGTACGAGGTTCAAGGCTCAAAGTAAACATCACCTCCTGGATGTAGGTACATCCAACTGATGAAGTGGCACATGTCCCGGATTCTATTACTAGCCGCTATCCATCTTTGCTTATAAGGCATGAGAATTAAGACAATATCAAGGCACTACGCACAGTATGCACATATACCAATAAGAGATTGATAAACTGCAATGCTAAACATCAATAGGAAGATTTAAGTAAACATAACCATTGAATTCAGATTTGTAATACCAGTTGTATATTCTATCTATTCTCAATTTACAGAGAACATAGAACAAGAAATTGAACATTTCAGAGAAAATGAAGCAGAATTCCTGAAAATAAGAGGTAAACTAACTTTTAACAGTAGAATCAGAAGATGACAAATAAGAAAAATGGGTTATATTATATTTACTTGGTATTGACTAAATGAACATAACCTCACCACATTGCATAAGCTAGTGGAGGTCAGAACTCCGTAGCTAGATGGATAACACAATGCCGTTTGAAACGAACAATACGGCGTTTGAGTCCCAAAGTGAACATCAACTTTGAGATGAAGGTACATACAGCTGATGAGTCCCAAGTAGGACGAAACGAGCATTCTGAAATTCACCGCTAACCACTCTCCATCTTTCCTTATGAGTTATATCATTCTTCATTGATATAAGCAGTGTATAAATCATGTGTATTGATCATTTATTGTTGAAAGATAACAGGCATTAATCTCGTTCACTTTTCAGATCAAATCAATATGCAATTGTCAAGTGAAAATCAAGTAATTGATGAATGTATGTTGTTATATGAATGAATCCAAACCAAATTTCTTTGATCATTATAGATCTGATGTGTAGAAGTAAACTGTATAGATCTATTGAACTAAAGATTCTTATGGGAGGTTAGTGTCTATCTAATGTATTTCAGTTTGGAATTGATGAATTTGATTGTTTCGAATCGGTATGAACAATTGAGGTGTATATCATACAGACATATGATTTTATAATTTCACACAATTACAGAGTATTCACCATGATGCATAGCAACAGTGTTTATGTAGTTCGACTTTATTTGAATATTTCACAATGAACACATTCAATATTTGATTAACTCACATCAACTATGTATGCAGATGAGGTGATCGAATATATAACCACAGAGAGAGAAAGAGAGTATGTTCAACAGATGCATGTTAAACTGTTGTTTTTATACGAATATAAATACCGACATGAACTGATACGAAGTATCGCGATGAACATCTCAAAATTATTGTCTTCATTCCTGTTCGTTCCCTATTGGTCTTCTGCCAAAATACACTCTATGACTGACAATCACCATATACTACTTGAATGGTTATCAGTAGACCATATCACAATAGAATAATGAAATATGATTACAGGTACACCTTGCTGACGAGTGCCAAGTAGCACGTAACCCGGATCCAAGGTTTCCTGTTGACCACCTCCAAACACCATCTTTTTGCAACATAGTACAAACAGTGATGAACCACCTAGACTAGTGGTCACATCGCAACTTGATCGATAGTATTCGATCAGCACTAAGAAGGACTTGACATAGATGACATTGATCATCACCAAGTGATCAATCAATCACGATTCATCGCTCGAATTTATCTGTCATTGTGTTTTAATGCAATTTTAAATTCACTTATTCCACAATGATTAGAGTTAATCAGTCGAATAGATATCGAAGAAAGAATACATGGTAAGTTTAATTTCCTCTAGTTTATTCATTGTGTAATCTTACCGAATGTAAACCATCCTATTTGACTATTGAATTGTAGAAACAAATGTTAGTAATTCTGATATAATGAAGAAGTGTTTCAGTGAACAACAGTCGGTTTATGCAAGTGAGTGTGAATACATACTGACGATTTGTTGGCATATAAGTTTCCAATGAATTATGCAAGTATAATATGTTGTATATCTTGTTGGCATTGTTCATCTTGTGAATTGTACGTGTGATCAGATTGTGAAATTCCATGTGATGGTGATGGTAGGTCGAAGTGACTGATGTAACTTATTTGAGTTGTATGCAACGTGATGGATGTATATTTGAATGATCCATCCAGACTTCTCACCCAATATCTTCTACGTTATTCCTGTTCTGGTGGTTGAGATCATGAGTCAATGGAAGCTACACCACCATGGAATTCATTTTTCAAATGATGATGGTGATGATGACGGTGGTTGACTTATAGATTGAACAACTCTCCAAACGAATATTATAATTCCATATAATTTTAATATATTTTCTGTAACATTTGAATTCTCCTTATCACATTTATATAGAATTGGTGGATAAATACAGAAATGAAAAATGTCGATTGCCCGTTTCTAACAATATACATGGTATGCTTTCTAAATGAATATACCTGTGTTTATTATGCATACACATTCTAATACATACTTACTTACATACTTACGCCTGTCACTCCTAATGGAGCATAGGCCACCGACTAGCATGTTGCTGATAGTGTCTAGCCAACTGACCAGAAGTAATTTGCGTTGACAACTGTTAATAAACACTTGTATCTTCTGGATGATGACTTTTGTGGTTCTTCAAGTTTTCGTCGCATACGGTAGGACTGACTTGACACTGCCTGACAACAGTCTTTACTTCGAACGAGTCAGCGAGTTGTCCTCCATGCTCGATTTTGCAGTTTAATCCATCATAGGAATTCCATAAGATATTGACTATCTTCTCAGGTACGCCGTAGTGTCGAATAAGCCTCCGTAATTTTGCACTGTCCACGCGATCAAACGCCTTCTCATACTCAGTGAATTTGATATAGGGTGATGATTTCCATTACATAATCGTATACTGAATAGAAATCTTCATTTAAACTCGTATTTCTTAGAAGATGTAGACCTAATGAACTAATTTTTGTTGTATTTTCAGATATCGAAATCATCGAATATTTAATTTTAAAACGATTTTATTATGTAAGAGTATTCAACAAAGAACTATGTAAGTAAAACACTATTTTACTTTGTACATACATAATTTAAATTCATTAACAAATTCACTTCATACATAGTTGAAATGATGAGTCAATTGAAGCTAGACAATCATGGGAAACATGGAAGCACTGGACGGCCATTTCGTCCTATTCGGGGACTCCTCAGCGATGCACATCCACAATCCCACCTAGCGAAGAGATTGTTAAATTTTTGATTGAGAAGACGAATCGATTGATCTCACGAGTGGGACTGGGGATGTACACTACAGATGAGTCTCATACTAGAAAGAAACGACCGTTGAGTGATTTCAGGTTTTTAATCAAGATCGATTCATGATTTCAATAAGAAAAAATTCATTTGGAATACTTACCTCTCTCAACTCGATTTATTATTTATTTAAACATGTAAATATTGGTACAAATGGGCACCAGATATATATGCGCAGCAAAAATCTAATTTGATTTGTGTGAGGGCTGTGATACTGCAAAGGTGCTGAAACTGAAACAGGTGGTTTTCTTAGGGGACCACACTCGGAGCCTTTGACTTAAAGATCTGATCTACAAGGCGGTGGAGCATCGTGAGGAGATACAGTCCCTTGGTAGCCGGTGATCAACGATTGATTCATACACCATTTGTTCTATCAGGATATTGGAGCCCATGTGCACCATTGTTTTGGAATCAAGGTTTTCCAACTACTCTAGGTAGACTTTCCGTGTCCGTTAACCTGGTTAAATCGCGTTAAATTTGCTTTTCTTCCTCTCAATTACCTGAACAACAGAAATGCCACAAGAAGGCAGTGATTAGTACTTCTCTGTATTTATGCATGACCATGTGAGAGCATTTCGAGAGGGAGAATGGACTCTCCTCACTCAAAGCCATACTAGGGCGTTTAGGACTCATAAAAGTCAACAAGTGTATCTGAACTCAATTTAGATTATTGAAACAAAATGATTGAACTCTGTCAGGATGATGTTTCTATTTGTTTTTGTGAAATTTTAGTTAATCTACAATTTTTATGGAAGATGCTTCAAGAAATGAAGAAGCAGTTATCGATTTGTAAGTAATATAAATAATACATAAATAGATGACGAGATAGTGAATAAGATTCGTATCTCACGTGTATGATGTATGGTGGAGTTTTGTTCTATGAGCTACATGATTTGGTCATGGAAATTTCATTGTTATTCTGAACGACGTCATCGACACAAACCTCCGATGGAAGTGCCGATGACGTCGTTCAGAATAACAACGAAAGCTCTACAACCAAACCATCCAGCTCAGAGAACAAACCTCCATCAACATATACATACATGTAGATATATAGATATATAATGTAATTCTCGATGGAATTTCCAAGTATCATTGTGTAAGCAAATGTAATGAATTCAAAATTTCATGTAAACAAATGAATACATTGACAACATTATTTAATCAAATAACCTATTTGAAAGATTATGATCTTCATAAGATACAGAAAACTAGCTTATCTACTTACTTCCTTACGCCTTTTACTCCTCGTCGAGGAGCATAGACCACCCACAAGCATTCTACATACGACCATGTCCCAAACAATCCTTTCCAGTTCTTTCTAGTTCCTATTCATCCTTTTCATATTTGCTTCTATTTCTCGGCGAAAGGTGTTCTTTGGCTTCCCGTTTTTCTGCTTCCTTTCAGGATTCTAAATTAGGGATTCCCTGATGGTGCAGTTTGGCGATTTCCTTTATATATGTCCGACCCAGTTCAAACGTCTTCTCCTAATTTCCTGTTCAAATGGAAGCTGGTTTGTTCTCTGTCACAGTAGGCTGTTACTGATAGTATCCGACCAGCGAATGTTGGTTATTTTGCGTAAACAATTGTTTGTAAATAATAGTACTTTCTTGACGATGAATGTAGCAGTTCTCAACCTTTTATTTCCGTACAATAGAACTGTCCTGATGTTCGTATTGAAGATTGTGACTTTGATATGGATTGACAGTTATTTTGATTTCCATATGTTCATCAGTTGTATGAATGAATTTTTTACTTTGCTTATCCTCGGCTTTACGTCTGCATCCGATCATCCTTGTTCATCGATGTTGCTGACCAGGTATATGGAAGTTTCCACATCTTCCACAGTTTCTCCATCAAGTGTGATTCGATTGATGTTCTCCATGTTGAATTTGAGAATCTTGCTTTTCCCTTTGTGTATGTTGAGTTCTTTTGATGTAGAGACTGCTGCCTCATTAGTTGTCAATCGCCTGTATTTGATCGTGTGTATGGGATAGGAACTCTTTATTCAAAATTCGTCATATTTTGTCATATTACTGATTATTTACAAGCCTTTCTATTAGAAGTTTATATTTTTTTAATTTCAATTTCAGAATCTATTGGACAATGATCAAATTCACAATCAACCAAAAACTATTCATCACAATAAAATTGTTTTATCATTAAGCAATATGTTTTTAATTTGAAAGTGTTGTTGTAGTTATGCCTGTTACTTCCAATGAAGCATAGGCTACAGTTCTGGTTAGCGAATTTTTTAGAAAGTTCGTTTTTTAAGGTACGGGGTCAGTAACCCCATGCCTAATCCTCCTTCTCTGTCCGACCTTGGGACCAGTAGTAGCTTCGATAGTGACTACAGGCGGAGTAATTGATAGTGTAGTGGAGATGAAGAAGAATACAGATTAAGAAGAAGAAGAATACAGATTAAGAAGACCAATTTATAATTTGATGCGAAATGACACAGCGATTTCGTAAAGTATGAAAAACATCCATTAAACAAACAAACATGAATTACACATCTTCCATCAGTTTCTCCTTAAAACAATTCGTCGTTCTTTCATTTCTATTCTTATTACAATTACCTGCTGTTTATACTCCTGTTCTCTTCAATAATGTGATCTTCTCAATCTTCTACTCTCAAGCATTCTACCACTGATTGTTGTTACGTACTACTTATATCTGTCAACATAAGTAGCATGCGCCGCAGTAGTAGTAGTTGTTGTTGCTGTCGTAGACTACGGGCAATTGTTTAAGTAAATCCTATAATCCTAAATTTGTTCCTATCAATATTTGTTCAAAGATAGTTTTATAGTGTTTGCTAATTATATCGGCATATGTGGTACACAACGCTGGTAAGGAATAGAATGTCTGACAGAAGAAAGTTGATAAGATCGAGAAGGAAAGAACGAGGACAGAAAGCAATCGGTATGGAAATGTAGGGACAGTGAAGTCTGAGACAATTGATTTAATTAAGATATTCTGTAATTTTGTCATCAAATACATTCGAGTATCCCCTACTATTATTCTCGTTCATTATAACATCTTCATGTTAGACAGATATGATCTCAATTGAATAATGAGAAAATCCATTGATACGCATAGAGTAGTTATCTGTGGAAGGTACTTTCATCAGTATGATTATATAAGCTATAAGTTGAAAAGTATTATTTCCTGATATAAAGAAAATGGACATTCGGAACATGCAGTGTGACTTCGAACATGAAACTATCAACTTCATAGTGAGTCCCTGGACTTCGGACAAAGTGAATGTAATAGAGATTTCTCTGGCTCGGTTACAGATAGGATGATCATTTTCAGAGTAACACTAATCATATGCATATTAGTCAAGAAGAAAATGTAATTACAATATAACCTTTTTGAAGAGCATTATGAATAAGTACGGTCAACGTGTCGAGTTAATGAATATGAATTTATTTCATATTAAATTTTATACAGAAACACCAAAGACAAAGGCTTTCATTCAGTCTTGTGAACCACATCGATATGCTTCTGTTCTCTGAATGTTGTTAGCGTCTTCTAACCGTAGTTCAGTAAGTAAATGATAACAACATTTCGTATACTTTGTGATTGGTCTTTGAATTTGCCTCCAATAATATCGGACGATGATTTTATCGTCAGGTTCATCAATTTAGTAGCCCTAATCTATATCCACCAACAACGTTTCTGATTGTCATCAAGATATACATGCTGACAACTCTCGTATATAATCATCGACTTAAATCGTGTTAATGAATAACCGAATAAAGTAATTCAAGTACGACAACGAATTTTCAACATTCATTAATCTGAACAGACAATCAAGGAGAGGAAACGAAGTGAATAGAAGCAAGACGAAATGATAAGAAGTGAAGAGGCGAATGAATCAACTTGTTATGATCAAGTATGATTCTTCTTGAAAGACAATTTTATCTCATGCCAAATATAATGATATTGTATACAAAAGATGTCAAGTTTCATTTTTCTTTATTTCAAATCTGATATGACCCCTTATAATAGTGTAGTGAACAAGAACACGACTGGGGACAATCAACTTCCCGGTCCTAATCAATGGAATTTCGTATTAATTTATGGTTGATGCCCTTTCAAAATGGACAGAAATCAGCCTTGTAATACTGTTCACGACAACTAAAACAATACAGCTCCTCACTGAAATCTCCCAAAATAGTGTAGTGAACAAGAACACAACTGGGGACAATCGAATGTAATTAAGCACAACTTACAGACTATCTCATTAAATTCTGATAACCATGCAATAGTAATTAGTTCGTTTTCAAACTATCAATCCATTGTCTCAATCTGAATTGTTCATTCTGTAAATATCAGTTGATATTCTCTGATTTCATTATTCATGCATTTTCGTACCGATCGCACTTCATTCCTGTTCGTTACCTATTGCTCTTCTATGTGTGACTATCACCATATACTACTTATGTGGATATAAGTAGACTATCCCAGGTATATATATTCTAGACAATAACAACATTGTTTAGTGTATTATCTAAAACATAATTCCAATTCTTTGTCAAGTATGATTGATAGCATTAATACAAAGTTATCCATAACATAAAAGAGAAGAATGTTGATAGACATTTTCTGTTTACTATTGTCTGACATTCATTACTTTAAAACCAATACAACAAAGATAAAATGTGACCTTTGTTTTTTGACACCGACAATTTACTATATATAAACGACGGTGTGACCTTATAATTTTCTATTTTTGTTCTTTTTTTCAAAAAAATATTTTGGCTTCATTGATTGAAGAGAATAATGTGGAAAAGAATATGAAACAATTTGATTATTTCTATTTAGTTGAGATCAATGAGTCAATTGAAGCCAGACTACAATGGAAAACCTAGAAGCACAGGACGGCCATCTCGTTCTATTATGGGACTTCTCAGTGGCTGTGCTCATTCACGATCCCATCTCACGAGATTCCGCGAGATTCGAACCCACGGTCTATCAGTTTCGCGCGCGAGGACTTAACTTCTACACCACTTAGGTGGCTGGCATCCAATGGTGTTAATGTCTAACTTCAACTATTCCACGAAATTGAGCAACAATTCACCAATGTTTTCAGTGAGTTGATATCTCTCAACAGACCTGGTTGAACTGCACTGGTTACTGCTTCTCACTAGAACTCCAGGAAATACCTCATGGAGCCAGTCACTAGTCAATAGCCGTCCAGTGCTTCCAGATTTTTCATGGTGGTCTAGCTTCAATTGACTCATGATCTCAACTTTATAAAATTACTAAAATCTCCACAAAACCCCCTTCTTATAATTTTATTATTATTATTATTTCTTTGTCATTTCATAATAAAGATTTTATTGAAATGAATTCTGTTCACTCTTACTTATAACTATTAAAGTAGTATATAAATTTCAAGTTATTGATTCATCCTTTTTTCTTTATTATTATAAAGTGATATGTACTGATTAATATGGTAATTCAACCCGAAGATAAAGTTTTATTTAGTGGAAGAAGAAGAAGGAAGGTGTTTTAAAAGTATTTAGGAGTGACGATGAAAACAATAGGAAACATAGACGTTTTTCAGAAACATCTCAATAGTGAAGACTCACGTATCCTGTTTGTTATTGGATGATTACCTATCGTGCAGCAAGGTTCATTTTGGTTCCAGTAACTGTTAGAAGCTCAAGATCATCTGAAATACAATAAGTACCTTATATTTTCTATGTATGAACTAATCTAGAAGTAAAGTGGTTCTTTTCACACTTTGCACCTCTTCTCTCCTTTGCATTTGGTCGTCTAGATTTAGTCTGAGATTATTACAATATCTTAGCAAACCAATTCAACCGTCCACATAGATGACTTATCACTTAATGTGTACAGGATATATTATATTGTGTAATAATCGACTGATTAAGGTCGATAGTATTTTGGAGAGAAATGTACTCATACCATTTCAATTCACTTTGTCGATGACATCTCTAGATTTGCAATGGTGGTCAGTTATGTCTTGTGCATGATGGGAATCTGGTGGTAGGACGGAAATTATTAGAATAACATGGTAAATCGTTTGATTCACTATTGATTGATCATCGACTGAGATGTCATGGATTTACATTGATTATGCCTGACCACTACCTACATCGGTATTTAACGTGAGCTGGTGTATGAGTAATCTTGAAAAACGTGAAATTAGTCTCTTAAGTGATTCAATGTTGAAATGGGGTGTGTTGGTTGACTTGTGTTCGAATCTGGTGAGGCAGGATCATGGATGCGCACTGCTGAAGAGTCCCACAATCGGACGAAACACCTTGCAGTGCTTTCAGGTTTTCCATGATGATATACCATCAAACGATTCATGATTTCAACTATGAAAATATTTAAATCTCCACAAAACTCCTTCTGATAATAATGACATTATTGAGAGCTTAAATATGAATTCATCATGACGATCTATTGGAATGGAATATCTAAGTTTGTATTAGATACAATGTTGAAATTGTCGTGTTGAACTTCAGTCAGGATGATCACAGAAATCGTAACAAATGAGTTTCAACAGAAATTGTATAGAGAAGAAGAAGAAGTTAGAATTGAAACACATGGTTATACACTGAAGAAAAGAAAACGAAAAAGAACTTACGAGAAATTATAACTATGATAGAATAAGAGATTGTAGAAGTATCTTTTGTACATGATTTCGGTTTGTTCAAATGTCTGGCAAATGATTCGATAGACCTAAAAAAACACGAAATCTGTTTTAAGAAACTTTCTACTAATCTTGACGATGAATTTGTACTACTATCATCGATTAGCCTATGTTTACAGGATACTGGGTAGAGAAATTCTTGATAAGGGGTTCTCAACTGTTCTCAGCCAAACCAGGTAATGTTCTTAGATTATTTTAAACAAAATATACAACAAACAAACAACTCTACAAGCTCATTAAAGTAACTGGACCAACAAACTCACAATTATATAGTTTGCTTAAAGTGAACCAACCTGGATTACCTTTCCGACCAATTCTTGTCATATCCGAATCCACTTATCACTCTATAGTAAAGGTGGTAGGAGATCCCTGGGAACCTGTAAGAAGACGTATTCATATCCATTTTCTACATAACACTTTCGAATTCATTAACTACACGAAAGAATTGAATGTTAATGGCAAACTGATAGTGAAGAATACAAACGGAAATAGGCGGAAAATTACAAACAAATGATAACAAAATTAAACTTCTGCTATACGAATGAGACGGGAACGAACACCGTTGAGAAATGATGGAGGTATATGATAGATCACTTGAAATGATTTCGATTTATCTACATTATGACCACTATCAATAAGATGTGCCAAGAGAGAATTGTGTATTGTTTTTATCTGGCCCATTCCAAACCATGCTGGTAAATGTTCACTCATTCGTTGGTTAAGTTGTGTAGTAGTACGCCCGATATAGGTATCTCCACAGGAGCAGTTGAACCTGTAAATACACATAGAGATGGCCAACTCAGGTAACTTTTTTTTATTTGAGTAGACACCGCTGGTCGACTCGAGAAACTCAACGTAAGGTTGGCTGCGTAGAATGTTCCACTTATTACTTTCATTAACCTATCTTTCAGAGTATCACTAGCCACATCCCCGTTGAATTGTAGTTTCATGTATAGAGGTTTCTTTCTAACAGTTGAAATCTCAGACTTCTTTCTTGTATCATACATGTACTTTTAAATGAATACACTAGGATAGCAGATCAGAAGTTAGTGGCTTTGTTGTTATGCTCATACATATCTTTTGATTGGTGATACATACTACTAATATCTATCGATGTCAGTGGTGTATACCACGATATTATTTATATTTTTAATGAACTGAAATGTCAATCAATTCCCATAGATAAATTCATGTATCATCACCTATTAACAAATCTAATGGTTGTTGGATTACAAAGATTAATTCAACTGTCTCCATGCTGTAATTCCAATTGTTATCATTCAATCATAGTGTGAATACATTAAATTTATAATCTGGTACTTACTTACTTCCTTACGCCTGTTACTCCTCGTCGAGGAGCATAGACCACCCACCAGCATTCTTCATCCAAACCTGTCCTGGGCAAACCTTTCCAGTTCTTTCCAGTTAACAATCATCATTTTCATGTCTGTTTCTATTTCTCGGTGTAATGTGTTATTTGGCCTCCCGCCATTCAGCTTCCCTTCAGGATTCCAAGTTAAGCTTCCCTGATGGCGCAGTTTGATTTCCTCACTGTATGTCCTATCCACTTCAAATGTCTTTTTCTAATGGACAGAACATGTACAACAAATATCGTACACTATTGATAAGAGCTTCTTCTTCTTCCAGATCTCATTGATTTGAAACTGGGAATAAGTAAATGTTGAAGGGAATGAAATCATTGGTAAAGGTCTTACAATTGACAATAGTAGCCGAATACTGTTGAATGAATATAAATAATTTGAGATCTGTTCCAATGATATATTAGATGTAATTCATTTAGTATTGTTTGTTTGAATCTTCCCATTGATGTTCAGGACTGCAACTGGTCAGTCTATAATTGACATATGTACATACTGTGTGTATTGCTTCGATACAGTCTTAATTCACAAGCATTATAAGTAAAGATGGATAGTGGCTAGCAGTGGAATGCAGTTTGACGTGCGTTTCCTCCTATTTGGTACTCGTTAGCTGGATGTACCTGCATCTCAGAGTTGATGTTCATTCTAGGACTCGAACTCATGACTCAGTAGCTCAGTGAATAACGTGATGGCGTTTAAAGCGAAAGTTACTGGGTTCGAGTCCCAGAGTGAACATCAACTCTGAAATGCAGGTACATCCAGCTGACGAATACCAAATCGAAGGAAACGCGCGTCAAACTGGATTCCACTGCTACCCACTATTCGTCTTTGCTTACGGTATTTGATGTAATATTTTCATGTGAGCATATAGACTGTCTACTTCCTTGTATCCGTATGAGATCAATCATTTTATACGTTGAATACAATGTGTTTCACTCAATTGAATAGAGCTGCATATTAAATAAAACAACAAAACAATTTCATTGACTATGAGTAGTAATGTAAGATTTCAGTTTTATTGTTGTTTAGTATATTCAGCCAGTAAACGGTGTCTTGAGCATATATACACATTCAATGAATTCATCTGGCATTATTATCGAAATAAACAAAAGAATTTTATCAATAATGAATAGTAAACTCAACGTACTCTCATTATTAAGTATTAGTACAAAGGCTTACTGAATAGATATGAGCTGCACAAGTTATTTGATTTGTGTGTAATGTCTGTGAAACTATCCCGATGTCTAAACAAAAGTAGGTTTGTTTTCTTTGGGGAGGGGACCACATTCTGAGTCTTTTATCTGTAAGTCTGATTCACAAGGCAATAAGACAATGTCAGTAGATGTAGTCTCATGGTAGACGGTGATCAACAATTAGTTCATATGTCATTTGTTTCCTCAAGATCTCATATGTACCATTGGTTCGATATCACAGTTTTCTATCTCTCCTAAATAGATCCTCCTTACCCACTAATCTGTTTAGATCACCGTATATTCTCTCTTCGTCCTCTCAATTTTTTAAACAACATTAATGTTGTAAAAAGGCAGTGAATAGGAATTTCTTGATAGTAGCTGTAAACTCATGACTATGTAAGAGTATTTTGGAGAGTAAAAGCGAACTCCTCCTCCCCACCACCACCACCACCACCGTCACCATCGTCAGCTATACCAGGACATTCTCAATCCAATTAATTAATAAACAAAATAAATAATCAATAATATTGATTCATTTTCATTGAATATTAACCAATCAATGATATTGTATTAGTAACAGAATCAAATAACAAATCAGTTTGATTTATAAAATAACCTGTAATATACAACCTATATAAATTACATAATGTCTATCAATGAAATAAATAGAATAATAATGAAGACTAATTAAATCATTATGCATTACAGCTTATTAATTTATATTCATTTCATTCTATTTTGGATTCATTCATCAATTCAAGATGGTAAGTTATTATTATTATTATTGTTATCAGTAGGGGGTTTTGTAAAGATTATAGTAATGTTATATAGTTGAGATTATGAATCAATTGAAGCTAGGACACCATGGAAAACCTGGAAGCACTGTAAGGTCGTTTCGTCCGATTATGGGACTCCTCAGTAGCAGTGCGCATCCATGATCCCGCCTCACGAGATTCGAACGTAAGACCTATCAGTTTTGTACGCGACTACTTAACCGATAGACCACTGAGCTGGCCAACATCCAACGGTATTATGGTCTAACTTCAACCAATCCACGGAATTGATCGACACATTCACTAATGTCTTCAGCGAGTTACTATCTCACAACAGACTGAGTTGAATTCTTTTGGTCAATGCTTCTCACTAGAACTCCAAGAAATATCTCATGGAGCCAGTTACTAGTGAGCATATGATCATTATTAGAAGGAGGTTTTGTGGAAATTTTAGTAATTTTATTGGTTGAGATTATTAATCGATTGATGCTAGATCAACATGGAGGTCTGGAAGTTAGGCGCTCACGCTCGAAACTGATAGGTCGTGGGTTCGAATTTCTCGAGGCGGGAACATGGATGCGCACTACCACTAAAGAGTCCCACAATAGGAAGAAACGGCTGTCCGATACTTCCAGGTTTTCCATAATGGTCTACCTTCTATGGATTCATGATCTCAACTATTAAAATTACAAAATTTGTGTTTTGTATTGTCGTTTCAATGCTCATTTATCAATAGTACCAATAAAGAAACATCAAAATTATAATCCATCGTTAAACATTAAACCATCAACTAAATAGATATTACATTTGATTTCTCTCATTATTTCTTACTGAATTCTTCTCACTTCACTTACTAAATTTAGTTTTAGTTAATACGTGATTGTTATTCTATTTACAACTAGGATTGATCACTAAGTGGTGATTACTATCATGTGTGTCATATCCTTCTGAGTACAAATGGAATCCTATCGACTAAGATGCAATATGACCACTAGTCTAGGTGACTTGACATCTTTGACTGTAATGCTGAGTAACACAGGATCAAATTCATCAGGGAGCCTTAGTTCCCTCAAGATCACAGGTACACTTTGCTGACGCGTGCCAAGTAGCATGATACCTAGTTCCAGAATTCCCTGTTCACTAACTCCAACCACTACTTTATCATTCTACTCATGAATCTCACCTGTACTTACAACAGTATATCGAGATATACATTGTGTTGTTTATATTCATGTGATTATAGGCATTCCTTATACTACTAATACTACTACTACTACTATTAGTCACAGTATCTTACAGTTACATCCATTTTTGAGGCTTGATCTTGTACAAATGTTATTTTTCTATTTTACGGCCGTGATGTGGTCTGATTTGTTTGTAATATAATTAATTAATTAA
This sequence comes from Schistosoma rodhaini, assembly GCA_944470415.2. NCBI lineage: Eukaryota > Metazoa > Platyhelminthes > Trematoda > Strigeidida > Schistosomatidae > Schistosoma > Schistosoma rodhaini. Next base: position 20,068,007 of record OX104040.1, on the reverse strand, counting down.
TTATTATTATTAGCTTTATTCAATATTATATTTTTGGTACAATATAGAATTCTCAGCATTAAGTACTTCAACAAGTTTCCGTTTTTATTACTTCTTCATGCTTCCTAAGGATAAATATTGAGTGATCGCCAGTTAGAAGTTAGCAGCCAAGTCAATGGAGATCTGGATAATGTACATTCTTCTCGCTGCATATTGCAACAACGATATCTCTGGTTAGGCCTTCTGTAACCTTTGCAGCGAAAGGTCTTACACTTTTCAGAAACGCACCTGAATAGGTTGTGCGTTCAATAGGCATAATGATGTATTAAAACAAACGAAATTAGATAACTTGTTGAAATATCTAGAAGATAGGAACAGGTAGCCCATAGGTTTAAAGAGGCCGCCAAAGTTTAGTATGTCTGAAATTATATGATTCGTATCTCGGATACTAAAATTGGCATTCTGAACTTAACAGGCATAACTGAGCTATTAAAAAAGAAAGAACAAATCAATACTCTAGGCTACCCATACTGGTGTATTTGTCATTAACTCGATCGTTTAGGTCGGTGTATCTGAGTCGGCGATGATATTTCATGATAATCGTGTAGCAACAAGCATAACAGATTGCCTAATACGTTTCATGTAAAAACACTAAAAATTAATGATTAAGCATAAGCTCTAAAACTATCATTCATAGACGAAAAAGAGGTCTAGTATGCTAAAAAGAAAATAATTTTCTTCACGACGATTCCATTTGTGTAAGATGTAAAACCGTACTTGTATTAAATCAATTCACCCCTAAATCAATACTATGTAATGGTAGACAATAGTGTTGAATAATGGAAAATAATTGTTGTTGTAACAAGTCATAATGCTCAAGAACTCTCCTTCTAAATCGTTCACAATAGTGAGTGAGATCGGTTCAAAATGAATATTAATGAGAACTGATGTAAAGAAGAGCCTATAGTTTCTAAGCAATTCAAGACTAACCTTCGTATACAAAACACTATGTTCACTTTAACACTTACCACGGTTAAGATTATGAGTCAATTGAAGCTAGACTACTATGGAAAACCCGAAAGCACTGGACGGCCGTTTCGTCCTATTGTGGGCTTCATGAGGTGATTCCTGGAGTTCTAGTGAGAAGTCGTGGCCAGTGGAGCTCATCCACGTCAGGTAGAGACAAGTATCTACCTCAATACAATGGAAATTGGTCGTGCAATTTTGTGGATTGGTTGAGGTTAGACATTAACAACGTTGAATGCCGGCCAGCTCATTGGTTTATCGGTTAAGTGGTCTGGAGCGAGACTGGTAGATCCTTGATTCGAGTCTCGCGAGGTGGGATCGTGGAAGAGCACTGCTGAGGAGTCAAACCATAGGACGAAGCGGCCATCCAGTGATTCCATGTTTTCCTTAGTGGTCTAGCTTCAGTTGACTAATGGTCTTAACTATATAAAATTACTAAAATCTCCACAAAACCCCCATGTGACACTTACCATGGTCTTAACATTCTTTTCCATCTTTTATAATCTCTCATTTTTCCTTTTTATATCTTAACAATAATTTTTCACGATCAATAATTTTCCATGAATATAACTGTTATCTACTCTGTTCTTATGGTCTGTTCATTGATCAACTACCCTTAACAAAAGATTGTTCATAATTCATCGCATCATTACACAACGTTCTTTTCATTTCTTATCTTTGTAAACAATTCATGAGTCAATATCACTGGAACTGGAGCTAACTGAACAAAATTGTACAGCAGATGAGATGAGGCGTCACAATTCTTCCCTCAACTCCCAGGGCAGAGTTTAAATGGTTTGAGCTGTTTTTTTTTCTGGTTAGTGTCTTTTAGTGAGTTGGTTTTCTACGGAATGGAGTCGTTAACCGCACGCCCAACCCTCCTCCTTTACCTGGGCTTGAGACGGGTATTATCCCCAGAGGAGCTACAGGCGGAGTTATGATATAAACTTAAACTCAGTTCTGGATGTCGATCCTTTTATACTTTATCTTTGTATATAGTTGAGATCATGAGTCAATTGAAGCTGGATCACCATGGAAAACATGGAAGCACTGGACGGCCGTTTCGTTCTGTTGTTGGGCTCCTCAGCCCTGAGTTCGAATCTCGCGAGGTGGGATCGTGGATTCGCACTTCTGAGGAGTTCCACAATAGGACGAAATGGCCGTCAAGCAGTGCTTCCAGGTTTTCCATGGTTGTCTAGCTTCAATTGACTCATGATTTCAACTATGAGCATTTTAGGAATCATCATTTACATATATAATCGAAAATTTTACACTACACTAATGTTCATTATATTTTCAGATAATTTAGAACAGAGAAAATCTAATGTAGAAACGGCAATAAATTATTGTAAACGTAAGTTGAGTATATCATGTTTATCTATCTTGTTCATTAAAATTTGCATTACCCCAATGGAGGATTGGCAGCCAACCAGCATTTTCTAACTCACTCTGTCATGGGACTTGATTCCTACTTCTATCCAATTTTTGTTCACTCTTCTCATGCCTGTCTCCATTTCTTAACGTAATATGTTCATCGGTCCTCCTCTTTTCCTTTGGCCTTAAGGATTCCAAGTGAGGGCATGCCTTGTGACACAGTTGAGTGATTTCCTCAATATGTGTTCTATATACTTCCAGCACTTCTTGATTTCTTCCTCCGCTGCAATCTCACTTGTACTCACTCACAGTATATTGTTACTGATAATCTCTGGCCAATGAATCCGAAGTAATTTGCGTTGACAACCGCTAATAAACACTTGTATCTTCTGAATGATAAACTTCGTAGTTCACCACATCTCCGTCCCATACAGTAGAACTGTCTTGATATGTGTATTGAAAATTCTCACTTTGGCGTTGTTTGACAATTGTTTTGAATTCCAGGTGTTATTTTGTTGTAAATATGCTACTCTTGCTTTGCTGATCCTCGCCCTCACATCTGCATCAGATCCACCGCGTTCATCGATGATGCTGCCCAGATATGTAAAAATTTCCACATCCACCAAAGATTCTCCGTCAAGTGTGACTCGATAGATGCATGTGATGTTGCATTGGAGAGTCTCACTAGCACAATATGGGATTTTCAGCACGAGATATTACAACAACATTTCTCTTACATAAACAAACAAAAGAAAACAAAGTAAATAGGGGAAAAAAGATCGAAAACTGGACAACTTTTTAAATCGGAGACATATTTTTGGAATAAAGGTTATTGACTAAGTCAGCCTTAACAACCTGTTCATCATGGATTATAATGTATTTACGTATTGTTCTACCAGAAGATATATAAGGATGGATAGTATCTGTCAGAAGTTTGCAAATACTTTACTTTATGATGTCAGTCAGTCAGTTAGTTACAATGTAGGACCAGACACATATATGCATCGGTCTAAGTTGCCATACCTCGTAAGCACAACAAGATGAACACCGAATTCATAGAAGTAGTTAATTTATTGGTGGTAGTATATAAAGAAAGATTGTATATAAGGATATAGTATAGAAAGGAGAAAAGGTATGAAGCAATTTTAATCTCAAGGTTTAAGGGAAGATAAAGAGTTTATACACCTACGCCATTGTGATCGATTCTGAGCCATGTCACCAAGAGTCTCCAACCATTGGTTACGATAGTCACGCAGACCCCAACCAGGTAGTCTGCATCTACCAACATGGCTCAGACTAGAAGTTAGTGACTTCATACACTGATGAATGACACTTTGATCTATATTTATTGTTGTTCTTATTTCATTAATTATCTAATTTATAGAAGACTTGAATAGACTAATTAAAAGTTTCAGAAGTAATGAAAAGAATCTACAAGATTTGAGAAGTAAGTTAATTTAAGGAAATAAAAGTAGAAATGTCCAGTATAGACAAGTAACATTCAACATAGTTGAATGACGTACCTTATTAAGAAGTAAAAGATTGTATTATATCCTAGTGAAGATATAAGTACAGGTAACTTCCAGGATCTATGAATAGACTATTATTATCAGAAGGAGTTGAAGATACGACTAGTTTTTTAGTTTGATAACTAGGAACCAGTAACAACTTCTATATTCGAAGCTTTCCCAACCAATCGAAATCAGAAGTCAGATAAGAAGAGATCGGAAAGATACATTTGATACGTCATCAATATATCGAGAAACGTTTGCTTTAATCTGGCTAATGAACGTAGGAGCTGTGTTCTACGCTGAGTCGAAACGTGATCTGGAACGGATGCATTACCGAAAGCCTTCAGTTAAACAAGTCCACTTAAACAATGTGGTCAGCATTCAATGTCGAATACTTAGGAAGCTATTGATTTTGGGGAATTATTTACAGCTACAGGGTTTTGTGGAGATTTCAGTATTTTCATAGTTGAAATCGTTGCTGCTACCTTGACATGATGGTCGGGCTTGCCTGTCGTAATGAACCAATCGACCTATACTGGCTATGATAATCGTTCCTCAAGGTCCCAACATGCCAGACGGATCGGTTGAAGAGCCGTAAGACTACAAGCAGCAAACCTAAGGTCTGAAGGCGAAAATACTGAAATCTCCACAAAACCCTGTAGCTGTAAATAATTCCCCAAAATCAATAGCTTCCTAAGTATTCGACATTGAATGCTGACCACATTGTTTAAGTGGACTTGTTTAACTGAAGGCTTTCGGTTATGCATCCGTACCAGATCACGTTTCAGTCTTCAGTCTTCAGTCTTCAGTAATAAGGATAGTAGGTTGATGAACCTGTGTTAATCCTGACAGATTTCCTTCCAGTGAAGGTCCAGCTTCTTTTTGAAAATGTTCACTGATGGTGCTGATACCACTTGTTCTGGTAAAGCGTTCCAGTCATTGACCACTCGATGAGAAAAACGGGACCCCACCTTTAGTTTATTAGATCGCGGTTTCAGAACCTTCTTGCTATGACCCCGGAGATTATTAGTGCTGGAGGGAGCAAAAAGGTAAGACATATTAACACCCAGATCATAATTAAAGATACGAAATGCCAGTATAAGGTCACCTCGCGTCCTACGATAAGATAAGGGGAAAAGATTTAGACGTTTTAAACGCTCATCGTAAGGGAGTTTAGAGAGACCCTTTACTAATTTTGTCCCTACACGCTGGACACGCTCAAGCGATTTAGTATCCTTTATCAGACAAGGGCTAGCTGCTTGGATACAGTATTCTAAGTGTGGCCTTACATAGGTGGGATATAAAATTCGAAACATATCCTCGTCAAAGCATTTAAATGCTCTGCGAAGCGACCATAGCGCGCGATAGCCTTTGGAAGCAACCGCACTGCAGTGCGTAGTAGTTTTTAAGTCGTGACTTATAATTACTCCTAAGTCTTTATGCGTATGAACGCGTGGCAGAGATGTACCATTAATGGTATAGTGGTAACTAATATCGTGCCCGATGTGCATGAACACGCTCTTCCTGAAATTAACTTCCAGGCCCCAATCATGAGCCCACCTAACTAATTCGTCTAAATCTGCTTGTAGATAACAACGATCAATCTCATTTCTTATTGTTCTCCAGATTTTAACATCATCCGCAAACAATAACGTCGACGACTTCAGTGTGGGACACTGCTACTACGTTCACTAACCAACTTAGAATAAACGCTTCGCGATATATTGGTAACGTATCAAATATATCTTTCGTACCCCTTCTCATCTGACTTCTGATTTCGATTGGTTGAGAAAGCTTCGAATATAGAAGTTGTTACTGGTTCCTAGTTATCAAACTATCTCGTCTCACGAGATTCGAACCAAGGACCTACCAGTCACGTATCAGAACTATTATTCGTTATATATTCTTATAGTTTAACTATTGAGTCATTATATGATGTATATCTATATTATGAATTATTATCATTATTAGCTTCATTCATTATTATAATTTGGTACAATATAGAATTCTCAGCATAAAGTATTTTGACAAGTTTCTGCTTCTTACTTCTTCATCGACCCTGACGATATCTGATTAATGTACAATCTTTCCGCTGCATATTGCCAACAAACATTATATCTCTGATTAGGTCTTTTGTAACCTTTACAGCGAAAGGTTGTACACTTTTCAGATACTCACCTGAATAAGTTGTGTGAATAATAGCTATAATGATGTATTAAAACAAACAAAATTAGATAAAATGTTGAAATATATAAATGACAGGAACAAGTACCCCAGAGGTTTAGGCACGCCACCTGTCATATTCATCTTATTATAAGCTTCATTTTCACCTATGGTATATGAACTGAGTATGCTCGAAATAAATTATTCTCATAGCAGAAGCTACTATTGGTGTTTTTGGACTCAATTGGAAGCGCTAGGTGGACAAGGAACCAATAAGGATGCTAGATTGCTCATACCAGTTGAACGTCATTGATTTGGCACAATGTTAAGACTAGACAAGTCGTATTTCGATTGACGGATAATTCACGTGACAAAAAGCCGGACATAAGAAACTGGTATACGGCCTTCTTTCTTTTATAAAGACATAACAGATTGTATTATCGGTTGACTAAAAGGATCCAATCCATTATTATCGTTCTTTTTTTCAGATCAAATCAATATGCGATTGTCAAGTGAAAATCAAACAATTGATCAATGTATGTTGTAATATAAATGAATCAAAACAAATTTATCTTATTATTGTAGATGTCGTGTGTAGAAGTAAACTATATCAATCTGTTGAACAAAGGATTCTCATGGGAGGTTAGTGTCTATCTAATGTATTCCAGTTCGACATTGATGAATTCGATTGTTTCGAATAGGTATGAAGAATTGAAGTGTACATCATATAGACATATGATTTGTAGTTTCACTCAATTCCATAGTATTTAACATGAAACATATCAACAGTGTGTATGGATTTCGACAGTATTTGAGTATTTCACAATGAACACGTTCAATATTCGATCAACTAACGTCAACTATGTATGCAAATGAGGTGATGGAATATACACCCACACAGAGAGAGAAAGAGAGTATGTTCAATAGACACATGTTAAACTGTTGGTTTTATACGAACATAAATACCGACATTACCTGATACGAAGTATCGCAATGAACATCTCAAAATTATTGTATTTTGATGGTTGTCCGGAAATTCTCACATCAATCAAGGTGTTTCAATGAACATACGAATAAAATATTTCGGAAGAAATAAGCAAATAAATAAATGATAGAATAGTGAAATATGATTACAGGTACACCTTGCTGACGAGTGCCAAGTAGCACGAAACCCTGGTCCATCTAATCACCGCTAGATGAGCATTCTAGAATGTCGACGTGTAGCTTCCTTATTGAATGAGTAAGAAGGACCACACATGTGCCTATCGGCTGTCCGAAATGATGATTTAATTTCAGTCAAACAACTATAAATACATGAAATTTTTGTACTATATATTGGACAATGTGTTGGGAATTACATTCATTCTTACTAGTCTTCTGTCTTCTCTCTTGCGACGTTGCGCGTTCCATCGTTCAAGTAGTATATTAGTACATGGCATAGCAAGAATCAAAGCCCTACATATAACAATCACTCAAATTTTATTTGTCAGTGTGTTTCATTGCAACTATAAACTCACCTATTCTGCAATGTTTAGAGTTTATCAGAGAAATAGAAATACAAGAAAAAATACATGGTAAGTCTGATTTCCTCCAGTGTATTAGTCGTGTTGGATAGCTGAAACAATGTCTATGATGAAGAACTCTCTTTGCTGCATATTTGTGATTCTGTAATCTTACCGAATGTATACCTTCATATTTGACTATTGAATTGTAGAAACAACTGTCAGAAATTCTCATATAATGAAGAAGTGTTTCAGTGAAGAACAGTCGGTTTATGAAAGTGAGTGCGAATACATACTGACGATTTGTTGGCACACAAGTTTCCATTGATTTATTCAAGTATCATGTGTTGTTTATCTTGTTGCCATTGTTCATCTTGTGAATTGTACGTGTGATCAGACTGTGGAATTCCACGTGATGGTGATGGTAGGTAGAAGTGACTGATGTGACTTATTTGAGTTGTATGCAACGTGATGGATGTATACGAGAGGGATACATCCAGACTGTTCACCCAATATCTTCTACGTTATTTCTGTTCTGGTAGTTGAAATCATGAGTCGATTGAAGCTAGCTCACCATGGAAATCATTTTTCAAATGATTGTGAGGATGACGATGGTTTACTCATTGTTTATAGATTGAACAACTCTTCAAACGAATATTATAATTCCACATAATTTTAATACATTTTCTGTAACATTTGAATTCTCCTTATCACATTTATATAGAATTGGTGGATAAATACACAAATGAAAAATGTCGATTGCCCGTTTCTAACAATATACATGGTAGATTTTGTAAATGAATATATTTGTGTTTATCATGCATACACATACTAATACTGACTTACATACTTACTTATTTTTATTTAAGCTTGCTACTCCCAATGGAACATAGAGCCGCCGACCAGCATTCACAAACTCATTCTGTCATGAGACTTCCTTTCTACTTCTATCCAGTTGTTTTTCAATCTTCTCATATCTGTCTCTATTTCTCGACGTAATGTGCTCGTTAGTCTTCCCCTTTTCCCTTGGCCTTCAGGATTCCATATGACTCAGTTGGCTACTTTCCTTAATGTCTGTTCCATCCACTTCCAGCGCTTCTTCCGGATTTCTTCCTCCAATTCGATCTCATTTGTTCTTTCCCACAATTTAATGTTGCTGATATTGTCTTGCCAACGACATCAAATACGTAAATCGTATCCATATATTTTTGTTTGTTAATAGATAGCGACCCAATACATTTCAAATTCTATCAACTTGATGGTCTAATAAGAGAACGACATGAAAGAGTGCGTATATGCAATATATATTTACGTGAGTATAGTAATTCTTCGTTATTCACTTCACTTATAATCAAACGATATTTTCATTAAAATCTGCATACTCGATCAATGTGTTCAATAATTCCATAATACAAATAGCAAGATTTCAATATTAAATTTGTTTTATACTACAATTATAAATTAGGAAATACCGAATTGTACTTAGTTTGCAACATACTAACGCTTGATACCCCCCTCGTGAAGGAGTATACACTTCCCCATGTCCAACCCTCATCCTTTACCCGGACTTGGGACTGGCGATAACTCTAAAAGAGCTATAGGCGAGTTTAACTTTCCGCCCGGGTGTGAGCCAGGAATCCATCTTTCATCAAGAAGGTACAGGTATTTAGAAACATTTGTCTACTTTAAATAATCAACATTCACTGGCCAGATGCTATCAGCAGAAGCAGATATGAAAAGGATGAATAACAACTGGAAAGGATCGCCCAGGACAGGGTTGGATGAAGATTACTGATGTGCGGCCTATGTTTCCCCACAAGAGGTAACAGGCGTAAGTAAGTAAGTAAGATATTCAAAATAATGTACGAATACTTCTCATTGTTCCTGTAATATTCGACAAGTTCACTTCAAAAGGAAACAAATGTTGATATAGTTGCTGATTAGAGCAACGAACGCTGCGAATGTGAATTATCTTTCTTAAACATCATGTTACCACTCAGCTCATAGATCAACTCTTTATAAGATTTTCATCAATTTTCATCATCTACTAGCCTTTGCAATTGGTTGAAGTTTAAAGTCCCTTGGTGTTGTTTGTTTGAATCTTCCCATTGATGTTTAGGACTGCAACTGATCAGTCTCTTATTGGAATATATGCATACTCTGCGTGATGCCTTTTATATCGCATTAATTCACAAGCATTGTAAGAAAAGGCGAATAGGGCTATTTGTGGAGTCTAGAACGTTCACCACTTCGTCCTATTTGCTACTTGTCAGCTGCATGTGTCTGCAATATACACAGTATGCACATATGCCAATAAGAGGCTGATCAATTGCAGTCCTGAACATCAATGGAAACCTTCAAACAAATAATACCAAATGAGTTTAAACTTCACCCAATCGCAAAAGCAAGTGGCTATCAAAAATCTGTAAATAGGTGGATAACACGAAGGCATTTGAAGCGAGTGTCACTGGGTTCGAGTCCCAGTGTGAATATCAGATCTAAGATATAGGTACATGCTGCTGACGAGTCTCAAATAGGAAAAAGTGGCGCGCGTCCTGGATTCCACTGCTAACCACTATCCATATTTGTTTACAATCTTTTATCCTTGTTTTCTTGCATTTTAGTTTCACACAATGTATTGCAAAATATTCATCAACAAATTGATAATCAGTTAAAAAGACGTTAGTTGATTACCTCGTTTTATTATTTTTCTTCAGTTTTCTTTTTTATTTATTCCTAGTTCTTTCAACTGATTCAGTACTTACCTCCATACTTACGACTATTACTCCCAGTGAGGCATAGGCCACCGGTCAACCCACTCTGTCAAGGGACTTCCTTTCCACGTCTAACCAATTATTGTTCATTCTTCTCATGTCTGTTTCCATTTATCGACGTAATGTGTTCGTTAGTCTACCTCTTTTCCTTTGGCCATCACGATTCCATGTGAAGGCTTTCCTTGTGACAGTTGTGTGATTTTCTCAATGTGTATCCTATACACTTCCAGCGTTTCTTCGTGATTTCTTTCTCCACTGAAATCTCACTTGTACTCACTCACAGTATATTGTTGCTGATAATGTCTGGCCAACAGATCCGAAGTATTTTGAGTAGACAGCGGTGAATAAACACTTGTATCTTCTGGATGATGACTTAAGTAGTTCTACGGATTTCCACTCCACACAGTAGAACTGTCTTGACATTTGTATTGAAAATTCTCACTTTGGTGTTGTTTGACAATTGTTTTGAATTCCAGATGTTCTTCATTTGCAGATGTGCTTCTCCTGTTTTGTCTATCCGCGCCTTCACATCTATCTGAATCAGATCTACCATAATCATCAATGATGCTTCCCAGATATGTAAAGGTTTCTAAATCCTCCAAAGCTTCTCTATCAAAAGTGACTCGATCGATGCATGTTTTATTGTATCGACGAGTATTGCTTTTCCCTTTGTTTACATTGAAACCTGTGGTTGCTGAGGCTGCTGATACACCGGTCGTTTTCTGCATTTGTTGTTGCGTGTGTGATAGAATAGCCAGGTCATCTGCGAATTCTAAATCGTCCAGCTGCATACTAGCTGTCTATGGTATCCCATGTTCTCTCCAGATGTTGACGTCTTCATGATCCAGTCGATCATCAGGAGAAAAAGAAAGGGTGAGAGTAAGCAACATTTCCTAACATCGATCTTTATCTCAAATGAGTCTGTGAGTTATCCTCCATGCACTATTTGGCAGTTTAATCCACCATAATAATTTGGCATGATATTGACTATATTCTCAGGTACGCCATAGTGTCGAAGAAGCCTCCATAGTGTTGTCCTGTCCACGCTATCAAATGCCTTCTCGTAGTCAATGAAGTTGATGTAGAGTGATGAATACCATTCAATTGATTGTTCCACAATGATCCGTAGAGTTGCAATTTGGTCTGTACACGGTCGAGTCATACGAAATACAGCCTGTTGATCTCGAATTTGGGCATCAACGGAGTCCTTCATTCTGTTAAACAATACTCCATTAAAGACGTTTCCTGTTATTGAGGGCATATTGATACCCCTGTAGTTATCACATTTGCTGAGATCACCTTTCTTTGTAATCTTGATCAGAAGTTTTTCTTTCCAGTCTGTTGGTACTTAATCTTCATCCCAAATCTTGGTGAAGAGAATGTGGAGTATCTTTGCATTTGCTGCTACAACTGCTTACAATGCCTTTACTTGAATGTTGTCTGGCTCTGCTGTTTTGCCGTTGTTGGTTTGTCTGATGACCATACTGATCTCTTCAATTGTCGTTGGGTCAACATCGATTGGGAGGTCCGTGGGTGCTGCTTCGATGTTGGGTGGGTTCAGTGGAGCTGGTCGATTCAAGAGTTCTCCGAATTGTTCTACCCACTTGTTTCGTTGTTCTTCAATGTTGGTGATAACCTTGCCTTTCTTGCTTTTCACTGGTCGTCCTGGTTTACGGTAATTTCCAGCAAGTTTCTTTGTTGTATCATACAATTGTCTCATGTTTCCCTCTCTTGCAGCCTTTTCCGCTGTCATTGCTAAATCTTCCACATATTTACGTTTGTCGGTTCTGATGCTCCTCTTCACTTGCTTGTTTACTTCTGTGTATTCGGCTTGTGCGTTGGCTTTTTCTGCTCTTGTTCGGTTGTTATTGATTACTGCCTTCTTGTTCCTCCTTTCTTCAATCTTATCCAGTGTACCAACAGTGATCCATTCCTTGTGATGGTGCTTCTTGTGGCCCTGAACATCCTGATATGTTGAAGTGATTATCTCCTTTACCCCTTTCCAGTTTGTTCTCCATAGTATTTACCTCTCCATTGAGTAGACCATCAAAGGCCTGGAATTTATTGCTGACGGCTATGTTGAATTTGTTGAGTTTGTCAGTCTCTCGAAGAAAAGTCGTAATAAGCTTTTGTGGTATTGTCCGCTCCGTTGTCCAGTGCTTTTTGGCTACCAGCAAATGATAATCACCATCTCGCTTAGTTCTCATATCATCCATCGTTCTGCTAAACTTTATAATGATGCAAATATGGTTAATTTGGTTCTGTGTAATGTGATCCGGTGAAGTCCATGTGCTTTCGTGAATGCGTTCATGTGTGAATATAGTGTCGCCTGTGACCAGTTTACGGAATGCATATAACCTGACCATTTTCGTTCCTTTATCCCAGTCCATGACGTTTTCGTATCCGATGTTGTCCATTCCAAAATTGGCATTTAGGTCTCTCATTAAAATAGTCAGGTCCTTTCTTGGGCACTCCTCGGCGATCGACTGTAGCCTATCGTAGAATTGATATTACACGTCTTCGTCGTAGTTGTTGGTAGGCGCATAACATTGGATGACATTCAATGTAATGCCATCTTTCTTTGTTTTAAAGAAGGCTTTGGTGATCCTTGGTCAATGAGATTACCATCCTATAAGGGCATTTACTGCTTGTTTGGACAGTTTCGGTGCAACTCCTTGTGTATGCGAGGCAATTACTTCTTCGTGGACGGAGTATAACAGAAGTTCCCCTGAAGAGCGTCGTTGTACTCCAACCTGCGTAAATGTGTTTCACTGTTTCCAAGTGCATCCAGGTTGTATTTTCTCATTTCTGCAGCGAGTTGTAAGACTCTTCCGGTCTCCCACATTGTCCGGAAGTTCCATGAACCCATAAAAACTGTCACTCTGGTTATTAGAATATGCATCGGCCTCGTGACTTCCGAAGGAACTCTTCTTTCATCATGAGGCGTCATAATTCTTCCTTCAACTACCAGGACAGAGTTTAAATTGTTTGTGTCGTTTTTTTCTGGTTAGAGTTTTCATAGCGAGTTGGTTTTCTACGGGGTGTGGTCGCCAATCTCATGCCCAATCCTCCTCCTTTGCCCGGACTTCGAACCGGCAGTATCCCCTGGAGGGGCTAAAGGCGGAGTTATGATATAAACTTAAACTCGGTTCTGGTAGTCGATCCTTTTATACTTTCTCCTTACATATACTTAGGATCATGAGTCAATCGAAGCTCGACCACGTTGAAAACCTGGAAGCACTGGACCACCATTTCGTCCTATTGTGGGACTCCACAGCCCTGAGTTCGGATCTTGTGTGGTGGGTTCGTGGATGCGCACTGCTGAGGAGTTCTACAATAGAACGAAACAGCTGTCAAGCAGTGCTCACAGGTTTTCCTTGGTGGTCTAGCTTTCAACAATGAAAATGTCAGAAATCATCATCTAAATACACAATAAAAAATTTTACACTCCATTAATGTGTATTACATTTTCAGCACGTTTAGAACAGAGAAAATCTAATGTAGAAACGGCAGTAAATTATTGTAAGCGTAAGTTAAGCAAATCATGTTTATCTAATTTATTCATAAAAATTTGCTTTACTTACTGCATTACTTTGGCCTGTTATCTTCAATGGAGGATTGGCAGCCAACCAGCATTCTCTAACTCACTCTATCATGAGACTTGCTTCCTACTTCTAACCAATTTTTGTTCACTCTTCTCATGCCTGTCTCCATTTCTTAACGTAATATGTTCATCGGTCCTCCTCTTTTCCTCTGGCCTTAAGGATTCCAAGTGAGGGCATGCCTTGTGACATAGTTGAGTGATTTCCTCAATGTGTGTTCTATATACTTCCAGCACTTCTTGATTTCTTCCTCCGCTGCAATCTCACTTGTACTCACTCACAGTATATTGTTACTGATAATCTCTGGCCAATGAATCCGAAGTAATTTGCGTTGACAACCGCTAATAAACACTTGTATCTTCTGAATGATGAATTTCGTAGTCTACCACATCTCCGTCCCATACAATAGAACTGTCTTGACATTTGTATTGAAAATTCTCACTTTGGTGTTGTTTGACAATTGTTTTGAATTCCAGATGTTATTCAGTTGTAGATATGCTTCTCTTGTTTTGTCGATCCGCGCCTCCATATCTATCTGAATCAAATCTATCATAATCACCAGTGATGCTTCTCAGATATGTAAAGATTTCCAAATCCTCCAAAGCTTTTCTATCAAAAGTGACTCAATCGATGCGTGTGATGTTGCATCGGAGAGTCTTGCTAGCACAATATGGGCATTTCAGCTCGAGATATTACAACAGCATTTTCTTTTACATAAACAAACAGAAGAAAACAAAGTAAATAGGTAAAGAAAAAGATCCGAATCTGCACAACTTTTCGAATTGAAGACATGTTTTAAGAATAAAGGTTATTGACTAAGTCAGCTTTAACAACCTGTTCATCATAGAGTATATTTCTTAGGTAGGATACTGCAGAACCTTTATGTTTTTACTTGTATCCATGGATTATAATGTATTTACGTCTTGTTCTACCAGAAGATATATAAGGATGGATAGTATCTGTCAGAAGTTTGCAAATACTTTACTTTCTGATGTCAGTCAGTCAGTCAGTTACAACGTAGGACCAGGCACATATATGCATCGGTCTAAGTTGCCATACCTCTTTAGCACAACAAGATGAACACCGGATTCATAGAAGTAGTTAATTTATTGGTGGTAGTATATAAAAGATAAGTTGTATATAAGGATATAGTATAGGAAGGAAGAATGTTATGAAGCAATTTTATTCTCAAGGTTTAAGGGAAGATAAAGAGTGTATACACCTACGCCATTGTGATTGATTTTGAGCCATGTCACCAAGAGTCTCCAACCATTGGTTACGATAGTCACGCAGACCCCAACCAAGTAGTCTGCATCTACCAACATGGCTCAGACTAGAAGTTAGTGACTTCATACACTGATGAATGACACTTTGATCTATATTTATTGTTGTTCTTATTTCATTAATTATCTAATTTATAGAAGACTTGAATAGACTAATTAAAAAGTTCAGAAGTAATGAAAAGAATCTACAAGATTTGAGAAGTAAGTTGATTTAAGGAAATAGAAGTAGAGATGTCCAGTATAGACATGTTACTTGTCTATATAGCTAAATGATGTACCTAATTAAGAAGTAAAAGAATGTAATATATCCTAGTGAAGATATAAGTACAGGTAAATTTCAGGATCTATTATTACTATTATTACGAGAAGGCGTTTTGTGAAGATTTCAGTATTTTCATAGTTGAAATCATGAGTCAATTGAGTTATGAATGATTATTATTAGCTTCATTCATTATTACATTTTTAGTACAATATAGAATTCTCAGCATAAAGTATTTCGACAAGTTTCTACCTCTCACTTCTTCATCAATCCTGAAGATATCTGATTAATGTACAATCTTTCCGCTGCATATTGCCAACAAACATTATATCTCTGATTAGGTCTTTTGTAACCTTTACAGCGAAAGGTTGTACACTTTTCAGATACTCACCTGAATAAGTTGTGTGAATAATAGCTATAATGATGTATTAAAACAAACAAAATTAGATAAAATGTTGAAATATATAAATGACAGGAACAAGTACCCCAGAGGTTTAGGCACGCCACCTGTCATATTCATCTTATTATAAGCTTCATTTTCACCTATGGTATATGAACTGAGTATGCTCGAAATAAATTATTCTCATAGCAGAAGCTACTATTGGTGTTTTTGGACTCAATTGGAAGCGCTAGGTGGACAAGGAACCAATAAGGATGCTAGATTGCTCATACCAGTTGAACGTCATTGATTTGGCACAATGTTAAGACTAGACAAGTCGTATTTCGATTGACGGATAATTCACGTGACAAAAAGCCGGACATAAGAAACTGGTATACGGCCTTCTTTCTTTTATAAAGACATAACAGATTGTATTATCGGTTGACTAAAAGGATCCAATCCATTATTATCGTTCTTTTTTTCAGATCAAATCAATATGCGATTGTCAAGTGAAAATCAAACAATTGATCAATGTATGTTGTAATATAAATGAATCAAAACAAATTTATCTTATTATTGTAGATGTCGTGTGTAGAAGTAAACTATATCAATCTGTTGAACAAAGGATTCTCATGGGAGGTTAGTGTCTATCTAATGTATTCCAGTTCGACATTGATGAATTCGATTGTTTCGAATAGGTATGAAGAATTGAAGTGTACATCATATAGACATATGATTTGTAGTTTCACTCAATTCCATAGTATTTAACATGAAACATATCAACAGTGTGTATGGA
This sequence comes from Schistosoma rodhaini, assembly GCA_944470415.2. NCBI lineage: Eukaryota > Metazoa > Platyhelminthes > Trematoda > Strigeidida > Schistosomatidae > Schistosoma > Schistosoma rodhaini. The sequence continues at coordinate 20,051,359 of OX104040.1, read as the reverse complement.
TTTCGACAGTATTTGAGTATTTCACAATGAACACGTTCAATATTCGATCAACTAACGTCAACTATGTATGCAAATGAGGTGATGGAATATACACCCACACAGAGAGAGAAAGAGAGTATGTTCAATAGACACATGTTAAACTGTTGGTTTTATACGAACATAAATACCGACATTACCTGATACGAAGTATCGCAATGAACATCTCAAAATTATTGTATTTTGATGGTTGTCCGGAAATTCTCACATCAATCAAGGTGTTTCAATGAACATACGAATAAAATATTTCGGAAGAAATAAGCAAATAAATAAATGATAGAATAGTGAAATATGATTACAGGTACACCTTGCTGACGAGTGCCAAGTAGCACGAAACCCTGGTCCATCTAATCACCGCTAGATGAGCATTCTAGAATGTCGACGTGTAGCTTCCTTATTGAATGAGTAAGAAGGACCACACATGTGCCTATCGGCTGTCCGAAATGATGATTTAATTTCAGTCAAACAACTATAAATACATGAAATTTTTGTACTATATATTGGACAATGTGTTGGGAATTACATTCATTCTTACTAGTCTTCTGTCTTCTCTCTTGCGACGTTGCGCGTTCCATCGTTCAAGTAGTATATTAGTACATGGCATAGCAAGAATCAAAGCCCTACATATAACAATCACTCAAATTTTATTTGTCAGTGTGTTTCATTGCAACTATAAACTCACCTATTCTGCAATGTTTAGAGTTTATCAGAGAAATAGAAATACAAGAAAAAATACATGGTAAGTCTGATTTCCTCCAGTGTATTAGTCGTGTTGGATAGCTGAAACAATGTCTATGATGAAGAACTCTCTTTGCTGCATATTTGTGATTCTGTAATCTTACCGAATGTATACCTTCATATTTGACTATTGAATTGTAGAAACAACTGTCAGAAATTCTCATATAATGAAGAAGTGTTTCAGTGAAGAACAGTCGGTTTATGAAAGTGAGTGCGAATACATACTGACGATTTGTTGGCACACAAGTTTCCATTGATTTATTCAAGTATCATGTGTTGTTTATCTTGTTGCCATTGTTCATCTTGTGAATTGTACGTGTGATCAGACTGTGGAATTCCACGTGATGGTGATGGTAGGTAGAAGTGACTGATGTGACTTATTTGAGTTGTATGCAACGTGATGGATGTATACGAGAGGGATACATCCAGACTGTTCACCCAATATCTTCTACGTTATTTCTGTTCTGGTAGTTGAAATCATGAGTCGATTGAAGCTAGCTCACCATGGAAATCATTTTTCAAATGATTGTGAGGATGACGATGGTTTACTCATTGTTTATAGATTGAACAACTCTTCAAACGAATATTATAATTCCACATAATTTTAATACATTTTCTGTAACATTTGAATTCTCCTTATCACATTTATATAGAATTGGTGGATAAATACACAAATGAAAAATGTCGATTGCCCGTTTCTAACAATATACATGGTAGATTTTGTAAATGAATATATTTGTGTTTATCATGCATACACATACTAATACTGACTTACATACTTACTTATTTTTATTTAAGCTTGCTACTCCCAATGGAACATAGAGCCGCCGACCAGCATTCACAAACTCATTCTGTCATGAGACTTCCTTTCTACTTCTATCCAGTTGTTTTTCAATCTTCTCATATCTGTCTCTATTTCTCGACGTAATGTGCTCGTTAGTCTTCCCCTTTTCCCTTGGCCTTCAGGATTCCATATGACTCAGTTGGCTACTTTCCTTAATGTCTGTTCCATCCACTTCCAGCGCTTCTTCCGGATTTCTTCCTCCAATTCGATCTCATTTGTTCTTTCCCACAATTTAATGTTGCTGATATTGTCTTGCCAACGACATCAAATACGTAAATCGTATCCATATATTTTTGTTTGTTAATAGATAGCGACCCAATACATTTCAAATTCTATCAACTTGATGGTCTAATAAGAGAACGACATGAAAGAGTGCGTATATGCAATATATATTTACGTGAGTATAGTAATTCTTCGTTATTCACTTCACTTATAATCAAACGATATTTTCATTAAAATCTGCATACTCGATCAATGTGTTCAATAATTCCATAATACAAATAGCAAGATTTCAATATTAAATTTGTTTTATACTACAATTATAAATTAGGAAATACCGAATTGTACTTAGTTTGTAACATACTTCAGCTTGTTACCCCTCGTACATGAGTACAGACCGCTCAACAGCACTCTCCATCCCACTCTATCCTGGTTTTTAACATGTCAAGTGAATTACAACAATATTCAAAATACAAGTCAATTAAACTTCGATACTATTAATTGATTTCATTTTCTTCAGAGTTTAATTCGATTGGCGATTTTTTTTAGTAAACTTTTTTGCGGGATGGGTTTGCTGACTACATGCTGAATTTTTCTCTTTTACACGGGCTTGTACCTGGCTGTAACTCTGGAGGTGTTATAGGCGGCGTTGATCTCTCCCGTGCCGGCAGTTGAATTCGGGCAGTCTGGGTGGGAGCTAGTAATCCGTCTATCATCAAGTAGGTACAGGTATTTATAAACATTTGTGTGAAATTCGGAGCTTTGATTCTTGGTCTGCCGTGTACTAATAGACTACTTGATCGATCTAACTCGCAACGTCGCAAGAGAGAAGAGAGAATATTAGTAAATGGGAATGTTATTCGCAACAAAGTGTGAAATATAGTGCAAAAACCTCACGCACTTATGATATTTCGACTGAATTTCAATCGTCATTTCGGACAGTCAATGGGCACACATGGGGTCATTCTTATCCATGCAATAGGGAAGCTACTAGTCGACATTCTAGAATGTTCCCCTAGTGATGATTGGATGGAATGTTTTCGGCTCTTTTCGGGCTTATTGAAGCTTGCTAGAGTTTGCCACCGAGCCATCCTTACACCACCCCTCTTTGAAATCTGTGACGTACGACTTTCTTTTTGGGTCTACATGAAACATTGTTGTTGCTCTATTTTTTTCTTTCAGCAGCCTTATCTGCTGTACGCTTTCACCCTGACGTTTTTCAAGTCGTTGATTGGGACCTTCTTTCGGGCTTTTCTGCGTTAAATCCACCAGCATGTGGAACGGTGATTATGTATCTGCTGTTTCTGTTCCATGATCCTTTCTAATCTGATTAATATCTCTGATACACTTTCCGTCCCTTCTCCTGACTCAATAAAGTACCTTCCCGATACGCCGTTTTACGACACCTGGTTCAAATTTCCGACCGCCTTGATATCACTTTACAAGCACTTTCTCACTTACCTTTAAGCTGCAGGTGCTCGTCTCATAACTCCGCCTGTAGCTCCTCTGGGGGTTACTGCTGGTCCCAAGCCCGGGTAAAGGAGGAGGGTTGGGCATGGGGTTAGCGACCCCATCCCGTAGAAAATCAACTCGCTAAAAAAACGCTAACCAGAAAAAATCATTCAAACCTTTCAAACTCTGCCCTGGGAGTAGAAGGAATAATTATGACGTCTCATGATGAAAGCCGAGTTCATTCGGAAGTCATGAAGCCGATGCACCTTCTTACAACCAGAGCGACAATTTATATAGGTACATGGAATGTCCGGACAATGTGGGAGACGGAAGTCTTCCAGATTGCTGCAGAAATGAGAAAATACAACCTGGAGGTTCTTGGAATCAGTGAAACGCATTGGACGCAGGTTGGACAACACGACTGCCTTCAGGAGAACTTCTGTTATACTCCGGTCATGAAGAAGAAAATGTCCCACATACACAAGGAGTTGCATTGATGCTGTCCAGAAAAGCACAAAATGCACTTATTGGATGGGAATCTCATGGACCAAGGATCATCAAAGCCTCCTTCAAAACAAAGAGAGAGGGCATTACAATGAACGTCATCCAATGCTATGCGCTTACCAATGACTACGATGAAGACGCTAAAGACCAATTCTACGATAGGCTGCAGTCGATCTTCGAGAAGTGCCCAACCAAGGACCCGACCATTTTGATGAGAGATTTCAATTCCAGGGTTGGGAAGGACAACACTGGATACGAAGATGTCATGGGACAACATGGACTGGGAGGAAGGAACGAAAACGGTGAGAGATTTGCAAACCTATGTGCCTTCAATAAACTGGTCATAGGTGGCACCATATTCCCACACAAAAACATACACAAAGCCACTTGGATTTCACCGGATCACACTACACAGAATCAAATCGACCATATCTGCATCAACAAAAAGTTCAGGAGGACGATGGAGGATGTGAGAACCAGGAGAGGAGCTGATATAGCATCCGATCACCATTTGCTGGTCGCCAAGATGAAACTAAAATTCAAGAAGCACTGGACAACGGTACGGACAACATCACAAAAGTTTAATTTGGCCTCTCTTCGAGATGCTGACAAACTCAACGAATTTTACACAGCCCTCAGCAACAGGTTCGAGGCCTTTCATGATCTACTCAATGGAGAGGGAACTACCATGGAGAGCAACTGGAAAGCTATCAAGGAGGCAATCGTTTCAACATGTCAGGAGGTTCTTGGCCTAAAGAAGCACCATCACAAGGAATGGATCACTGTTGGTACACTAAATAAAATTGAAGAAAGAAGGAACAAGAAGGCAGTAATCAATAACAACCGAACAAGAGCAGAAAAAGCCAACGCACAAGCCGAATACACAGAAGTAAACAAGCAAGTGAAGAGGAGCATCAGAACCGACAAACGTAAATATGTGGAAGATTTAGCAATGACAGCGGAAAAGGCTGCAAGAGAGGGAAACATGAGACAATTGTATGATACAACAAAGAAACTTGCTGGAAATTACCGTAAACCAGGACGACCAGTGAAAAGCAAGAAAGGCAAGGTTATCACCAACATTGAAGAACAACGAAACAAGTGGGTAGAACAATTCGGAGAACTCTTGAATCGACCAGCTCCACTGAACCCACCCAACATCGAAGCAGCACCCACGGACCTCACAATCGATGTTGACCCAACGACAATTGAAGAGATCAGCATGGCCATTAGACAAATCAAGAGCGGGACCAGACAACATCACGGCACAGGCACTGAAAGCAAATGTAGCAGCAATCGCCAAGATACTCCACGTCCTCTTCAGTAAGATTTGGGACGAAGAACAAGTACCAACAGACTGGAAAAAAGGACTTCTAATCAAAATACCAAAGAAAGATGATCTTAGCAAGTGCGACAACTACAGGGGCATCACTCTTCTCTCAATACCAGGAAAAGTCTTCAACCGAGTATTGTTGAACAGGATGAAGGATTCCGTGAACGCCCAACTTCGAGATCAACAAGCTGGATTTCGTAAGGATAGATCGTGCACAGATCAAATCGCAACTCTACGTATCATTGTGGAACGATCAATTGAATGGAATTCATCGCTCTACATCAACTTCATCGACTACGAGAAGGCATTTGATAGCGTGGACAGGATGACACTATGGAGGCTCCTTCGACACTATGGCGTGCCTGAGAAGATAGTCAATATCATACGGAACTCCTATGATGGACTAAACTGCCAAACCGTCCACGGAGGACAACTCACTGTCTCGTTTGAAGTAAAGACCGGTGTTAGGCAAGGTTGCTTACTCTCACCCTTTCTCTTTCTCCTGGTCATCGACTGGATCATGAAGACGTTAACATCTGGAGGATGTGGAAACCTTTACATATCTGGGCAGCATCATTGATGAACACGGTGGGTCAGATGCAGATGTGAGGGCGAGGATCGGTAAAGCAAGAGCAGCATACTTACAACTGAAAAACATCTGGAGCTCAGAACAATTGTGAACCAACACCAAGGTTAGAATTTTCAATACAAATGTCAAGACAGTTCTATTGTATGGGGCGGAGACGTGGAGAACTACGAAAGCCATCATCCAGAAGATACAAGTGTTTATTAACAGTTGGCTACGCAAGATACTTCGGATCCGATGGCCATACACTATCAGCAACATTCTATTGTGGGAGAGAACAAACCAGATTCCAGTGGAGAAAGGAATCAGGAAGAAGCGCTGGAAGTGGATAGGATACACATTGAGGAAATCACCTAACTGTGTCACAAGACAAACCCTCACACGGAATCCTGAAGGCCAAAGGAGAAGAGGAAGACTAAAGAACACATTACGCCGAGAAATAGAGACAGACATGAGAAGAATGAACAAGAACTGGATAGAACTAGAAAAGAAGGCCCAGGACAGATTGGGTTGGAGAATGCTGGTCGGCGGCCTATGCTCCATTGGGAGTAACAGGCGAAAGTAAGTAAATAAGTAAGCTCGTCTCATACTCGTGTGCAGGTTTTATTGTTTTCTTGGGTGGCAATATTTTGTCAAATAGAACTGAGTTCTTTGCTGCTTCTAGACATGATTCGCATCTGTGGCGCAAGTGTTCTATATCTTAGTCCATAGAAGGCCAGGTGATGCCAGTGATTTCGTTATGCTCATTAGGGGTGCCCGATATAAAACTGTTTGAGTACTCGTCTGCGGAGAGTGCTTGGGATAACAATGCAGTGGCCAAACATGATACAAGAATTGATAATTGTGAGAGATTCCCTTCGACGGAAGTATTACAAAATCTCTCATTGCAATCGTTCTGAAGGTCACTTATTGATTAGAAAATGGCGAATAGTCTTCAAGGCATTATCTTTTTAGCTTGCTTCTTTAATATTTTCAAATGTAATCGGCATGCCATATTTAACTTCTCTCCGTATGCACTGTGTGCTGAGTTGTTGGGAGCACCAAGGGTTTGCCAATGTGACTCCATGTTTTCCGGCTAATGAGTGAAATGTCTGAGGCAGTGTCCAGCTGCCACAACATGTTTCTTAATGTCCTCTGAGCTGACATCTAATGCACCGGTAGTTTCTGTATAGGCAGAACCTTTTGTAATGCAGCTCTCCGCTAAACCAACATGCGGATGGAGGCTTCCAAATGGTTGGGTTCTGCTTTTGCACATAGGAATCTTCTTTCCCACTTACTGCCTGCACACAAGGGAGTCCACCATTATTTTCTACCATGGAGGTGTCATTTTTCAAGCTCACCAGACACTGACATTCAGTAGTCACCTCCTGAAGGGTGATATTAGAACACTGTTCAATTTTACTCAGAATTCTGGTTCTGATGTCAACATCTTCTAGAGGCTGTAAGTTGCATACAAAAACAAGACATTTTAATTGATATTCTGTAATTGCTGATAGTTTAAAACGCTCATATTCACGATTTACTATGCTGGCATGTTGCACCCAGTCGTCGTTGCCAGCTTTTACTATATTCAGGCTCTGATACCGAATATTGAATGAAAAAGACTGTTCACCGAAACTTTGCGACAAAATATTAACAGCTGCTTCAAATAAAAGTTCTCTTGGGTTCTTGGGAAGAATGTAATCTGTGTCTCGTTCATATTTAATAGTCCCCAGTTTTCGTAGTAGTGTGGTGTGGTCTACTTATATCCATATAAGTAGTATATGGTGTGGGTCAGACATAGAATGTATTTTGGCAGAAGACCGATGAGGAAAGAACTGAAATGAAACGCAATCGTTTGGAAAATGCATGAGCAATAGAATAAGAGAAGAAACTGTGAAGATTGAAACAATTGGTGAATGGTTGCTCAACTTCGTGGATCAGTTGAAGTTAGACATTAACACCGTTGGATGCCAGCTCAGTGGTCTATCGGTTAAGGGCTTCGGCTCGAAACTGGTAGGTCCTGGGTTCGAATCTCGCGCGAGCGGGTTCGTGGATGCGCACAATTTGCAAATTGGCTGTTCATTGTTTGGTTATCAGAATTTACTGAGATAGTCTGTAATCTTTGCTTAAATGCATTCGGTTGTCCCCAGTCGTGTTCTGTTCACTACAGTAGTACTCTGACCTTGGCGGCGTCATCGAACGTCTCTAGGTCAACGTTAAATACATCTTCATATTTCTTGTGCCAGGATTCGAATGTTACGCCTGATAAACCATCAAAATGAAATTCATGAATGGAATAAATGGTGTAATCAGCATGTGATTTAGAAGAACCATCTGTAAGTCCATTCCTGTTGAGGTTCATTTGCTGCGTTAGTGTTTCAAGAATATGAATCTGGAACTGTTCGAAACATTTTTCATGGCGCTCTAGAAAAGCTTCAAATTGATCAAAGGTAACAGACATTCTGATAAATTGGCCCGCAATCGACACGCAAAATACTCAATATTCATTGGCCGGATGCTATCAGTAACAGCCTACTGTGAGAGAGGACAAAACAGCTTCCAACTGAAGAGGAAATTAGGAAAAGATGTTGAAAGTGGATAGGACGTGCATTGAGGAAATTACCAAACTGAATCACGGGGCAAGCCCTGACTTGGGATCCAGAAGGGAAGCGGAAGAGATGAAGGCCGAATAACACATTACGCCGGGAAATAGAAGCAGATATGAAAAGGATGAATGTTCACTGGAAAGTATTGCCCAAGACAGAGTTGGATGAAAATTGTTAGTGAGCGGCCTGTGCTCCTCCACGAGGGGTAACAGGCGTAAGTAGATAGGTAAGTGAGTAAGATTTTCAAAATAACATACCAATATTTCTCATTCAGTTCATCGATCCAAATCGTAGTCATTTGGGGCCATACTATCACTACATTAAGAAACGTATAATCTACATAAAAAGACTGAACATTCAACATATATTCATCCGGTATTGTTTATTTGAATCTGCTTATTGATGTTTAGAACTAAAATTGATCAGTCTCTTATTGGCATATGTGCATACTATGAGTATTGCATCGACATAACCTTAATTCATAAGCATTATAAGCGAAGATGAATAGTGGCTAGTTGTGGAATCCAGGACGTGCGCTACTTTGTCCCCTTTCGTACTCGTCAGCTGGATGTGCTTACAATATACACAGTATTCACATATGCCAATAAGAGACTGATCAATTACAGTCCTAAACGTCAATGGGAAGATACAAACAAACAATACCGTGTGAATTAAAACTTTACCCGATTGCACAGGCCGGTGGCTATCAGGACTCAGTAGCTGAGTGGATAACGCGATGGCGTTTGAAGCGAGTAGTACTGATTTTGAGTCCCAGAGTGAACATCAACTCTAGGATGCAGGTACATCCAGCTGATGAGTTCCAAAATAGAAAGAAACACACGTCCTGGATCCCACTGCTAGCCACTAACCATCTTTGTTTGTAACCTTTTATTTTTGTTCTCTTACATTTTAGTTTCACATAATATTTTACAAAATATTCATCAACAAATTGATAATCAGTTGAAGCAACGTCAGTTGGTAACCTTGTTTTTTTTTGTTAAGATTTTTTATTGATTGACTAACATGTACGCTAAAGTCAGTAAACTGAATGTAATACCATCTGACTGGTAGCAATCACTGATTGTCCCAATATATAAGAAAGGACCAAAATCATCCTGTGACAACCATAGAGGGATTAGTTTGATCAATATAGCATCTAAAATACTAGCCTCAATAATTATCAGGAGCTTAACAAAGACTCGTGACTGCAAACACAGACTGGCTTCAGACCTGGTCGTAACTGCATCGACCACATATTCACTAATCGTCAGGTTTTAGAACAGGCATGAAGTCGACTCTGTCGACCGAGAGATTTTTGGCAGCGTCTGTACTTGCAAGGTGTACCTCAGAAGTACATAAACCTTGTCATTACTTTTTACTAAAACTCAAACAGTCGAGTCAGAGCTTATGGCGAACTGTCATTTGGTTTTGCAACATCAACAAGTGTTCGACAAGGCTGTCCAATATCTCTATTTCCTTTTAATTTCATTGAAGACCAACTGCTGGTAATGGCTTTCTAGTCGACTGGATTTTCAGAACAGATCTCTATTATAAAGAAAGTCCACTTATCGACTTGGAACACGCAGATGACATAGTCCTGTTTCGTGAAGACTCTAACAAAATGCAGTGTTTTAATAGCACTGAGCAACAAAACCGGGATATTTAAAATGCGTTTCTCTCCCTCGAAATGCAAGTTATTGCTTCAGGGCTGGTCCGCGTCAACACCTGAACTAAGGATAGGGAGTGAAGTAGTCAAACGCGTTGACAACCCCACTTACCTTGGAAGTCATACCAACTATAATGAGTTGGTGTCTGACGAAATCCCTGTACGGATTCAAAATGCTCGGTGGACTTTTATCAACTTATACCACTTATGGCGAATGCGCGATATCTGTCTATCAATTAAGAGATGGGTGTACTGCGCAGCAGTTCGTTCTGTTCTACTTTACGGTTGTGAAACGTGGCCATTAAGAGTAGAGGATACTCTTAAGTTACTAGTATTTGACCTCAGATGTCTTAGAAATATTGCTAACATCTGCCTGGTAAGTAATAACAACGTTGGATCCAGGGTATTAGGGAATCATGGTAAATCGGTTGATGAGGTTGTAAATCCTCATAGAGTGAGATAGTAAAGCCATGTGTTACGTATTTCTGAACACCGATTACCACGACATTCAATGCTGACTAGTGTTGGAGACAGAAGAAATTTAGGGGTGGTCAAACCAAAACGTGGTATCAGATCAAAAAGTCAATAACTGTTGGTGTGAACCATGTTGATAGGTGCGGACTACTTGATTGGGTCTACGCGACTGTCGTAATCAATGGTTGAAGACTCTGAGTGACAAGACTCAGAATCTATCACAATTTCCTCGGTGTATACACTCTTCATCTTCTCTTAATCTATGAGATTAAAATTACTTTATACCTTTCTTTCTGCGAACTTATTTTTTCTTTCTCTATCATATCCATATATGCAATGTTTCTTTTATAAATTACTACCATTGAAGTAACTACTTCAATGAATTTGATGTTCATCATGTTGTGGTGATGAGTTGTGGCAACTTCGACCGATGCATACATGTATCTGGTAATACGTTGTAGTTAACTTACTGAGATTATATATCGTAAATTAATATCATTGTTCATTATTCCAATGTTTATTAAGTTAATTTGATCAACTTTGTACTTAACGATATATCTCCCTATTTTTTTCATTTTCAGTGAATACTTGACTATGAAATAGTAAACCTTCACATATATTTGTTAATAAGACATTTACAGTTATTGTTACATTTTATGATGTAATAATAAATGATTTCTTATTTACTTTATTAAATCCCTTTTGTGAATGAGAAGTATCCTGAATGAACACTAGATTAGGTACCTAAGCTAAATCTATACAGTGACTTGAATACGAGAAAAAAGCTACGAAATATGGAAGAAACGCTTTAACCAAATGTTTGCTTATTTACAGAAAATCTAGGGTATTCATAGAACTTTAGATGACTTTGGGCTTCTAGAAAATCCTAGGACGCTACTAATTATAGTAGCAGTATATGTAATCATCCAATCAGAAACGTGGCATGTGGAACGTTTTAGTTTCTAGAGTTCCTAACTTCCACAAACCATAATTCCGGCACATAAATTTCCTAGAAAACAATAACCACAGTATATTTGATTTATATGACAGACTACTTAAAAGAAAGATGAGTAATATAAACATTAAAAGATAAAACAAGTAAAGAATGGGTCATGCTAAATAGTTTAGGTTCGTTCAATTTGTACTCCTGTAAAATCAACCTTAGGGTACTGTATAATTGATTGTGTTTCATATAAAATCCTGAAACCAGAATATATAATTGTACGCGAAGATGGGTAGTGGCAAGTAGTGTAATGCAGGACGCGCGTTTCATCCTATTTGAGAATCGTCAGCTGGATGTACTTGCATCTCAGAGTTGATGTTCACTCTGGGACTCGAAGCCAGTAGTTTCGCTTCAAACGCCATCGCGTCAAAATATAGTAATTATAGGTGCTAAAGGTTTAAATATGATTGAATTGCCAAGTTGTCAATAGGTTATTTCATAGTTGAAACAGTCAGAAAAAAGGGTACACAATTCGTGCATTTAAATGAGAGTAAGATAGAAGGAGAGAACACTATCAAGTCATTGGGAAATAAATGTAATTTACCGAAATAATTGCTATTTAGGAAGTCATTTCAAAATAAGAGAAACCGTAAATAAACCACGGAGAATAAATGAACAACTATTGTTAAATATGTGAGAATGAACCAATGTGCCGAAATAAGAGACAAATAGTATGAACCAACTTATTTGTTAGAAAAAATGCCGAATGTAGAACAATCGATAGCATTAAATCTGGGTTTTTTTATAGTTTAGACCATATATCAATGGAAGTTAGATCACCATGGAAAACCTGAAAGTACACTAGACAATCGTTTCGTACTATTGTGGGACTACTCAGCAGTGCTCATCCATGATCTCACGTCGCAAGATTCTAACCCAGGACCTATCAATTTCGCGTGCGAGCGCTTAACCTTTAGACCACTGAGTCGGCCGGCATCCAACGGTGTTAACGTCTAACTTCAACCGATCCACGATATTGAGCGACACATCCACCATTGCCTTCAGTGAGTTAATATACCACAACAGACCCGGTTGAACTCCACTGGTCACTACTTCTCACTAGAACTCAAGGAAATACCTTATGGAGCCAGTCTCAACTATTAAAAAATCACTATGATATCCACAAAGCCCTTTCTGATATTAAATTTGTTGCATAAAATGTGAACTACTGATTAATATAAAGTAGTGTAGTTCTAAATACAGTTTAAATAAATGTTTGTGATTACATATTAGAATGAATAATTGCATTACAGTTCACTTTCGTCATATTAAATTCAAATATTAAACGAGAAAACATAACGTATGGTTGACTTATTGCTTTTTAGTATGAACTTGATTTCAAAATGGTTGAGCTGAACCAGATCGAAAAAATTTAATGGTTCAATAATAATGGAAGTACAAGTATATGTTCTTCAGAAGATTTGTTTGAATCTTGCGAGGCGGGATCGTGGATTCGCACTGCCACTGAGGAGTCCCACAATAGGACGAAACGATCGTCCAGTGGTTCAAGATTGACCATGGTGGTCTAGCTTTAATTGACTCATGATCTCAACTATAATAACATTTAGCTCAGCATTTTAAGAGTGTTGTAATAGTAGTGATTTATGACTCTTATTCAATATATTAGAGAATTATATAAGTTCGCTTTATACAATTTACGGAAGCACTGGAATTTGAGAACATCACTAACTTGTCTACTGATTGTTAATGGTCTGGAAATCGATTCAGGTTAAGATTAAAGTACCTTGTTATGTTTGTCTCCCTGTTATCTAACTGACAGCTAATTCTAAATGACAGTTAACTTATGTAGATAGTTATTTTGATGTTTGCTATCACTAAAGTGATATTATCAGTCAATCAGTCAATTCCAAAAAACAATAACTATGAATATGACTTGAAAGTGAAACATTTTTGTAAACATTTTGTCGTAAAATTTATTTGTCAAAGAAACAATGTGGTTCATGCATGCATTTAAACACTGGGTTCAATGGTGCTTCTTAATCACAACAACATTACTAATAACCTATTGTTTTTATCTATCGAGGAGATTTAAAGGTTATAAGAGCATAGTTTGCATACCCTGAGTCTCTATTGAACTTTGTCATAAGCAATCCCTTACAGTTGCTATTCACTGTCTGCTTCAGATTATTGATGCAATATGTTCCTTTGTCTTCCTCCTCCTTCAGGAATCCAATTTGATGACTTCTGCATCGTCTGTATTTTGAAGCATCTACTCCATTTCCTTATTCCTTATTCCTTTGGAAGTTGTTTTGTTTTCTCTCATAGAATATTGTTATTGATGGTATCTGACAAACGGACATTGAGTTATATGAGTAGAAATTTGTTTAAAAATACTTTCATATTTTAATTATGATCGTGGCAGTTCTCCAAGTTTCAGCTCCATACATCTAAGCTGTCTTGATTTCCGTATTGAAGGTTCTGACTTTGATCTTGGCTGACGGTCGTTTTGAGTTCTGCAATTACAAGAACGTTGCCATTGATTTGCGAATTGTTAGATCTAAATCTGCATCAGATCCTCATAGTTTATCGATGATTCTGTACATGAACGCAGACGTTCACACCACTATTAGAACGTCTCCATCAACTTTATTCGGGTTGGTGTTTTCTGCGTTGTATTTCAGGATCTTCTTTTTTCCCTTTTGTGTATGTTGAACTGTAATGCTTCAGAGGCTGCGCCTAAATTTACTGTCTATATCCAGATTTGTTACCGTTAATAAGTTGGACAGCTATGTCATCTGCATGGTCTTGATAGTCTAGATGAATTGTTCATTGTATTCCATGCTTTACCTGTGATGCGGAGGTCTTCATAATCCAGTCAACCGCCAGAATAAAGAGGAAGGTCAAAAGTAGGCAGCTCTGATTGGCACAGGTCTTCACTTGTAGTTCATCTGTCAGCTATCCCCCATGCACGACGTTGCACTGTAGTCCTTCGTATGAATTCTGAATGATGTTGACGATCGTCTCAGGTACACCGTAGTGTCGTAGAAGTTCCCATATGGTCCTCCTACCGACACCATAAAACGCCCTCTCATGGTCAAGGAATTTGATGCATAGTGACGAATTCTATTCAACTAACTGCTCAACAATCATGTGCATCGTTGCGATTTGATTTGTGGACGACCTTCCTTACAAAATCCAGCTTGCTGTCCTTAATGTTTTGAGCTTATTGATTCCTTCATCCGGTTGAGTAAAACTCCGTTGAAAACGTTTTGGGGTAGTGTTAGTAGTGTGATGCCTCTGTAGTTTTCACATTTGCTCAGATCTCCATTCTTTGAAATCTTTATGTGACACTGGTTTCTCCTTAAAAATCTTCCTGATAGAAAGTTAAGCATGCTTGCAGTTACTTCTATGTCTGAATTAAATGCTACAGCTAGTATAGCGTCAGATCCTTCTGCTTTACCACTCTCTAATTGTCAGATAGCCGGCATCCAATGGTGTTAATGTCTAACTTCAACTAATCCACGATATTGCGTAACCGTCCTTCATTGTTCTCAACGAGTAGCTACTTCATAACAGACACAGATGAACTCCCTTGGTTACAACTTTTCACTAGAACTCCAGGAAATCCATATTGAAGCTAGTCACTAGTGAGCACATGGTATTTATCAGTATTGGATTATGGATATTTTTTCGCTTTAACTGGATTTATTCCAGCTCAAGTAATTGCCAAGAGGCACTTAGAAAACCTAAACACAACAGTAGGTCTGTTTCTGATGTGACAGACAACAACTTGGCTACCCAAGTCATTGGCAATCATCCAGGATTTCATAGTGCATATAACTCAACTGTGATCACTACTTCAATGAAATGTGAAAAAATCGGGACAGATCAAGTAAAAGCAACGACATAATATTTCTAAAGAAAAGCCAACCCACCAAACAGTCGATTAGAAATTAAAGACTGATTCGGTCAGTTATCTTTTATAGAGTCAAGAATAGTATAAGCCAAGAACCCAGAACTCCTTTTGAGTATAACATTAGGTCCATAAAAGAGCTAGTAAATCAGTTAATATATTCTATTAAGAAATATGACTCGAAATACATTGAACTCAAATATTACAGAATTACTGTGGTGTGGGTTACTGATATCCATATAAGTAGCATATGGTGATGATCGGGCATTGAATGTATTTCAGTAGAAGATCGATAAGGTGAGAACTGGAACGGCACGCCATTAGTACGAAAATGCATGAACAATTATAATCGGCGACTATGGAGCAATATTTGCAGAAGAAACAGTCAAATTGTGACAATCGATTGTTATTTTGCAAATTAACTGTTCACTATATGGTTCTCATAAGACTAAAGAACACATTACGTCGAGAAATAGAGACAAAGATGAGAACAATGAACAAAAACTGGATAGAACTAGAAAGGGAGGCTCAGGACAGAGTGGATTGGTGAACGTTGGTAGGTGACCTATGCTCCATTGGGAGTAACAGGCGTAAGTAATATGGTTTTCATATTTTAATGAGATATTCTGTAATGCTGGCTAAAAATACATTTGATTGTCTCCCACTCGTGTTCTTGTTCACTACAATACTACGAAAGTAATAAGAGGTAAAATATCGAATGTTTCTAAATATATCATTCAGTAATGAATTGTTATAACTTGTGGGCGAGTAAATACCCCATTAACATACGAATGTGATAAGACCGCTAATTAGAGAGCAGCGAATTATCGATTGGAACAGTGACACACGGAAACTGTACGAGCAATGTAGACTACATATCTGTGGTAAGATGGTGGTTGAAGAGGTGGTCAACAGGAAACCCTGGACCCGGGTTTCGTGCTACTTGGCACTCGTCAGCAAGGTGTACCTGTAATCCTGAGGGAACTGATGCTCCCTGGCGGATTCGATCCCGCGTCGAGCCACCTAGACTGGTGGCCACATTGCAACTCGATCGATAGACTTCGATCAGCACTAAGAAGGACCTGATATGCCTGAGGTTGATCACCACCCAGTTATCAATCAATTGTGATTACATATCTGTCCTGTTATCTGCCTAGCCCAACCAGTTAAGTCCAGAACACCAATAACAGCTTCTGTAGTATGAATCATTGTATTTTAAACATACTGAGTTCATATACTAATTGTATCATAAAATAGAAAATAACATGTGTACAAGGAAGGTCAGTGTGTATTGGTTAACAGGAGGTCAAATGTTCTATACTGACAATTTTGGTAAATAAATTAATACTTCGATTACATAACACAACTACTTTCAAAATAAATGGTCATATCTTATAGACCATGATATAATATAAGTATCAGTCGTTTCTTCTGTTATATCAAGAATAAATTCTCGATAACCATGGACTGTTATATCAGTGTGATTATCTAAAATGGGAGTTGATTTTCAGCCAAACATGTTATTACTGATTTAATAAATAGTAGGCAGTCTTGTATTGCATAAATTGTTTAAAAAAGATTTCATTTAAGTTATGCACAGACTATTGTCTTGTAAAGTGATTTCGTTGATATTTCATCAATTCACTACAGAAAAGTAGCCAAAGTAATCACAAAGTGTATAAATAGCCCGATCTATAATCCAGACTATAATAGAGTTCAGTTGTAATAAAACCGATTTCTTTAAGATTATTTATTTAAACACATCAATATCGATACAAGGAAGTACCAGATATATATTCGCCACACAAATCTCATTTCATTTGTGTGAGGGCTGTGATACTGCCCAGGTGCCCAGATCGAAGCAGGTGGTTTTCTACGGAGCCACACACTGAGCATTTGACCTAAAGGTCTGATCCACATGGTAGTGGAGCATCGTAAGGAGATGTAGTCCCATGGTAGCAGGTGAGTAATGATTGATTCATACTCCATTCGTTCCCTAAGGATATTGGAGATCATGTGCACCAATGGTTTAGAATGAGGGTTTTCCAACTCCCCTAGGTGGACTTTCCATATCCACAAATCCGGTTGATGCGCCGGACATTGGCTTTTCGTCCTCTCAATTTCGTAAACAACAGTAGTGCCACGTGAAATCAATGAGTATGACTTCCCTGGTAGAGGCTATATACGCGTGGCCATGTGACAGCATTTGGAGAGGGAGAGCGGACTCTCCCCACTCTCAGCCGTATCAGGGCATTTGGGGACTTGAACAATTCATAACAAACCTTCAGAAAACTCAAAATCTATATAAATCCATCAGATACATTTAAATTTCATGATGATCATTTTAGCGATAAATTCTTAATTTTGATGATCTAGTTTGTGTTGATTGGTTAATAAGCGGCATGAATATTTTAAGGTAACTCTACAAAGTCAGTGAAAATTGGTATTGCGAATGTTTTCAAATGTTTTTTTTACATGTAATATCTGAATTCTTAAGTCGAGTAAATCTAGATCATCCATGAAAACTTGAATCCATTGGATGAACGTTTCATCGTAATATGGGACTCCTCAAAAGCTCACATCCATTATCACACATGTAGGACTCGAACCCAAGACATTCGGTCTAGTTCACGAAGGCTTAATCTTCAATAAATGTGTGACATCAAGTATTGTATATAATGAATGTATAACCTCCTATTTGACTGAATCTCAACACATTTATTTTGTATGATTAAAATGGGGTTTTTGGAGATTATGGGGATTTTAATACTTGAATTTATGAGTTGATGTAAGCTAGACCACTGTCGTAAACCTAGAAGCACTAAATGACCGTTTCGTCCAGTGTATGAGACCCCTCAGAATTACGCATCCACGATCCCACATCAATGGGGTTCAAACCCAGGACTTCGGTCTCATTCACGAACGACTAACCTTTAGACCACTAAGCTCTCATACAACGTGTTCATTCCCCAACTTCAATTGATCCATGAATGGTTGCACAACAATCAATCAATTGTTCATCAATAGTTGTCTCTACGCGACACAGATTGAAATCCAATGGTCATGGCTTCTCACTAGATTCCCAGGGAATCATCTTGAAGACAGTCACTAGTGAGCACATGATTATTATTATGATTATTCACTCGGTATTGTTTGTTTGAATCATTCCATTGATATTTAGGACTGCAATTGATCAGTCTCTTATCAGCATATGTGCATACTGTGAGTGTTGCCTAGGTATAGCCTTGATTCACAAGCATGATAAGCAAAGATGTGAAATCTAGGACGCGCGTTTCGTCCTGTTTGGGACTCATCAGCTAAATGTACCTGTATCTCAGAATTGATGTTCACTCTGGGACTCCAAACCAGTAGCACTCGCTTCAAACGCAATCGCGTTATCCACTTAGCTACTAAGTCCTGATAGCCACTTGTTTGTACAAAGGGGTGGTCTCAAGATATACGATCAATGCTTCAAAAAAACCTATGATTCAGGTTTTCAATGGGGGTCTAGCTTCAATTGACTCACGCTTTCAACTATGAAAATACTAAATCTCCACAAACCCCTTCTGATAACGAATACCAGTAGCCTACAAATATCGTCTACTGTTATCGGCCATGTTTCACTGCCATAAAGTAGGACGGAACAAATTGTTGCGCTGTAAACCCGTTCTTTGGTTGCTAGACGGATATATCGCCTATGCCATAAATGACGCAAGTTGGCAAAAGCTAGACGAGCCTTGTGTATCTGTGCTGATATTTCATCACACACCAGACCACAAGGGTTGATGAGACTCACAAGATAAGTGAAGTAGTCAACATGCTCAACTGTTTCACTACCTATCATTAGTTTAGGTATCGATGCAACCCAATCCTGAAGTAATATTTTGCACTTCGAGGGAGAGAATCGCATCCCTCCTTGTGAGAAGGCAGCATCGCTGTTATGCTGATTGTCTGAAGGAAACACTTTATTGCTGTCACACCTCTGTACAATCAGCAGTACGACTTCGCCTTCGGACCTTGGGTTTGCTCCTTATAGTCTTACCACTCTTCAACCGACCTATCTGGTATGATAGGACCTTGAGTAACGATTGTTCCAGTCAGTATAGCTCGATTGATTCATCACGATAGACAAACCCGACCACCACATCAAAGTATCAGCAACGGTCAGGATCGGCTATATTTCTCATTGATAATCTAGTTTATATATATATCAACTTATGAATTCAATAACTAGTTTAATGAATATTATTCAATTGATACATCTATATATGTGCACTTTATTTAAAACCTTATTTAACACTATCAGTTATCTTTTACTGAATAGAAAATGATAATACACATAGTTACACAATTATAATGTGACATAATCAATAATCAATAAAAATCTATCAAAAAAAAAACAAAAAAAGGAATGTCCCTTAAAGAGGAGATTTACTATTCTGGTCTAAATGTTTATTATTATAGAATAGAAAAAAAAATTTTTTTTTTTATCTTTTAGTACATATAGTTACTATGTAAAAATATTAAATGTATTAAACATGAAGTACTTCTTCATTTGTGTAACCCCTTTTTTTCTTATGAACTATTGAAGATGAACGCACACACCCACACACACTTACACACACACACGCATACATACACACATGGATACACACATAGATACATGCATAGATACACATGTAGATGGACGAACTCTCGCACACATTTACACACATATACATACACACATAGAAACATTCATACATAGATACAAACATAGATACACAATGATCCTGTATTAGAATAGTACTGAAAATGTATTACCTAATAATATATGATGCAATAATAATGAATATAAATGTGTCTATTGTATATGGTGTATTTGTGTAAATATGATTAATGTACTTCTGTCTATGTAACTTATATTCAATTATGATCTAAAGTTCATGGTCATCAATAAAGAAAAAAAAAAAGAAACTTTCTTAATTTATTACTGAAATATAAAAATTTATTATTATAAGTAGTACATATATAGATTTGTTAAGTAATATAAATAATAATGATATGATGAATGGATTATCAACATCAAGATCAGAATATTCAATGCAGATGTTAAGATAGTTCTACTGTAATGGGGCGGAGACGTGAAGAACTACGAAGGGCATCATTCAGAAGATACAGTTGTATTGTGAACACATGTCTACGCAAGATATTTCGGATCCGTTGACCAGGTACTATCAGCAACATTCTACTGTGGGTTAGAACAAAACAGATTTCAGAGGAGGAAGGAATCAGAAGAATGGCTGTAAGTGAATAGGACACACATTGAGGAAATCACCCAACTGTGTCACAAGACAAGCCTTCACAAGAAATCTTGAAGGCCAAAGGAGAAGATTAAGACCAAAGAACATATTACGTCGAGAAACAGAGACAGACATGAGAAGAATGAACAACAACTGCATAGAACTAGAAAGAAAGTCCTATGACAGAGTAGGTTGGAGAATGATGGTCGGCGGAATATGCTCCATTGGGAGTAACAGACGTAAGTAAGTATGAATGGATTAATGTTATAACAAAATTGAAAATCTGGAAGTACTAGAAGATTGTTTCGTTCTAGTATGTGACTTCTCAGAAGTGTACATATATACTATTAAGTACTTAGGACTTGAACTTAGGACCTTCGATTTCGTGCACTGTTAAGAAGTCCCATATTAGAACGAAACAACTGTTCAGTGCTTTCAGATTTTTTAATTCTGGTATAAGATTGATGGACCCATAATCTCAATCAGAACTTAGCAATATTCAAAACCTTATGCTTACTTACTTACGTCTGTTACCCTTCGTGGAGGAGCATAGAATGCCCGCCAGCATTCTCCATCCAATCCTGTCCTGGGCGATCCTTTCCAGTTCTTTCCAGTTGTTATTCATCCTATTCATATCTGTCACTATTTCCTGGCGTAATGTGTTCTTTGGCCTTCATCTTTTTCGGTTCCATCCAGGATTTCAAGTTAAGGCTTTCCTAGTGCTACAGTTGGGTGATTTCCTAAATGTATGTCCTATCCACTTCCAATGCCTTTTCTTAATTTCCTCTTCATCTGGAAGCTGGTTTGTCCTCTCCCATAAAACGCTGTGGCTGATAGTATCCGGTTAGTGAATCCCAATGGACCATAGACCGCCGACCACCATTCTCCGATTCACTCTGTCATGAAACTTCCTTTCTAGTTCTATTCAATTTTTGTTCATTCTTCTTCCTATGTCTGTCTCAATTTCTCGACGTAATATGTTCTTTAATCTTCCACTTCTACTTTGGCGTTCAGTATTCCATGTAAGGGCTTGCCTTATAACGTAGTTGGCTACTTTCCTCAATGTATGTCCTATACACTTCCAACGTCTCTTTTTGATTTTTTCCTCCACTGCAATCTCACTTTTATTGTGTTACAATAGGTTGTTACTGATAGTTTCTGACAAACTAACCAAAAGTAATTTGCATTGACAATTGTTAATAAACACCTGTATCTTCTGAATGATGACTTTCGTAGTTATTCAGCTTTCCGCCTCATACAGTTGTACTATATCTTACACAAAAATCAATACACTTCTAAACAACTGACTTTTATTTCATAAGTGTTGACAAATCTTTAAATTCTATATTATAACAAAATTTCTTTTCTATATTGGTATTTAACCGATTCATTCATTCAACACAATTAATGACTTTAAAAGGTATTTTAACTTAGTCTAACCAATTAGAACAGAAATAATTTTGTATAATTTGAATATTGATTAATTATAATCTATGAATATTAATAACTCCGCCTGTAGCTCCTCCAGGGGCTACTGCCGGTCCCAAGCCCGGGTAAAGGAGGAGGGTTGGGCATGGGGTTAGCGACCCCATCCCGCAGAAAATCAACTCGCTAAAAAAACGCTAACCAGAAAAATTCATTCAAACCAAGTAATGAATATTAATATTGAGAGATGTAGCTTTGTATCCGTTTTACTAAACAACCTTAGATAGATTACACCAATGTATAGAGATAATATAGAATATGAAGTATTAGAATAAGAGGACTTCTTCGAGTCAACTGAATTATTTATTATCAGAAGGAGTTTTTGTGGATAATATAGTAATTTTATTAATTGAAATTATGAGTTAATTGAAGCTAGACCACTATGGAAAACCTGAAATTACTGGATGATCATTTCGTTCTATT
The DNA here is from genome assembly GCA_944470415.2 of Schistosoma rodhaini. NCBI lineage: Eukaryota > Metazoa > Platyhelminthes > Trematoda > Strigeidida > Schistosomatidae > Schistosoma > Schistosoma rodhaini. The sequence continues at coordinate 20,028,852 of OX104040.1, read as the reverse complement.
GTGGGACTTCTCAGTGGTAGTGTGCATCCATGATCCCGCCTCGCGAGATTTGAACCCAGGACCTAATAGAACACTTAACCGATATATCACTGAGCCGGCATCCAATTTAGTGGATTGGTTGAAGTTAGATATTAACATAGTTGGATGCCGGTTAAGTAGTCTATCAGTTAAGTGCTCTGGTAGGAGACTAGTAGATTCTGAGTTGGAATCTCGCGAGGCGTAATCGTGGATGCCCACTGCTAAGGAGTCCCATAATAGGACGAAACGGTCATTCAGTGCTTCCTGCTTTTCCATGGTAGTCTAGCTTCAATTGACTCATGATATCAACTCTATAAATTACTAAAATCTTCACAAAACCCCTTCTGATATTTATTATATATTTTATTGCTCATTTCAACAATTCACTTGAATAATATTAATAATAAGAATTGAATTAGAAGTACATACTAATGTAGTAATAATTTTTATATTCAGTCCTTAATAAACAAAATGACATAGTATCCTTAAATAGTTCATTAAAATTTTATCAGCATAAGGTTGTGAAGATGATAATGCTGAGGAGTCCCGCGATAGGACGAAACAGCTGTTCAAGTACTTCTAGATCTTTAATGATGATCTCACATTAATCAATTCATGATTTCAATCATTACAATTTTATCAGAAAGGGGGGTTGTGAAGAGTTTAGTAATTTTATAGTTGATAATAATCATATACTCATTAGTGACTGATTTCAAGAAATATTTCATGGAGTTCTAGTGAGAATCAGTGACCAGTGGAGTACAATCACGTTTGTTGTGTGATAGTAACTCACTGAAGACATTGGTGAATAGGAGAGCGATTTCGTGAATTGATTAAAGTTAGACATTAACACCATTGGGTGCCGGCCAACTCAGTTGTCTAGTGGTTAAGCGCTGGCGCGCGATATCGATAAAACCGGGGTTGGAATCTCGCGAGGTGTGACCGTGGATGCAAACTGCAGAGGAGTCCCACAATAGGATGAAACGACCGTCTAGTGCATTACAGTTTTAATCGATAATGAAGAAATTATCATTTTCGGTATCATCTTGAGAATTACTCATTAAAGGATGTATGTTTCAAGTCAGCTAAACTTAAAATTATGTAGATAATTTAAAGTTTTCAATATACCAATTGTAAATATTGTGCTTTGTGTTAGAATGATTTAAATAGAACTTCTAGGATGTAGTGAACTTCTTAACCTAATTTATTTATCATAGCTCTGTAGGGATTGTAAGGATAACCTTATTTACTAATCATTCTTAGTAAATATAAATATAAAGTATTAGAAAACTTGACACAAGCTCACTTAGTATTGTTTGTTTGAATATTCCCATTGATGCTTAGGACTGCAACTGTTCAGTCTCTTATTGATCATATTTGCATACTGTGTGTATTGCCTAGATATAGCCTAAATTCACAAGCATTGTAAGCAAAGATGGATATTGGAATCTAGGATTCGTGTTTCGTCCTACGCGGGACTCGTCAGCTGGATGTACCTACATCTCAGAGTTGATGTCCCGAATAGGTCGAAGCGCGCGCCCTGGATTCCACTGCTAGCCACTAACCATCTTTGCTTACAATACTTGAGACAAACTATTATCAACATACAACAGCTTGATTGTTGTTAGACACCTATTGATCAGTGAGTAGTAAAGAACATCATTTATGTTTAGTTCTTTGAGTTGACAGCTATCAATCAATTAAGTTGACTTGTGGTTACTGTTATAAATGAATAAACAACATATACACTGAATTTTCATTTCAGGTCATTGAAGATCAATCACAACCCAGATAGCTCAGATGTAAAGTCTTATATTATGAAACCTATTGACTCTGATTTGCATCTCATAGGATCCATAATTCACCTAGTGACTGAAAATACGCCTCAGTGGCAAGCACTGACTAGAACGAAACCCAATTTACTATCTCCAATTTCGGTTTGATCTTGTACATATGCTGTTTTTTATTTCATAGTATGATGTGGTCTTTTTGGTTGGTATATAAACCCAGTATGTTTTGAAATAAATGATGTTGAGATTTGTGTTCTGAACTTAACAGTCAGTTAGTCAGCTACAATGTAGGACCAGGCACATATATGCATCAGTCCAAGTTACCATACATCATTAGCACGACAAGATGAACACAGAATTCATAGTAGTTACTTTAGTGGTGGTAATATATAAGGGAAGATAAAGAGTATATACACCTACGCCATTGATTCTGTGCCATGTCACCTAGAGTCTCCAACCATTTGTTACGATAGTCGCGCAGACCACAACCAAGTAGTCTGCATCTACCAACATAGCATAAACTCGAACTTAGTGACTTTAAGCTTTGACTTAACAGATAGAGTTGGTCAGTAAGCAATGAACGATAAGGATTCTAGACTGCTCGTATGCATTTATGCTCCATTGGTTTAGTCGATAAATCACTGATCTGTAATTGTCCATATCCTTACGTTATATATTAATAGAGCACAAGCCTCTCCCCCCCCCACCAAGTTAACACAAGTTTAAGCTTACTCTCAAGTATAAACTTCATTTATAATGTCAAACCTATAAGATATATATATATATATATTATCTTGAACTCTATCATATATCTTTAGATGATTGTCTAATCTTTTAAATTCACTTAGTATTGTTTGTTTGAATCTTCCAATTGATGTTTTAGGATTGCAACTGATCAGTTTCTAATTAGCATATGTGCCTCTATATAGCCTAAATTCAACTGTGAGATGCAGGTTACATCCAGCTGACGAGTCCCGTGTAGGACGAAACCCACGTCCTGGATTCCACTATTAGCCACTATCCATCTTTGCTTACCATGCTTATGTTATATCTTTTGTCTAAACATCATTTTGTGTATTAGATTGTGAAATGAAAAATATTTTGTGTGAATTTTTTTCTATTTCAATCGAAAGATTTTTTTTTCAATTTGAGACAATATTAGGTCATTTGAATAAAAAAAATTTTAATGATTATATAGATTAATCACTTAGTTTTATTTGTGGTTAGCGTTTGTTTGTTTTTTTTTGTAAGCGAATTAGTTTTCTACTAGATGATGTCGGTGACCAAATGACTAACCCTCCTCGTTTATTCGGGATTAGGACAAGCAATAGTTTCAGAGAAGCTTCTGGTGGAGCCGTCATCCAGAAGATACAAGTGTTTATTAACAGTTGTCTAAACAAAATACTTCGGATACATTGACCAGACATTATTACCAACAACCTATCGTGGAAGAGAACAAGTGAGATTGCAGTGGAGGAAGAAGTGCTAGAAGTGTATAGGACATACATTGAGGGAAGTAGCCAACTGAATTTCAAGGCAAACCCTCACATGGATTCCTCAGGGTCTAAGGAGAAAAGGAGGACCAAAGAACGCATTACGCTAAGAAATGGAGACAGAGATGAGAGCGAACAGAGATTGGATAGAACTAGGAAGGAAGGCCTATGACAGTGTGGGTTGGAGAAACCACAGTACGAAACTGCAGCTAGCGTCAAGCAGCTATTTCTTTCTTGCATAAAGTTCTTCATTAGTTTATGGTCACACCTTAGGAGGTTAAACTTAAGGTTCTTAGGTTTGGTGGTGAGCAGAACACCAATTGGCAGGTGATGAAGAGTTAATTAGTCGGTAGTGGTCAAGAGCGAATTCTGTTTGTGTTAGGGATGCTAGACCTTCAGAAATCATTGGATAAACGTCTATTTTCTAACTTTTGTGGCGAGACTATAATTTATGGATGACCTTCGAGTGACGCTGAACTGACCTTGAGAGTGTCCACGTAATAACTAGGACCAAATGAGTTATAAACCAGTATGAAGAATTGGAATTATGATTTGCAGTTGATGGTTAAGGTTAGGATTTAGATTTTTAGTTTTCATCACGAGCTGACATCAGCTATACATTCAAAGCTCTATTTAGTCAAATGGATTAGTGAATTTCATGCCAAAATCTGAGACCTTTATCTAATACCTGATTGGGTCGTCCATAAATTATAGTTTCGCCACTTGTGCTATGGAAATTTGAATTTCTCATTTGCGCGCTAAAATCACCCATTTTTAGCTTCAGTTTATATTTCCCACTCGAAAGAATCTTAATATCACTGGTTCGTTTCCTCATTTACTATGCGACTTTTTGACGTTTTCCAAGGACACTTTCAACCTGTATATATACACATGAGGTGTGTGCTCGTCTTCTCAAGTTAACAGCTACTTGTGGAATATATATTTCTCCTCAGCTGAATCGTATCTTCTCTCCATAGCTAGCAAGGTTAGGGGGACAGAGGAATAACTTAGCTCGCCCTGATGTTGTGTTTGCTGACCTTCGTTCCGTTGTTTGGTTCTAGGTAATATCGTAATCTCTTGAAACTTAGCAGCTCGACATATTTATATCCGAGTTACCGATCGGCAAAAAAAAACATATCAGTAATCTTATTACAACTGATACGCTTGATAAGATTCAAACAGTTGTCAACCAACTTCACAGTTCAAAATGCTTCCACTTAGCTGTTCTAGTTTCTACTGACCTGTTGAGAACTCAACATGTTTACAACTGGCCTAACATTCAGCGGTGATCAAAATCATATTTGTCTAAATGAACCTGCTTCAACCACTCAATATCTCAGCATTGTACACGGAATGTTGATTTACTTAAAATGGTGGACACATTGCAACTTGATCGATAAATACTAAGGAATATTTATTTATTTATTTAAACACATAAATATTGGTACAAAGGGGCACCAGATATATATGCGACATACAAATCTCATTTGATCTTGTTCAATCAAGATACTCAATGTTCATTGGCCAGATACCATCAGTAATCAGCTCCCAATTGAAAAAGGAAATTAGGGAAAGACGTTTGAAGTGGATCGGACATAAATTGAAGAAATCGTAAAACTGTGCCACCAGGGGAACCCTAACATGAAATCGTGAAGGGAAAAGGAAAAGAGGGAGGCCAAACAACACATTACACCTGAAATAGTAGCAGATATGAAAAGGATAAATAGAAACTGGAAAGGATCGCCCAGGACAGGGTTGGATGGAAAATGCTGGTGGACATTCTATGCTCCTCGACGAAAGGTAACAGGCGTAAGTAAGTAATTAAATCAAATTATCATTGAAGTTACTATGTTACCCATTTATGTGACAGACAACGTAGATCCTTACCATTTATTCAGTATAATATACTACTTAAATCCATTCTTGAATCTGAATATGCTCAATCAATTACCTCAAAAAGCAATCAAATACAGTTGAATGACTTCATAAAGACGATTTGTAATTTCAATTATCTTTGGTATTTGATTACACAGAAGTGACTTCCTTTCAGATGTGTTCACGTGGTCCCTATGAAAATTTATAACTGGCAAAGTTCAAACATATCAAGATTGAAATAGTTATCACAGATAGGTAGTTGACGATCGTCTGGGTCAACAGGCGTACGAACTAGAATAGCACAGGTGAACTGTCCTGAGAGGCATTTTAGATGAAAACAGATTTAAAGATAATCGATTTATTATTTAAACTGTATAATGAATACATCTTAAGATAGGGTGAAGATGGAGAACAAATTAAATATAGTTTTCTCTCTATTGTAACCTAACTGTAAAGGTTTGCCGGTCGGCACGTTCTATATGTATATATCAGTGGACTAGAATTCAAAATTCACTATCTTTAATCATTCTGTTTTATACACTGATTTCTGAGGCTCTCCTTCATATAATATACCTGTTCAGGTATTTCTGTTATATAATCTGAATAATGCATTGAATGGTGTTGTAAACACAAAGATTCGAGATTAAAACATGTATAGTATTAAGATGGTGGTTGGAGGAAGTCAACAAGAAACTCTGGATCTAAGTTTCGCGCCCTTTGGCACTCGTCAGTAAAATATACCTGTAGTCTTAAGGGAACTGATGCATCCTGATGGATTCGACCCAATGTCACCCAGCTTCAGTCAGAGATATTACCACTGGGCTATCTGGGGTGCATCAATTCCCTCAAGATTATAGGTACACCTTATTGACGAGTGCCGAGTAACAGGAAACCTAGGTCCAGGGTTTCCAGTTGACTACCTCCAACCACCATCATAGTGCACGCAATTTCGAGTCACCTAAACTAATGGCCATACTGAAACTTGGTCGATAGGATTCAGTCTTCACTAAGAAGGAACTAACATACATGACATGAATCACTACCCAGTGATCAATCAATTGTAATTACATCTCAGTCCTACAGGAGGTCGGTCGCGGCCCGAGTAGCTCAGTGGTAACGTCTGTGACTGTGAAGCTGAGTGACGCGGGATCGAATCCGTTAGGGAGCACCAGTTCCCTCAAGATTACAGGTATACCTTGCTGACGAGTGCCAAGTAGCACGAAACCTGGATCCAGGGTTTCCTTATCACAATATAGTGCACGCAGTGTCGAGCCACCTAGACTAGTGGCCAAATTGCAACTTAATCGATAGTATTCGATCAGCAGTAAGAAGGACTTGACACGCATGACATTGATCACCACTCAATGATCATTCAATTGTATAAACAAATATAGTGTGTTAATTCATTTTATGCTAAATTCATACACGAGTCTAGTGACTTATTCACTATGCCAATATAATTGGTCCGTTCAGATAAGGATTAACTAATCTAATATTTGACCACAGATGTCTCGCATCTGCTGGGATCATTGGATAAGTAATAGTGAGGTTAGACACAGTGTATTAGGGAATGATGGTAAATCAGTTGATGAGTTTGTGAATCTACATCGACTGAGATGGTTGGGTCACGTGTTACGTATGCCTGAACACCGATTACCACAACTCGTTATGTTGACTACTGTAGGGGATGGTTGGAAGAGAGTTAGGGGCGACCAAACCAAAAAGTGGCATCAGTCCACAAAGTCACTAACTTCTAGTCTAAGCCATCTTGGTAAATGTAGACTACTTGGTTGGGTTCCGCGTGACTATCGTAATCAATGGTTGGAGACTCTAGGTGACATGGCTCAGAATCGATCACTATCCCTTAAACCTTGAGATTAAAATTGCTTCATATTTGTCTTCCTGTACCGTATACCCGTATATACAACCTATCTTTTATATACTACCACAACTAAATTATTTACTTCTATGAATTCTATGTTGATCTTCTTGTGCTAACGAGGTATGGCAACTCGAATTGATGCCTATATGTGAGCCTGGTCCTACGTTGTAGCTGACTGACTGACTGAACTAATCTCCTCAATGATGTGCAACTCATAGAAATAGATCAATATTTTGTTCATTGATAGTTAACAATTGATCAGTCTATAAAGAATGTCAAAGAATCTTTCGAAAGTTTGATAATCAGGTCAATCAGAAATCAATAAATACAACGACAACTACTCAATTTATCAACTATAAGGTCAAGAAACCGGGTTAAATGGGGATAACTGTCAAAATAATTATGAAATCATTCACAAAATAAAGGTCAATAAAAATCAGTTAAAAATCAAGTTTGACAAAATAAATTATTATTGATATTATTATCAAAAAGGTTTTTGTGGAGATTTCAATAGACCACCAAGGAAAACCTGAAAGCACTGGACGACAGTTTTGTCATATCGTGGGACTCCTCGGTGGCAGTGCACACCCACGAACTCGCCTCACGAGATTCGAACCCAAGACCCACCAGTCTCGCGCCAGAGCACTTAACCGATAGCTCACTGAGCTGGTATCCGATAATATATTCAAGAATTTGAATATATATCATTTCGATCTGCTACTGATGATGTTATCGAAGAAGAAACGCTATTGACCGTCGTAATAATAATTCATACCTCCACTAACGAAGACAATATATTATTATTATTATTCTAACCAGTTTGAAGGCATTAGTAACTTTGATAAGCTCAATCATTTACATAAACAGATTACTTGAATGGAATCTTATCATAATTTCTGTCTGATGGACAGAATATTTTACTGAAATGTTAGTCATAATGTAGAAGACTACATCTAATGATTGATATGTCATGAATAGATTGAAAGTTATGTGTATATTCTGATTGATGATGGTTAGATATTTATCAATTTAAACTCAGTTTAATGTTTATCTTATCGATTCAGGATAGTACTCAACTGCGTTACAAGGCAAGCCTTCATTTGGAATCCTCAAGGTCAACTTATTGATGCGACAGCTGTGATAATGCACAGGTGCCCAAACCGAAACAGGTGGCTTTCTTAGGGGGCCAAACACGGAGCCTTTGACCTAAAGATCTAATCCACAAGGCGGTGGGGCATCGTGAGGAGATGCAATCCCATGGCAGCCGGTGACCAACAATTGATTTATAGACCATTTGTTTCTTCAGGATACTGCAGACCATGTACACCATTGGTTTGGAATCAGGGTTTTTCAACTCCCCTAGGTGGACCCTCCGAGCCCACCAACTCGGTTAAAACGTCGTACATTCGCATTTCATCCTCTCACTTTCGTAAACAACACCCCCATCACGAGAAGGCAGTGAGTAGGACTTTCCTGGAAGGGGCTATATACGTGTGGCCATGTGAGAGCATTTGGAGAGGGAGAACGGACTCTCCCCAGGGAATTAGGGGGAAGAGGATGACTAAAGAACACATTACGCCGAGAAACGGAGACGGATATGAAAAAAGTTAGATAGAACTAGAAAGGAAAGTTCAGGATAGAGTGGTTTAGAGAATGCTGATCGGATGCCTATGCTCTGTTGGCGATAACAGAAGTAAGTAAGTTCAGAACGGCCTATGATCCTCGACCGAGGTTAACAGGCGTAAATAAGAAAAGTTATTTATTTTTTCATGTATTTTATTCAGAAAGGCCTTAAGAATTCATATCAATTTCTGTTTTCTGATTCCATAATTCAAATTCTTACATTTATCAACTGAAGGTTCATCGTAGACTGAAAAAAACATATACACTGCAATCAATTTGTAAATAACTCCACAATCTGTTCAGTTCATTAGATATTCCCAGAGGTCAATAATCAGTTCGAGATGTGGCATTAGTCTATAAGATCACTGATTGTTGGACTGTTTGATTGAATCCAAACTACGCAGTTATGTACCTTATAATCAGTAGTTAGAAATGATGAGTAACATGGATCAAAATCAGTAACAGGGACATGACTTCACTCACTTTTTACTTAGTTTGAATGTATTCTTTTATGCAAACTTTTTTTAAACGCTGTTTATCAATGTTAAGCCTTTCTAACTCTTCATGATCAACACACACCTCAATTCTTACAATTAAATCCCAAAAGTCAGACCTGTTTTCAGGAAAGAAAGGTTGTACATTGAATCAATTAATAAGTGAATATAAGTGTTGAAAAAACAACTTGGATTTCTCAAGAATGATATATTTATACATAAAGGAATACTTACTTACTTACGCCTGTTACTCTGTCATAGACCTTCCTTTCTAATTCTATCCAACTTTTGTTCATTCTTCTCATCTCTGTTTCCATTCCTCAGTGAAAGGTGTCCTGTAGTCTTCCTCTTCTCCTGTGGTCTTGAAGATTCCATGTGAGGGCTTGTCTTGTGACGCAATTGGGTGATTTCCGCAATGTGTATCCTATCCACTTCCAGCATTTCTTCCTCCTCTGGATGGAATCTGGTTTGTTCTCCCCCACAATAGCATGTTGCTGATAATGTCTGACCAACGGATCCGAAGTATCTTTCGTAGACAACTGTTAATAAACACTTGTATCTTCTGGATGATGATGGCTTTCGTAATTCTCCAGGTTTTCGCCGCATACAGTCTTAACATTCGTATTGAAAATTCTGATCTTGTCACTCGAATAACCCATTAATTTATGTATAAGAAGTTTGTATATCCGTATCAAAGTTAGTCATTGTATAATATAACAATTAGTTTTGAAGAATATTTGTTTACTTTTACTTTACTTATGCCTGTTACCCCTCGTCAAGGAGCATAGGCTGCTGACCAACAATCTCCAACTCACTCTGTCCAGAATTTTCCTTTCTATATCTATCCAATGGTTGTTCATTCTTCTCATATCTGTCTCTATTTCTCGGCATAATGTGTTCTTTAGTCATCCTTGACGACTCCAATTGAGGATTTGCCTTGTAACGCAGTTTTGTGCTTTCCTTAATCTATGTTCTATTCACTTATACTAAGGTTTAAATTGATTATATCTAACTGAATAAATACAATCATTCATATAATTGGGTATTTCAATTTACCTAAATTTTTGTATACAGTATGCTAAGTTATTATTTATTAATTTTTATAAAACTAAAATCATCACATGAACAGGAGAAAATTCTAACTTCTTCCTATTGATTTACCAATGCCTAGTAACATATGACTATACTTCAATTCAATGAAATGAAGAGATCAACGTTTTGTACTATGGTATATATATATATATATAGAGAGAGAGAGGGGGGGGGAGGGAGAGAAGGAAAGAGGAGGGGAGAAAGGGTGAGAAAGGATGAACAAATGTAGCATGACAGAAATGTACACGAATAGTAAACATCCAAAAGTATATTGTTTAATTACACAATAGGGAATAATTTAGTGATTATTATTTGTAAAAGAAAAAAGAAAACAATATTACAAATAACATAGAGACTTTGTATGTTAAACAAATTCACTAAATCAGTTAATGAAGTTGTGAATCTTCATTGACTAAGATGGTTGAGCCAAGTGTTACATATGCTTAAACACCGATTACCACAACTCGTTATGTTGACTACTGTAGGGGATGGTTGGAAGAGAGTTAGGGGCGGCCAAACCAAAACATGGCATCAGTCCACAAAGTCACTAATTTCCAGTCTGAGCCAACTGGTAGATGCAGAATACTTGGTTGGGATCTGCGTGACTATCGTAACCAATGGTTGGAGACTCTAGGTGACATGGCTCAGAATCGATCACTATGGCGTAGGTGTATACATTCTTTATCTTCCCTTGAACCTTGAGATTAAGATTCCTTCATATCTGCCTTTCTTCCTGTTATATATTGTTATATACAACCCCTCTTTTATATACTACCACCACTAAATTAATTACTTCTTTGTTCATCTTATTGTGCTAACGAGGTATGGCAACTTGGACCGATGCATAAATGTGCCTGGTCCGACGTTGTAGCTGACTAAATGAAATTCACCATAAAGAATAATCACATAAACTAGAAAACTATCGAGAATTAGGTAGTCATAAGTAACTCTTTTGTTTTAAGTTAGGATATCTCAGCGGAATAAAAATTGGACTTTCAAAATTGCATGGAGTGTAGTTTACTTCGCTACCATAACCATAACTTTGTACGTACGTACGAAGTTCTACGTTGTGACTGACTGACTGGATAACTCAAATTAAATGAAGTACTGAGTAGTAATGAAAATTTGAGATCGAATTTCTAAAGATCTAATGAGGTGTTAATGCTATGAATGAAAATATTACTAACCTATATATAGAATAACCAGATAGATACATCATAAATATACTTGGATATTGTCCAGACTTTATATTGTATGTCACTTGGACAATATAAATAGACAGCTTGTATTGAATGAAATGCTTAATTTCATAGTTGAAATCATGAGTCAATTGAAGTTAGACCACCATGGAAAACCTGGAAGCACTGCAAGGCCGTTTCATCCTATTGTGGGACTCCTCAGCAATGCACATCCACGATTCTGCCTCGCGAGATTCGAACCCAGGACCTACCAGTCTCGCGCTCCAACACTTAACCGATAGACCACTGAGCCGACCGGCGTCCAACATTGTTAATATCTAACTTCAACCAATCCAGTGCTTCCAGGTTTTTCCATGGTGGACTAGCTTCAATGGACTCATGATTCCAACTATGAAATTACTGAAATCTCCACAAAAAACTCTTCTAAAAAGCCTAATAACATTGATCAATTAGAAAATGGTTAATCTCATTTTATAACATAAAAATCAGTTGAATAAACAAATAGAAATTATCTACAAGAGATTAACTTCAAAGTACAGATATTTATGCATCTGAAAGGGTTTTGTGGAGATTTCAGTATTTTCATAGTTGAAATCATGAGTCAATTGAAGCTAGACCATCATGGAAAACTTGGAAGCACAATTGATTGATCACTGGATGGTGATCAATCTCATGCGTGTCAGGTCTTTCTTAGTGCTGATCGAATGCTATCGATCGAGTTGCAATGTGACCACCAGACTAGGTGGCTCGACACTGGGAGCATCAGTTCCCTCAGGATTACAGGTACACCTTGCTGACGAGTGCCAAGTAGCACGAAACCCGGGTCCAGGGTTTCCTGTTGACCACCTCCAACCACCATCTTACCTCAAAACTTGGAAGCACTGGACGGCCGTCTCGTCCTATTGTGGGACTCCTCAGCGATGCGCATCCACGACCTCGCCTCGTGAGACTGCAACCCAGGACCTACCAGTCTCGCGCCAGAGCACTTAACCGATAGACCACTGAGTCCGCTCTCCCTCTACAAATGCTCTCACATGGCCATACATATATAGCCTCTGCAAGGGAAGTCCAACTCACTGCCTTATCGTGGCGCTGATGCTGTTTACGAAATTGAGAGGATGAAAAGCGAATGTCCGGCGCTTTAACCGGGTTGTTGTATACGGAAAGTTCACCTAGAGGAGTTGGAAATCCGTCATTTCAAACGAATGGTGCACATGGGCTCCAGTATCCTGAGGGAACAAATGGCGTACGAACCAATCGTTGGTCACCGACTATCATGGGACTGTATCCCTATGCGATGTTCCATTGCCTTGTAGATGAGACCTTTAGGTGAAAGGCTCCCTAAGAAAACCACCTATTTCGGTTAGGGCACCTGGACAGTATCGCAGCTGTCACACAAATCAAATGAGATGTGTGGCGGATATATATCTGGTGCCCCCTTGTACCAAATATCTATGCCTATAACCAAATTTTATAATTCATAACAATAAAACCATACTTAAATCACTAATCAAATAAAATTTATTTAATTATAAATAACTTAATCATGGTTTTCATTCACTAATCAGAAAGTAAATTTTGTCCTATATACACTTCACATAAATACACAATATGTAACTAAATCAGTATATTGTAAGTAGTATAACACTTTTATTGTTGTCATAGTAATAATAATACTGATCATTATTATTATTATTATTATTAGTAGTAGTAGTAGTAGTAGTAGTATTACCACTATTATTATAATCAACTAAACTAATCAAATCTTTTTTTTTAATTTTACATTCAACAATAAATCACTATCATAGCAACTAACAAAAATGGTTACCATCTTCATCATTATATCATCATCGTCAATAAGGAAATGTATTTTTGTTTTGTTTCTATCATGGAGATAAACTTTAAAAAAATAATGATTTTTTTTTGTTTTTTTGTTTCTTTCTATTTAGCGATACAGATTAGAATAAACAAGATTAAAGAGGGGGGAACAATTAAGTAAATTTACATTAAAAGGATAATGAGTACTATAGATCAATCAATCAATCAATTTATCTTGTCTTGTTTAGTTCCAATGGAAGATGATATAGAATAGAAATAAATATTGGCATTAAGAAGTTTAAAAAAAAAAGCAACAACATCTAAAGTGTATCTAAGACGAAATGTAATCAAGGAGGATTATAGGATACTTAACATGGAGAAGATTGAATAAGACTTTGGCACTCATGGAACTAATACTTTCTTTTCTCCTCAAAATGTATTTGGCAAAACAAAACAAAAAAAAAGGTACTAAATCGAAATCTGACATTGTAGAAAGTATTTTTTTGCCCTCTGGGAAAAAAGATAGAAAGTTACAAAAGTGAAATAGAAGCCACTAAACTAAGCCATATACACTATCTAGTTCAAATGTCTTAGTAACACCCAATAAAAAAAAATGGGGTGGTTAGTTAAAGATAAATTGAATTCTATACAGGAAGAGATAGAAATAGAGCTCTTTCCCATACATGACTATTTCTCAATAAAGAATCTAAATGTTTTTTTAAACGTCCATATTCTCAGTTATATGAATGAAGAAAGACTCAATAAACATATCAATCATATAGAACACTAAAGTAATATTCTATTCAACAATACATACAATTGATAAACTTCTGGATCAATCTATACCTTTGATTCATATTTTTTCTTCAATAAAGATCAATATACACAAGTAAAATATGCATATACAAAGAATAATACAGTTCCTCAATCTTCATTTTGTGTCCCTTTGACAAATGTCACTCTATTATCATCTTCAACTGTTCTTTATCTATACGTTACAATAAATTAAAGCGAATGAAAGAATTCCAAGCATCAAGTGGTGACGATAATGATGATGATGATGATAACAGTAAGTTGTTTATTTTTATACAATGAAGAAATCAAAGAAAAAACTATTCAATAAGTAATTTTAACCATAAACATATGATAGAATCAATTTTTTACACCTATTTATTAGCTGTGAATATTGACAAATCAGTTAGCAACTATAAGGATAAGTAGAATAAGGTAGTTTCAGTTAGCCTACTTCTTTCTTCTGCTTCTTCTCAATAAGTGTTTATTTGTTTAAAAATTTATAAAGAAGAAACAAAAATCATACACATGAAAAAGAAAAGAAAGACTTCTGGTAACCACACACATACACACACACACATAGATAGATATACATCTCTATGTATCTTATAAAGATTTGAGGTAAAAGGTTTTGAAAGGAGGAAGCCAAATAGATGAGAATCTATGTTGTTGTTTTTTTTTTGTCTTATTCAAATAAAGTACAATAAGCTCTAGTAACTAGATAAATAAGATAGAGATAGATATCTGTAGAAAGGAAGCCCAAATCTTTATTGATATTGCTTGAATATGCATAGAAAAATAAATCCAATAGAAAGATGAAGATCAAATGATCATAGCACAAAATAATTTAGAGATATTCAAGAAAATAGAAATAGATAGTTATGTACAAAATGTTTGTTTGTTTGTTTTTCTAGCAAAATTAGATAGTAACTAGGATGAATTGTCCATGACAAGAGTTAAATGGAGAATCTTGGTTGATCGCCTATATTCCTCCATGAGGAGTAAGTATATACAGAATATATTCAGTACATAAATAATATAAATGCTTCATATTTCTCAATTCATTTATATATTACATTCAAAGAGTAAACTTTTTATTTATTTATTATATGAAATGGAATGGAGATCATGAATTGTTGTTGTCCTTGTTGTTACTGGGGTGGCGGTGGTGGTGGTGGTGGTAATGATTTTTGTTCAAATGGATCAAGTGAGAAAAAATCAATTATGATTATGCAATTCATTACACTTGACGATTGTATTTCTTTCTTTAATGAATTCAATAAACATTATTCATTATGATTATCATTATTATGTAAAATGGAATAGAGATCATGAATTGTTGTTGCTGTGGGGGTGGTGGTGTTGGTGATGATAGTGATCATAATTGATTTTTATGATCAATTAAATTTGATGATTGTATTTCTTTCTTTAATGAATTCAATAAACATTGTTCATTATTAGTAGTATTAGTTGATTTCATTAAAAAATTCAATTTTATTTGTTCATTATTATTATCTAATTGTTTTATATTATTATAATTTTCATTATTTAATTCAATAGATTCATTTTTTTTTAATATAGATGATAATTTACATGTTAAATTAGATAGATCTAATGATGATGATGATGATGGTGGATGATGATAACGTCTTTGACGTGCTATCATTGCATTATTATTAGGATATAATATAGAATTAGTTGATGGTCTAGGAACAAATACTATTAATGGTGAAGATGTATAAGAATTATTATTATTCATTAATACATTTGAATCATTTATCACATTATTATAACATTGAATTAAACCATTCGATGCAATAATATCATAAGATGATGTTGAAGAAGATGACGAGGATGATGATGACGACGAATTAGAATTACCATTATTAGTATTCTTAACCGAAGTAATACCAGTAGATGATTGATGATGTTCATCTAATTGTTGGTTTTTTCTTTGTTTATTTGAATGATTAGTAACAATAATCTCTTTATTATCATTAGAATAATGATGATTTAATATATTACATGGATCATTTTCAATTCCATTCTCATTACCATGTTGTATCAAAGAAGATGAATGATGATTATTATTCATAAGATTTGTTATTTCTTTATTATGATAATTTATTTCTAAACATTTTGGATGTTTATCATCGGAATCAATATCACTTGATGATTCACAAGGAGGTGGTGGTGGTACTAGGAGTTGGCGTTGTTGAGATGATGTACACGATGATTTTGGTAATAATGTTTGAATGCATGTTCGACGAAATCGTCGACTACTAATGACATGACCTATATCATCAGTATTGATTTCATTTGATGGTCGTTGTTCAAATACATTACCATTATATGATGATAAACAATTGATATTATTATTATTCTCTTGAAGTTCAGTTAAACCATTACGATTCCAGTTAATATGTGATCTACTACTACCGTTCTTATTATTATTTACAGAAACAGTGCTTAAACTACGTGACTTATTATAACCATTATTATTTGAAGTATTACTATTCCACGGAGTTCGACTACGACTTGCATTGTGAAAACGATTACTAATCGACTGAGAATCATTTACAAGCATTTGTCGATTTGTATTATTATTATTATTATTAGTAGTAGTAGTAGTAGTAGTATTTTTATCTGATCGACTGAATGAACCAGTTGTACTAGGATTGATTAGATGATTGTTAATGGATAATTTTGAATGATCACCAGATGATGTGAACACTTCATAATTATTCACAGATGATTTATCATGATTTTCATGCAAACTATTATCATTATTATTATTGATACCACGATTACGAGATTGCTGTTGCCAAGATGTAGGTGTTAAACTATGTCGTTGACGTGATGGTGCAGGAACTGGTTTACAACCATTAACTACTGAATATTTATGCAATAAATTACAACTGTCATTATCATGTAGTGATGATCCATTAGAGTTTGTCAATCTCATAGAATATTTTTCATCATTACAATTAACATTACTAATAGAGAATCGTCTTAAACCTTCTGAATGATGAGAGATTTCATCGAAATTACATCGAATCAACCTTGAACGACGTCCAGATGATATTGATGGTGTTGTTGTTGACGTACTAGTAGTAGTAGTAGTGGTCAGACGTCCAGACAATTTTGACTTTAAATTCGACTTTTTAAGATTACTAGTTGATAAGGATTTTACATTAGTTGTCAACCCCTTGTCATTTGTACTAAATGAACTATTGATAAAATCACCACGACCAATATCATCATCCAATGCACCGACAATGGCAATATCATTGTTAATGTTATCGACTTTTTTGATACATTGTGAATTGGTTGTAGTTGTAGTTACGATAGTGGAATTATTCGTTGAAACCGGATGAGTAGATTTGACATCCGATGTTCCAATATCTGAAACAGTATTTTGAGGATGAGCAGAAACATCGGTAACAGGACATTTATCAGTTATAGTTTCACCAGGTTTCTTATCGATTAATTCATTTGGTAAGTCAATATTTGACGAGTCCAACATTACATTCTGATTATCATTTATTGTTTCACCTAAACCACCATCAACGCCGCCGCCAGTGTTGATATCTCCATCAATATCAACTAAATCTTGACTAGATAAACATAAACCAGCTAGCTGGGTCATTGAACCCGCTGCATTACTATTCAATCGATTTAAACGAGACAATGATCCCGATCCATAGCGTCCACCTACAGTACTAATTGCTATAGCATTGGTCATTTGAGCAATACTCGCTTGACTTTGGTCAATGGTGTATCCATAATTCCCAGTTAAAATGCTCACATCGTTACCACCATTATCAATGACATTGTATCCATCTTCTCTAGGCGAAGACATGAAAATACATTTATCGGCTATGAAAATGGATGGACGTGTATTTGAACAAGCAGGTCGTGTTGATTTCATGGATGAATTATTATGAACATCTACAACGCTACTTTGTTGGTCACGATGACATTGTCTAGCAGGCACGATAACAGGTAATCGTGAGGGTCTGTGCTCAATAAAGTTATCATTTTTGCATTGTGCAGACTCTAGTGAACGTTCGCCGTTGGGCCTAGATACTGAATTGTGATCGACTGATTTTTCAAGTTCCGTTAGGCTTCTATTAGGCATAGCATTTGAACGTCTCAATGAAGCTCGACGGTTTGAAGTACCAGCAGATAGACCTTTAGTAGAAGTTGAATGTTTACAGTGTCTTAAATTGTTATTATGAACAACAGAATGGTATCCTAATACATTGTGACTTGCGTTTGTACCATTATCAATATCATTTGTATCTTTATGACGGCTGTCTAAATTTTCTTTAGCAGTAGCTGTGACTAATTTCCCAGGGTCACGATTCCCAAAGTCATCGACTACATCAGCTGTTTGTAAAGGTGGAAGGTGGGAGAGAATTTTATTATTATGCCTTGACATGTCTCCATCTGGTATCAAATCGGGTGATATGGTTTTTCCATTCAAAAGTTGTGGCACACTATCTTTTAAAGATTCATTCACACTACTGACTAGATGATGCATGGGATTCCCTCTATTGGTTATACCAGTAGTACTCAAGCCCACAGTATCTAATACTCGTTGATGTTGAACAACATCATCATTGTTACGATTAAATTGATAACTAGAGCGCTGAGGATGATTAGTAACTAAATGTTGAGTTGCATGAGTCCTCCTATCAATGGAACCAGTAGGTTGTGCATTACCAGCTGTAGCAGAACCTACACCCACATGATGATTACACTGTTGGTCATTTACTCCAGATCCAGGTGGAATAGAAGGTGCATTTGTTGGATTTATTTGTTGATTATCTATTGCGGTTACAGGTTGTTCCCAATCAAAAAGATCAGTCTCATGAACATCACGACGAATCATAGCTTGTTTTATGAGACCATGAAGCATAGTATAATCGGGTCGATCTGAATAACTACATTCTTCAATGTGCTCTAGGAAAGCACGATATTCACTTGGAAGACAACGTGTAAGCGTCATATGATTAAAATTGTTTTTAATTTGACCAACCTAAAGTAAGAAAATATTAATCATCATCGTTAATATTACCGTATACACTAGCAAGAGTCTTGTTAAGTTACCAAGCTTTTAAGTCATCTTCGATACTACTTCTCGTCTACATTAATTTCGACTTCCAAGATGCAGTACAGGAGTTTTAAAGCCTATATTTGATGATATGACAATAAGTATCAGTTGGTAGTTACGTTAAGTAAAGACCACTTTTCATGACAAACTGGGTAGTAGTGGAAGTTGCATGTATGTATGATACGATCCTCAAGTACGTTGGCTTACAAGAAACTATGACTTCATCTCTGTAACATGAAACAATACAATACCTAAACGATTAATAAATATTAAGCTTACGATTACTTATGGGAAGATACACTATATGAACATGGTAACAATGAATTACAGGTTGAAAAGTCATTCTACATGCATCAATTTCGACAGTTCAATGATGGTATCAAAAAAAACATCACATACATAGTGTAGTTCAAGACTGAAAGACGGCTTAGTGATTAAGACATTTAACTTTCAATCACAAAATTTATAGGTTTGAACCTAGATCAACAGACTTCCATCTGAGAAACCGAATAGTATTGTGTTACTAGTCCTCAAAATTGGGATGTAAATCAAAGCCAACTACGTGGATTTGTACCTAGTAAATGGATTAATTCAACTACATTTTTTATTGATTGATTAGCTAGGCCAATAAACAATAATAACGTTTAATAAATTAAAAAACCCGATAAGAAAGTATGAAGTTGACATATATCTTTAGAATACTGAATTCAATTAAATATACGGCTGTTTAAAAAGTATTGGATGAATAATGGAATAACTATTGAAAGTGTTGATAAAGATTTGAAACTTCACACCAATTGAGAGGACGAAAAGTGAATGTCCGGTGCTTTAAACGGTTCGGTGGACATAGAAAGTTCACCTAGGGAAGTTGAAATACCCTCATTCCAAACCAATAGTGTGCATGGACTCCAGAATCCTGAGGGAGCAAATGGCATATGAATCAATCGTTGGTCACTGACTACCATGGAACTGCATCTCCTTACGATGCTCCACTGTGTTGTGGGTCAGACCTCTAGGTCAAAGGCTCCTTGTGTGGTCCCCTAAGAAAACCACTTGCTTCAGTTTGGGCACCCGGGCAGTATTACAGCCCTCACACAAATCAAATGAGATTTGTGTGGCACATATGTATTCAGTTCCCCTTTTGTACCAATATTTATGTGTTTAAATAAATAAATTAATTAATTAAACAACACCAACTGATTTAATCCAGCTGATCGATGAAAAGTGACCTTATTAAACCGACTTATTTGTACTTTACTGGTATTCAGTCATCGGTGTCTTGAAAACATTGCTTACATATGAGATTAGACGCGGAATACTAGGTAAAGATATAGAAATGGCAGATAAAGTCATGAATTTTAATCAAATTAATTGTTCAGAATATATATTTCATAAACTTAATCACCACTTACCACAACATGCGATGTTTGCTGGTATAGATGCAGGTTGGACAGAATGATGCTGACAAACTAAAATGTTGCATCAGTTCATGAAATCATTGACTTTTGGACTGAACCGAGTTTATAAGTGAAGACTATTTGATTAAAGTCCGCTTGATTACGATGATTAATAGTTGGAGAGTCTATGTAAGATAGTTTAAAATCGGTCCCAATTACTTACTTACTTACGCCTGTTACCCCTCGTCGAGGAGCATAGGCCGCTCACCAGCATTCTCCATCCAACTCTGTCCTGAGCCTTCCTTTCCAGTTCTTTCCAGTTAACATTCATCCTTTTCATATCTGCTTCTATTTCCCGGCGTAATGTGTTCTTTGGCCTTCCTCTTTTCCGCTTCCCTTCCGGATTCCAAGTTAGGGATTGAGTCGTGATGCACATTGGTGATTTCCTTAATGTATGTACGATCCACTTCCAATGTCTTTTCCTAATTTCCTCTTCAGCTGGAAGCTGGTTTGTCCTCTCCCATAAAACGCTGTTGCTGATAGTATCCGACCAGTGGATGTTGAGTATTTTGCGTAGACAACTGTTTATAAATACTTGTACCATCCTGATGATGGCCGTAGTAGTTCTCCACGTTTCAGCTCCATACAGTAGGACTGTCTTGACGTTCGTATTGAAGATTCTGACCTTGAAATTAGTTGAGGGTTGTTTTGAGTTCCATATGTTCTGCAATTGTAGAAATGCTGCCCTTGCTTTGCCAATCCTCGCCTTTACATCTGCATCCGATCCTCCTTGTTTATCAACGATGCTCCCCAGGTACTTGAATGTTTCCACCTCTTCCAGAGTTTCGCCGTCAAGTGTGATTGGGTTGGTGTTCTCCGTGTTGCATTTGAGAATCTTGCTTTTTCCTTTGTGAATGTGGAGACCTATCGATGCGGAGGCTGCTGCTACATTTGCTGTCTTCATCTGCATTTGGTCGTGTGTATGAGAGAGGAGGACTAGGTCATCTGCGAAGTCCAAATCATCTAATTGATTCTGAGCTGTCCATTGTATTCCGTATTTCCCTTCAGATGTCGAATTCTTCATAATCCAGTCAATCACTAGAAGGAGGAGGAATGGGGAGAGTAGACAGCCTTGTCTGACTCCGGTCCTTACTGGAAATGCATCTGTCAGCTGTCCTCCATGCATCACTTTGCACTGTAGTCCATCGTATGAGTTTTGGATAATGTTGACGATCTTCTGAGGAACTCCATAGTGTCGAAGAAGTTTCCATAATGTTCTCCTGTCCACGCTGTCAAACGCCTTCTCATAGTCAATGAAGTTGACGTATAGTGATGAGTTCCACTCAACTGATTGTTCAACGATGATCCGTAGTGTCGCAATCTGGTCTGTGCACGACCGATCCTTACGGAATCCAGCCTGATGATCCCTTAGTTTGGCGTCTACTGCGTCTTTCATCCGATTCAGCAGCACTCTGTTGAAAACTTTTCCTGGTACTGATAACAAACTGATACCTCTGTAGTTCTCGCATTTGCTCAGATCTCCTTTCTTTGGTATCTTGATGAGATATCCTTCTTTCCAGTCCGTTGGCACTTGTTCCTCTTCCCAAATCTTCTTGAATAGAAGGTGAAGCATGTTTGCAGTTATTTCAATGTCTGACTTCAGTGCTTCTGCTGGTATATTGTCAGGTCCTGCCGCCTTCCCACTTTTGATTTATTTGATGGACATCTTGACTTCTTCGTTCGTTGGTGGAGTGACATCTATTGGAAGGTCTGTGTGGGCTGCTTCGATGTTCGGTGGATTCAATGGGGCTGGTCTATTCAGCAGTTCCTCGAAGTATTCTGCCCACCTTTTCTTCTGTTCTTGAATCTCAGTGATTGTCTTTCCTTCTTTGTCTTTGACTGGCCTCTCTGGTTTGCTATATCTCCCTGCCAATTTCTTCGTCTTATCATATAGTTGTTTCATATTCCCTTCTCTTGCAGCTTTTTCCGCCGTCGTTGCTAGTTCTTCCATGTATTTCTGCTTGTCGGCTTTAATGCTTTTCTTCACTTGCTTGTTTGCTTCTGTGTAGTCTGCTTGTGCTTTGACTTTCTCTGCTCGTGTTCGGCTGTTGTTAATTGCTAGTCTCTTGTTCTTCCTTTCTTGAATTTTCTCCAGGGTTCCCAGAGATATCCATTCCTTGTGATGATGCTTCTTAGGACCAAGAACCTCCTGACACGTTGAAGTTAGTGCTTCTTTTATCCCTTTCCAGTTGTCCTCCAAAGTAGTTTCTTGTTCATTCAGTAGATCCTGTACAGCTTGGAACCTATTGTTGAGAGTTATCTTGAATTCATGGAGCTTGTCAGCATCTCGAAGGAAGGCTGTATTAAACCTTTGTAGTGCTGTTTGTCCAGTTGTCCAGTCTTTCTTTAGCTTCAGTCTCATCTTGGCCACAACCAGGTGGTGATCTGAAGCTATGTCAGCTCCTCTCCGGGTTCTCACATCTTCCATTGATCTTCGGAATTTTTTGTTGATACAGATGTGATCAATCTGGTTCTCTGTGGTGTGGTCCGGTGAGATCCATGTAGCTGTGTGTATGCGTTTGTGTGGGAATATTGTGCCGCCTATAACCAATTTGTTGAAAGCACATAGGTTTGCAAGTCTCTCCCCATTTTCATTTCTTTCTCCTAGTCCGTGTCGTCCGATTATATCTTCATATCCTGTGTTGTCCACTCCAACTTTAGCATTTAGATCTCCCATCAGGATGGTGAGGTCTTTTCGTGAGCACTTTGCTACAATTGATTGCAGCCTTTCATAGAACTGATCTTTATCATCGTCGTTGCTATCATTGGTGGGTGCATAACATTGGATAACGTTCATTGTGATCCCTTGCTTCTTTGTTCTGAATGATGCTTTGATTATCCTGGGTCCATGAGATTCCCATCCCACAAGTGCATTTCTTGCTTCTTTGGACAGCATTAGAGCAACTCCCTGAGTGTGTGGAGCATTTTCCCCTTCGTGACCGGAGTACAGCAGCATCTCTCCTGTACCTAGCCTTTGTTGTCCAGTTTGTGTCCAATGGGTTTCGCTGATTCCGAGTACTGCCAATTTGTATCTCCTCATTTCCATTTCTATTTGGCTGGTCTTTCCTGTCTCCCACATTGTCCGGACGTCCCATGTACCTATAGAGAGTGTTGCTCTGGTTGTTAGAAGGTGCATCGGTCTCGTGACTTCCGAAGAATTTCGGCTTTCATCATGAGACGTCATTATTCCTTCAACTCCCAGAGCAGAGTTTAAATGGTTTGAATTATTTTTTCTGGTTAGCGTTTTTTTAGCGAGTTAGCTTTTCTACGGGATGGGGTCGCTAACCCCATGCCCAACCCTCCTCCTTTACCCGGGCTTGGGACCGGCAGTAACTCTAGAAGAGCTACAGGCGGAGTTTTTCTATTAATGCTGTTACTAATTTTACTACTTCAGGATATATCTTGATACATTCATATCATTATTCGGATATAGTTTAGTCACTTTAATATATGTACATGTTCAACGATGATTCAGGTTGGATTAACTAAGCTAACAGGGTGGAAGTTTTCATACCTTGTAATATGAACGGAACTACACGCACAAACACACATAAAATACCCTCACCTGTTCTTTGTCTTTAATTCTACGCCACGGTAATTGACCTGATGCAAATTCAACAAGCACGTAAAACATTGACCATAAATCATCATGTCGACCCATTTCACGATTCATATGAGCATTACGTGATGCATAGCGTACTGTTCCACGAAAACCAGCTACTGGACGTGCAGGTCTAACATCTCCTTTAGGTGTTGTATATTGACGAGCTAATCCAAAATCTAGCATATAAATTGTTCGACAATTTGTCGGTAATCTACCAACAGCAAAATTTGAAGGTTTAATATCACGATGTAAAAATCCAGCATCATGAATAGCCTCAATAGCGCTTAGAATTTGTAAACTTAAACGTATTATTGTAGATGTAGAGAATATTCCACGTGGCATACTACGTCGTAAGTCTGCGAGATTTCGGCCCTGATACAAGGAGAAAAGTAAGTACAAATGAGTTCACTATTATATATATTAGTCATTCAGTTAAGTATAAATTACAGTTTACATTAGTATATATAAAACGACTCACGAATAAAAATCTTAAAATATATTGATATAGATTCGTGGTAGTAGGATTGAATAATGAATATGCAGTGTTCAGAATAGAATATGCAGATTCATGCGATTTTCAACCGATCGTCGTTGTGCTAAAGCACGAATCGAGAAGGTATTAGGAGACTATCATATACATTTTGCATACACTGTAGTGCTAAAGTAACGACTGATTGCAGATGATCAATTCAAGTGTCTCATTTTTTGTCTGTGGACTACAATCACCAAGAGATGCTGATACTTGTAAAAGCTTCTTGAATAAAGATGAACAAGACTCTAATGATAATGCCACAAACAGTGACTGTAGAATACCAACGATTGATAAGTCCGATAAGCCTGAAATAAGACACAGTAATACTGAAACAACTAGGATAGTCCGCAATAGCTGATTCAAAACGATTCATTACACAGACAGAGTCAACGACCAAATCAACAACAAAAAACGTCTCCATCAACATGTCGGAACTATAGGTACATCACAAATAGTTTATTCCATTCGTCTGGAGCCTTAAAATAACCAAAATTTAAAAATACTATGATGATTCTGCATTTATTTTCGAACGTATTCAAGTTTTCCACTGGATACATTACGAGAAAACTATAACTTGAATAAGATTTGGTGACGAAATGGCAACAAGAGTGACATTATTACTAGTGGGAGTATTAGTGTCACTAACGATGAATATTTTACTATATTTATTGACTGAAAAGCTGTTGCACCAAGATTATTATTATTATTATTTAAACACATAAATATTGGTACAAAAAGCACCAGTTAAATATGCGCCACAAATCTAATTTGAATTGTGTGAGGGCTGTGATACTGCCCAGGTGCCCAAACTGAAGCACGTGATTTTCTTAGGGGGCCACACCCCGAGTCTTTGACCTGAAAGTCTAGTCCACAAGGCAGTGGAGCACCGTAAAGAGATACAGTCCCATGGTAGAAGGTGACCAGCGATTGGTTTATACGCCATTTGTTCTCTCAGTATATTGGAGACTATGTGCACCATTGGTTTTGAATCAGCGTTTTCCAACTCCCCTAGGTGAACTTTCCATGTCCACCAACCCGGTTAAAGCACCGGACATTCGATTTTCGTCCTCTCAATTTCGTAAAGAACACCGGTGCCATGAGAAGGCAATGAGAGTAGGACTTTCCTGGTAGAGGCTATATACGCGTGGTCATGGTAGAGCATTTCGAGAGGGAGAGCGGACTCTCTCCACTCTCGGCCGTACCAGGACACATGGGGGCGTATATATTTGTATAATTATGTAATAAATTATCATAGTTTTACAAATATATAGATCGATTGATTATTATGAAAAAGGTTATCAAAACACACATAATGATAATAATAATGAGGATTTAGTAACTATGAAACATTATTGGTATTTTTATATCATTAAGATGTAGACTCTAAAGATGGACACGATTTTTTTTTTGGTGGAAACTATACATCATTGACCTACATAACGAATCATAATAAGAAAGATATTAATTTTATTAAAAATATATAAATGAAGATATGTAGAAATGATTACTGTTTTTTTTTAAAAGAAATATAAGCTGACAGTGAAAGGAATTTTAATTGAAAATATACAAAGTAATTTAATTAAGCACAATATACAAACTGAGGAGAAGAAGTGAAGTAGTCGAATGCGTCTACAACTTCATTTATCTTGGAAGTCTGATCAACTCTAATGGGTTGGTGTTTGATGAAATCTAAGCACGGAATTCGCAAAGTTCGTTTAGCTTTTGCCAACTTACGTCACCTGTGGCGAAGACGAGATATCCGTCTATCAATTAGGGGACGAGTATAATGTGCAGCAGTTTGTTCTTTTCTATTTTACGGTTGTGAAACATGGCCATTAAGAATGGAAGATACTCGTAAGTTACTAGTATTTGATCACAGATGTCTTAGAAATATTGCTCGCATCTGCTGCGATCACCGGGTATTAGAGAATGATGGTGAGTCCGTTGATCAGGTTGTAAATCTTCATCGACTGAGATGGTTGGGTCACGTGTTACCTATGCTTGAACATCGATTACCACAACGCACAATTCTGATTAGTGCTGGAGACGGTTAGAAGAAAGGTAAGAGTGGACAAACCAAAACGTGGCATCAGAACTTGAAGTCATTAACTTATAGCCTAAGCCATGTTGATAGATGCAGACTTCTTAACTCCTAGACCACCGGGTCGGTCGGCATCCTACGGCGTTAATGTCTAACTTAAACCGATCCACGAAATTGAGCGACACATCCACCAATGTCTTCAGTGAGTTACTATCTCATAACAGACCTGGTTGAACTTCACTGGTCACTGCTTCTCACTAGAACTTCAGGAAATATCTCTTGAAGCCAGTCACAAGTGAGCATATGTCGATTAATATCAGACGTTAACACCGTTGGATGCCTGTCGGCTCAGTGGTCTAGAAGTAAAGCGCTCGCGCGCGAGACTGACAGGTCCTGGGTTCAAATCTCGCGAGGCGGGATCGTGGATGCTCACTGCTGAGGAGTCTCATAATAGGACGAGACTGCCGCCCAGTGCTTACAGGTTTTCTATGGTGGTCTAGCTTCAATTGACTCATGATCTCAACTATTGAAATTAATAAACTAATGTATTACATCAATTCCGACCGTAGCTGCTACCTTGACGTGGAGGTCAAGCTGGCCGATCGTGATGACCCAACCCAGCTCTATTGGCTGGAACGTATGTTCCTGCGGGTTCTACCATGCCAGGCAGGTCGATTGCAGAACGGTGAGACTAAAAGCAGCAACTGAAGGTCTGAGGGCGAAGTCGTACTGCTGACTGTAGAGGGGTGAGACGGCAGTAAGTTGTTTCTCTAGGACATTCAGCATAACAGCGATGCTGCCTTCTCACAAGCAAGGAAGGGGTTAGAAAAGGTCGACCGTAAAATTGTCACACCTTACCTTACCTCACAAATTTCCGTCTCCGGCGATAAGGCCCTTTGAAGAACGGAGCTAACACGTCAAAAAAACCCACAAGAAGGCTGTGCGTCAATAGCCTCAAGCAGTTGTCTCTTGGACTCTGCGGTCACGCTCCCAAATCGTTAAGACCAACATTAATCCAACTTACTTTTCAGGTCCTTCAAGAAATACCCTTCCACAGTGTGGGCAGCGGGGAAGTGATATTAGCTCTCATACCCGTAACAGCACACGACTTTTGCCCGTATTACATCAATAGTGGGATAACATTTAAAAATTGATTAAAACAAATTATGAAAAGGTTAGGAAAAGTAGTATATACTTATAAAACCATTAAAAAGAGATAACCAAATAAGAAAATTATTTTGGAAATACAATTCACTAATTTGTTGTGCGTATGCGTGTGTGTGTAAATAACAAACTGGTTACGAACCTAAACATAGTCTAAACGATTAACCCAATTAGTTATACATACGCATAAAAGTAAACAAAAAAGGAAAACAGAATAAAATTTTAGAAATTAATTAACTATGATTTAACATTGAGATGGTGGAGAAGATTTGTAGCGCAGGTGGGTGATTTTGTTGGAGTTTGGTTCTCTGAGCTGGATGGTCCGGTCATGGAGCTTTCATCGTCCTTCTGAACATCATCAGCACGGGTACGCGAAGTTTGTGCTGATGATGTCGTTCAGAAGGACGATGAAAGCTCCACGATCAAGCCAACCAGCTCAGAGAACAAAACTCCATCACAATATGAGTTAACTTGGTAAAGCAATAGGAGCTACACCTTTTATATGTAGAAAGCTGTATAAACTTGATATGAACATGACAAAAACTGGATAAAGTGTTAAAGTTAGCTTTGTGTACATATATATACATATGGATCAAATAAACAAAAATCCGTGAAATCAATAATCCTGAGGGAAAAAACCTGTATTCTTTTTCGGTCTCATCAATAAAAAGAAAGATAAAATAACTTAATTCATGGATAATTTGAATAGACAACTGCATCTTTGTGCTAATGTAGTATGGCAATTCGAACTGATGTACGTACGTACGAAGTTCTACGTTGTGACTGACTGACTGACTAAATTCATGGATAACAATGATGATATGACTGAATGAGAACTTTAATGGAAGACCTAATAAATACATCTAAGTACATCGATTAAATTACATATAGTCTAGTAAAGCACGAACTTTAGAAGGATAGGAAAGAGGTTAGTAGTTACACAAGTTCTAAACCATTTTAAACTGTTTATCATCCAGGACTTGATAAACATGGCACATAAAACTGAAACGTTTGATAAACAAGAAAGGGGATGAAATAAGACAAAAACGCCAAGTCTATGGAAGCTTTTAAATAATTCAATTTTTCTTTTTTCTTTTGTATACATTACATGGTAGAACTAAGACTGGATGATCAGTTAGTCACAACGTAGAACTTCGTACGTACGTACATCAGTTCGAGTTGCCATACCACATTAACACAGAGATTCAGTTGTCGATTCAAATAACATAGTGGTAGAAGTAGTAAGAGTTTAGGCAGTAATGTGAAAGATTAGGGTTTGAAAAT
This sequence comes from Schistosoma rodhaini, assembly GCA_944470415.2. Lineage (NCBI taxonomy): Eukaryota > Metazoa > Platyhelminthes > Trematoda > Strigeidida > Schistosomatidae > Schistosoma > Schistosoma rodhaini. The sequence continues at coordinate 19,999,575 of OX104040.1, read as the reverse complement.
GTTATTGAAGGAGTATAATCCAATGAAATAAATTTGGAAAGAGAAAAAAGATAGAGACATGAAGAATTTAGAAGATTAGAATTTGGCAGAACACAAAGAGTGGATGCAACTTCGCCATTGCAAACGATTTTCAGCCATGTCACTTAAGATCTCTAACCAACGATTGCTATCATCTCATACTGGCTGATTGTATAACCTATTCGTAATTGACTGATACACTGGCAGTTTCCAGTGTTTGACGTATTTACTTATTTATAGAAAAGGGCAGTAAAGGGTGAAAAAACATGCGCCCGTTCAGATGAATCAATAATACGGTTTAAATATAAAGCTGGAAATGGCCATACAATCGATAAGGAAATGTACAGAAATATTATTTTACAAGAGATAAAGTTTGATACAATGTAAGACCAAGAAAAAACTTCCAGTTTAAGATCATCTGAATATTGTAGAGAATGTAGCAGGTAACGGAAGCATGATCATCACTACGCTCTATTATGAGCCACTGAATTGAACTATTTCTCTAAAACCTCAACTGAAAAGTATTGTCAGTCTTAAACAGCTTTCATACTATGACACTGTATAAACTATCTAATTAAGCAAAGATAGATAGTGGCTAGCAGTGTAATCCAGGACGCGCGCTTCGTCCTATTTGGGACTCGTCAGCTGGATGTACCTGCATCTCAGAGTTGATGTTTACCCAGTACCTTTTGCTTCAAACATCACCGCGTTATCCACTCGGTCACTGAGTCCTGATAGGCACTTGCTTGTGCAATGGGATGAATCTAATTCTTCACTTTTCTCATCTATTTCCACTATCAGAAAATAAAATGAAGTGGAAGCATCTAGAATGACAATTTATACAATACAAATAAATCAGCTTTGAGTATCGGTGTGTTTCACTATTGTGACACAAATTAAATACACTAAATTGAACTAAGTTTATTACAATAACCATTGAATGATAAATAAACACATCATTGAACTACCTTTTATGACACTTATCAAATTGAAAAGATTTCAATGGTCTATCATTAAAAGAGGATAAGGTTATTATTTTCAAAAGAACAATAATTTTACATTTATATAGTTAGTTGAAGGGGTTTTATGGAAATTTTAGTAATTTTATATAGTTGAGATAATGAGTTAGACATTAACACCGTTGGATGCCGGCCGACTCAGTGGTCTAGAGGTTAAGTGCTCGTGCGCGAGGCTGGTAGGTTTTGGGTCCGAATCTTGCGAGGCGGGATCGTGGATGTGCACAGCTGAGGAGTCTCACAATAGGACAAAACGGCCATCTAGTGCTTACAGGTTTTTCATGGTGGTCTACCTTCAATTAAATCATGATCTCAACTATATAAAATCAATTCATTTGTCGTAATCTATTGTATTTATTTACCTTTTTTACTATACGGAAACTGATATTAACTTAAGTTTATTAAGATGGAATTGTATTAAACTAAAATTTAACCAGGACACACTATAAACAGAGATGGATGATGACTAACAGTGGGGTCTATCAAGAGCGTTTCGTTCTATTCGGGACTCATCAGGTGGATGTACTTGCATCACAGAATTGATGTTCACTATCGGACTCAAGTGTAGTACAATTTGCAGTAAACATTGTCATTAAATTTAAATCCACATCATTATTAGATAATGAACAACATTTGGCTCAACACAATAATATTTTTCTTTCCATAGGAAGAAGAACTAGTAATCGCATATATATATGTTGGTAATAAATTTATGAAAAACAAAGCTTTAAACAATGGTCTTGAGTGCTGTTAGAAGTATGAGGGCAGTTATCACTTCCCGGTTTCCCACACCGTGGAAGAGTTCGTCTAGAGGTAGCTGAAAAGGAAATTGGTTTAGAAGTGGTCTTAATGGCCTGAGAGCGTGACCGCAGTGCCCAAGGAACAACTGCTTCAGGTCGGTCACATATGACCTTTTTGTGAGTAATTTTTGTGTTAGCTCTGTACTTGTTGGGATCTTACCACCGGAGACAGATATCCGTGGGATAAAGCGAGGTGTGCATTTTTAGGGTCGACCTTTTCTAACCCCATCTCTCCTTGTGGGAAGGCAGCATCGCTGTTATGTTGGTTGTTTGAAGGAAACACCTTACTGCTATCACACCTCTGTACAGTCAGCAGTACGACGTCACCTTCGGACCTTGGATTTGCTGCTCTTAGTCTTATTGCTCTTCAATAGACTTGTCTGGCATGATAAGACCTTGAGGAACGATTGTTCCAGCCAGTAAAGCCCGATTGATTCATCACGATAGGCAAGCCCGACTACCAAGTCAAGGTAGCAGATTTAAACATTTCTAGTTAATTAGCTCAAATCACCACAAATCACATCAGAATGAATAGACATAATAGCACTGATCCCTGTAGGAAACCGAGTAAATAGAACACTGTTTAAAAGGGATGAGTGAAATAGGAAAAAGAATGGAAATCGTAAAATAAAGACACCGTCAACTTTAAAACATGTACACTAATGTCACAAATCAAGGTGGTCCCATAGTTATCGGTCAGGAAGTCAGTCTTCAGTCCTACCAATATAGTTTAAATCAGTACTCAGTCACTGTATAAATTAATCCCATCCTAAACCTTCTTTTAATCATACGTTAGCTAATGTAAGCGATGAGATTTGTGCGGTGCATATTTATTCGGTGCCCCTTTGTACCAATATTTATGTTTAAATAAAATAATGTAAATATTAACAAATATGACTAACAAACTTATGAATCAGTTCTAATACATGTATAGGTAATATGTAGTTCCGAAATTTATCAGAAATTAAGTGCAGTAATTTTATCATTATCTTCGTCCATAGATAACAGGATTATAACAGTGTAAGTAAAGAGCACTTTAATATCAAAGACATTAAACTAATACTATTTAGTGAATTAACAAAATTATGATAGGAATTTCGAATCCGACAGTAAAAGATTGATCCGCATTCTTGGAACTTAAAAAAACTAATACAACAATGATCACGTGATATCATATTCGGAAGTGAATACTTACGTATAAAATATTAATTATCGGTAATGCTTCACATTATTTACTGACTGTATATGTATGTGTAAAAACATTCACGAAATAACCGGAAGTTACTTCCAATACAATAGTTCAATCGGGGATTAAATAATTAATTTTGACTTTATCGCTACAATCTGTATACAACTTATTTCATGGTAATTCGAGTCATTATTTATTTATTTAAACACATAAATATTAGTACAAAGAAGCACCAGATATATATGCGCCACACAAATCTCATTTGATTTGTATGAGAGCTGTGATACTGTCCAGGTGCCCAAACTGAAGCAAGTAGTTTTCTTAGGAGACCACACAAGGAGCCTTTGACCTAGAGGTATGACCCACAACACAGTGGAGCATCGTAAAGAGATGCAGTTCCATGGTAGCCGGTGGTGACCAACGATTGATTCATACGCCTTTTGTTCCCTTAGTATACTGGAGTCCATGTGCACCATTGATTTGGAATGAAGGTTTTCCAACTCCCCTAGGTGGACTTTCCATATCCACCAACCCTGTTAGAGCGCCGGATATTCGCTTTTCGTCCTCGCAATTTCGTAAACAACACCGTGGCCACGAGAAGGCAGTGAGTAGGACTTGCCTGGAAGAGGCTATATACGCGTGGCCATGTGAGAGTATTTGGAGAGGAAGAGCGGACTCTCCCCACTCTCGGACGTACCAGGGCATTTGATAGTTAAACCGATATAGTTAGTGCTAGGTTCGAATTCCTGAAATTAGCGACTTACCAAGTGCTTAAAATATTAAATCGCAGACCTTTTCAAATGACAATGACTTTTTCTGATAGCTCTAATTAAATCAAATAGTGCGATAGCTTAGCTCTGACGAAAATGGCTACAAGGCATACATGCTGCCACTATTACGTTCAACACGCTTAAATCATGCAGCAAACAACGCTAAACATTGATATATAACACAGCAACGTTAGCATTAAGTGAATTCAGTATTATGTGTAGACGTTTATCTCAACCGCAATTGAAGTTATGTTGTGCAATACAAAATTTTTAACATGACACAGAGTGAATTATGTTGCAGCACGCTGACTGCCCCGGTTAAAGTCAATCATCGCTGGTGGATAAATGAGAAGACGTTAGAATCTCCTTGTATAAAATTCAGTCAGTCAGCTACAACGTAGGACCAGGCACACATATGCAACGGTCCAAGTTGCCATACCTCGTTAGCACAACAAGATCAACACCGGATTCATAGTAGTTAATTTAGTGGTGGTGATATACAGAACAAAGGTTGTATATAAGGATATAGTATAGGAAGAAAGATAGACATGAAGCAATTTTAATCTCAAGGTTTAAGGGAAGATAAAGAGCGTATACACCTACTCCATAGTGATCGATTCTGAGCCATGTCATCTAGAGTTTCCAACCATTGGTTTCGATGGTCGCGCCGACCCCAACCAAGTAGTCTGCATCTGCCAACAGGACTCAGACTAGAAGTTAGTGACTTTAAGCACTGATGCCATGTTTTGGTTTGGCCGCCCCTAACTCTCTTCCAACCATCGCCAATTACGTTTTTGTTTAAGCCGTATCCTGATTTCAGGGACCGGTCGAGTGAGGTGGTATCCGAAAAATGCTTAGCAGTAGGGGTAAGAAAGTATCATCAAAAATATCCTAAACAAGAAATCTTTTTACTTAGATCTAATAAATACAAAAATACGTTATATCCAATCTACGCAACTGAAGGTTTAAAATAGTCCGAATGAGATGATCAATCTAGGTTTAAAGAAAGGGAATTAATTAGTCCCAATGGCACAATATGTGAAAATTACATAACCTACAATCATAAAAACAACTCAAGTATATCGCACCTACTGTACTCAAAATAATAGCTACATTAAACCTTGATCAAGTTTATAAAAGCACAACAATAAGCGATCGATAAAAAGGTGAAAGACACTTGCCGAGATCGATTTTTAACGAAGTATAACTCATTTAATGGTAGTCTTTTCTGTAGAAAAAATGCAGTATAAGTATGGTTTAATAACACACTGTTTAAAAGTGATAATGAGTCCTAAAGTGTTATCATATTCAAATGGCTCATTCACCAGGGACATATTTGTGTGCTTAGCTTTAGAGTATCACTTTTCTAAATGTGAGAACTAGTGATACTACTCAACTGCCCAGGCCGAAATAGGTGATGAGGAGTTCAGACCTGAGACACAGTGGCTGAAAACTTTGAACGATGAGCCACCAATCCATGAACATTAGATGGAGACTAATAGACTACTTTTTCAAAAAAAGACATTTATTGATACAAAGCTTTTACAGCAAAATACCAGTTCATACAAACAGCTTAACACAAAAAAAAGTAAATAAATTATGGGGAAATAGAAGATGCTAGAACTGTAAAAAGTAGTATACTTGGCTCGATATTAAGTAAAATAAAAGTAAACCTCGGAAGAAAACTTTTACCTTATTAGTGATGATATAATTAAAGAATTTCGAAAGTCATTTCAGGAACCATTAAAACAATCTATCTCTAATAAACCCTTAACGCACGAGAAAAAATATCGAAATTTACTTAACTTGATGAAAAACATGGATAGTTATTAACAGAACTTAATACTTTACGCTCCTGAAAATGTACACCTCAAAAAGACTAACTTACATTGGATATGTAGGCACCGAACGACACTAGATATCTTGCTGTTAGTGAACAAACTAGTAGAGATTGGGGTATTCTTATAAAAGACGCTGTGTGTATGATATATCACAAAAATAAGTAATTCAAGTACAGCACTGAATTAATTTTTTCGACAATGAAAAACGTTAAGTTCGTGGTAATAGGTGACTCATATTACCAAATTATGGGATTTGTTTTGCGAAACGGATATGACAGTTTGTGATGTACATCCAATGTGTGGAATAGTCATCGAATCTGTCTTCAGAGACAATTAACTCAATTTGCACAAAACTCAGTGGACAGAATTATTTCTAATCTCAACTAAACTGTCAATGACCACCATGATAAATAGGTTGAGAAAGATATGGTGACAAATGACTCGGATTTCATTCACTGACATCGTACTCATTTTTTGAAGAATCCGCCCAACACCATACAAATGAGTTTTTTTCGGTATGAATTGACTATTTATACAAAAAAACCTGGAAGTTTGTTAGGTAAATAAGTAGTTCAAAATTTGATCCCTTTCTGACAGCTCAGTAAATCTGCTTCACAAAGTACTAGTGAGTCTACTTTAACCCCATTATTGTGAATCATTTTTGTAACCACCAATTCATTTTATTATTACTATTATTATTATTATCTAAACACATAAACATTGGTACAAGGAGGCACCAAATGCATATGCGCCACATTTCATCATTTGGTTTGTGTCAGGGCTAGGACAATGCCTGGTTGCCAAAACCGAAAAAGGTGGCTTTTCTGGGGGTCCACACCCGGAGCCTTCAACTTAAAGGTCCAATCCACAATCCAGTAGAGCAACGTTAGGAGATTCAGTCCCATGGTAGACAGTAATCAACAATTGATTTATACTCCATTTGTTCCTTCAGGATCCTGGAGACCATGTGCACAATTAGTTTACAATCACGGTTTCCCAACTCCCCTATGTGGATCCTCCATAACCACTGTTAGCGGGATATAGATTGGATTAAAGCATGTTTCATGCTTGATGGTGTTGCTGAACGCTGACTGGTTAATTATTATCCAATCAGCTCTAGTCGTTGCTTGGAGAAGACTCTAGAAGCTTCTTATGTATATACTGTAAATATATGAACGTTATTCAAACCAGTGATTGTTGTTCACCTACCATTGCTATTTTGAATACTATTTCGTTCCTGTTCAACGTGTTCTGATTTGGGGTCTTTTCGAGTTTCATCGTGTAAGAATACTAAGCAATAGGAGTAGCTGGGTTGTTTATTAGCAATATAATTACAACAACCACCAACCCGGTTAAAGCACTGAACATTCGCTTTTGGCCCTCTTACCTTCGTAAACAATACCCCCACCACGAGAAGGAAGTGAGTAAGATGTCTCTGGCAGTGGTTGTATGCACGTGGCCATGTGAGAGCATTTTGATAGGGAGAGCTGACTCTCCTCGCTCTCATCCGTACCAGGGAATTCGGGGCAATATATTTAATACTGTTCAATTTTGTCATAAATAAGATTGGAAACTGTTCTTAAACGTCATGTAACGGTGTCTGAAATATGGCAAAATGGTATGGAAAATATGACTAGGTGACGACTGAGAGATATTTTTAGGACGGTTAATTTTACCATTGCACAAAAATGTAGTAAATAAATGAACACTTAGTAATATCAAAGTCTGAAAAGGAAGAATTGATTCTTGAATACACAAGTTTTTCTTCTAATCTCCAAGTCAACTTTTTTTTATCAATGGGGTGTAGTACCTTAAACCAATACTTTATTTAGCTTGACAGTATACTACAATTAGTTTTGCGTTGGTCTTGAAACAACGATGAAATCATAAATGATCACTTTAAGATGTAGTATTGAAATGTAGGACTAAGTAGTTAAGGGAATCTAGTAATAAGATAGACATTTTTAAAAAATGTTTTTCTTGTCAAATTTCATCGGTGTTATGATCTGACTCAAAGTTCACATCGTGTGCATCAGTTATTAATTCAAAGTTATTTTATATTGTTTATTTGGACACATAAATATTAGTACAGGGGGGCACCATATATATATGCGTCGCACTAATTCAAAGTATTCATTTCAGATTTAAATGAAGACGTACTGAAGGAGTTCAAGAAATTTCTTTGAGTGAAATGACATTTTGTTTGACCAGCATGTAGGATCACTACTGTGCACCACGCCTCTTTACATGCGATGTTGAACAATACCCTAACTTCAGATAGTTCGTGAAATGAATAAGAAACTGCTATACCATATTTGACTCATGTAACAAGACTACCATAAAGACAGACGATTGCCACCACGAAACAGGCTGAGAATAGTTTCAGAATTTGGAAAATTTTGGTTTTAGTGAAATATGATAAAAGGCATACTGATTGGTTTCAAAATTACTACTTTAAAAAAGTCAAAAACCTCAGAAATGTATAGTGATTCGCACTAATCTTTTATTAGTAAATTTATGATAACTAATGAGGCGGAAATCAATTTGAGGAGGTATTTTTTAAACATCAATACTGACATGAGATCAAGGAAAAGACACTTCACGACCCTGGGCATGTATTTATACCAACAGCTACAGAGAAACCAAGTAAACCGTCCCCACAACGTCAATCAAAATCCAGATGAAAATGTTAATTTGTTTTCTTCCGGAGACTAGCATTTTAAAACATTTGCCTACTCATACTCACACAAAAAAATTCGAAAGCGTACTTGACTGATATTCATTGACTACATGAATGATATTGGATAGATAAATCTATGGAAGACGAAAAAAACAATATGGTAACTGTAATACCAATCTTGGGAACCTAGATGAAGCAACGTTATGCTAATGCATAGTACTAATGTAAAAGAACACTGGATGCTAAGTCTGTTTACCAACAACTCACAATGACATGCGATCATCTCTAACTAGTAGCACAGAATTTCAAAATAGTAGTGTAAGAAAGAAACTTACTTGAAGTGACATTACGACATAACTATAACGGTCATTTCTTCCACAACCCAAAAACTTGCACACATGTTCTTTGCCCTGTAGTTTCCTTAAGACTGCGACCTCCATTTTTAGAACTTGCTTGGGTTGCCGTGCTGACTCTAATTTTAAAGCTACTTTTTCTTGTGAGCTGACTTCTTGAGCCTCGTATATCTCTCCAAAACCGCCACCTCCAATCTTTTTGATAATACGCCATTTCTCCTTAATTACGTGTCCGGGTAAGACTAAATCACTATCTGATGTAGCTGACGTCATCCCACATCGTTGTTAGCTGGTTTAAATGAAGTAATATTATGTTCCCGCCCCTGTATTCTGGGAAAATTTGAATCTTTAGTTACTCAAAACTTTAAATTTGATGTTGAAACCAAAAATGGTAAAAGCGAGCACAAAGTCAATATAAGCAATGTACGAACTCAACATCCAACCAGTTGTCAAAGCTTCATATGATCGCGCTGCCAAAATGTATGCTGATATCAGCTGGTGAAACAAAATAATCAGCTTTGAATAAGTACATAGATTCAGTAAAACTATACACGAAGGGACTAAAATCTTTGAAAAGACAGGATATATTGAACCTGTAGAACAGAATTTTAGGGACATGGTCATGAAAAGATCATAATGTACTGGAAGAATTGTCTGACACATACCAAGTGCTAAGTCCTCTAAATCAAATATCTTGGGAGCGGTGATAAATTATACAGTCTTAAATGATTCATTTATCCGACCTTTCACAGTTAACCATCACTGTAATGTCATGATAAATTTTATGAAGTGTCTTTTCTTAAGCGCTGCAGTTTACGGAATACCAAGTCAGCGTTCAGGTTCACTTTGGAATGTCCTGTGCAGTTGCAGATGAAGCTTTCACCAATGTAGTTGACATGGGTCGGTTGAAATGTCCGACAGTATTGTTCAGCCAAAAGGTTAGCGGCATCCCTGTCGTTATTGGTCGAACCATTAGAACCTAGCAGTAGAGAAACTCCAGTTTTGACTTGTCAAAGAGAAACTGCATGACGGAATAAGCTTTTCGGATTGGAGACGAATTTTGTCTGGCACTGGAGCCTATCTTCTCTGATTGCCTTTGTGCATATGTTCCTTATATGATTGTAGTGCCTGTACGCGCAGTTGTTATCAGTTCGTTTGTATTCTGCTCAACAGTGCCGTTTGTGGCTTAGCAAACGAAGAGTGCGGTTCTTGATGATTATAGTTTGCTTGTAGCTTTTGGGGAATTGAATGCTTAGTAGCACATAAGAGCGTGTGTAGTAAGTAATCCCAATGAGCATCCACATCAAGTTGAGGGTAAACATTTCAATCCGCCTGTCGTAGATAGCCCTGTAAGGCTGACACACTTAACCGTTAGAAGTTCCAGTGCCTGTTATTGAAGGGATATCTTAGCTCAGTTTTGCTGACAAAACTGAAAGATATAACGGTGTGATTGCTTTTCCTCAGTGGAGACAGAAATGAGAGGTTGTCGATCAGGAATTCTTTATATATATTTACCCAGTCTAAGCGCAACGGCGTCTGACTGTTTCTCCAATGAGTTGCCGACTTAACATTTACGAATAATCCCAGATCCTCAATGAGGTTAAAAAACTGAGCTTCAGTTGAGTTTTCACCTCCAATGTAGGTGTATTCCGCGAAGTTTATTCTAGGAAGATTGAAATACCCAAAATCAGGATATGAGAGAACCCAAGACGAGTAGAGCGGGTTAATCCTTCGGCAGTGGGATTCCTGTAGGTAGCCCCAAACTAGACACCTCGAGGTGGTAGACAATCTTACTGAGCACCATACCGATTCATCATGATTAATAAACTCTTGGTTGTGAACTTGGTGTACCTCCAGGGCATGGTCGTATGTGTAAGGCTACCCCATCCCTCGTTCCAGTTTTTCTGTCGTGGCAAAGCGATGACATTCCAGGTATTGCCAGCTCCTGGTCCATAAACTGGAGAGATATCCAAGTTTCAGGTATTCCCATCAGATGAGCGTTATTAGCATCGCTAAGTTCACGTAGCTCATCCATTTTATCCGGTAAATTCGCAGCGTTCATGTATAAGCAGTTAATGCTTTCAATTTGAAACGCGTGAGCTTCTTCCCGTTTGTCGGTATGAGCTTTACATGAATGGACAGGTAGTCTACCTATACAAGGTTTCCCGAGTTGGTAGTCTCTGTCCTTTACACGTTTTTTTATGATCAAGGCAGTCCACAGGTGGAATGTTCAGATCCAAATTGTCTTTGTGCTTGAGACTAATATCGTGTGGCCTATCCGTATCATATGGATTCTAGTGATGAAGACCGAGCCTATAATCCAAACGACGGGAAATCTGTAAACTGATTATTTATGGGTGCTTTTTAGCCAAGGGCGTTTCGTGTCATCCTTCGCCCTTATCACTGATAGAATGCAGTAAAACGCGACATCATACTACATCGAATGTCTGAAGCAATGCATGAGAGATCAGAATGTCCTCAGAAAGCATGTGCTTTTTATCAATGTACCCAAATTAACTATGTCGGTCAACCCAGGACACAAAAGTTCGCAATGAATTATATTTAAATAATAAAAATATTCAGTTCAAGCATTAGGTGTCTCATCGAAACAGTTTGAAAGATGTAGATTCCAAAACATACTTACAAATTACAATTGGATAGAATTATTTAAAGTGGTTTTTGAGGTAGTAGGAGAGTCTTACACATAATGGAGTTTCAAATGTAATAGCAATGGGTCACGTTCGGGATTCGGTACATTTAAAGAGCAATGAAGTATTATTGGTGATGAAAATTATTCTGCGTCTTTAGAAATAAATGAAATAAATGAAGGATTCCTGGAAATTTGCTTGAATCATCTCAGCCTGGAGCGAATTCTAGGTCTTGACTACTCACAATGAGCAAAAGTCTTACTTGTCGCCCAGTTTGTTGTGTCGTCACTTATCTACTAGTGTCCGAAGACTGATTCTTTGGATCACCTTAATGTACGTTGTAGGGTACTCTTATCATTTGGGAGCGCAGGGCGAAAGGCTGTTTCCATATTCCAGTAAGATCTGACTATGATTATTAAAAATGAGGTGGAAAGTTCTTCTTCCAGACTGCCCAAGAGTGAGCTTCAAAGTTATCGTTACATCGTTTGCTGCTTAGAAATGTTAAGCACAATCATAGCAACACTTTGGATCACGAGACACCAAGATATCTGGAAATTTTTCACGTTGAAACACCTGAAAATAATTTTTCAAATCCTATATGTAGTTTATGATATTTCTCAGAAGGACTACTTTTCACTTTGAAGAGTTGAAGGTTAGTCCATTGTTATCAGCCCCACTTTGAAGTCAAGACAGGTCCCTCTTAAATTTTAAATTGTCAACCTGGTTGTAGACGTCTCTGTCATTTATAACATCACTCCGACGATAACTCATGATGTGGATAATTTCTCTGAAGTAAAAGTTATCAGGTCCCAGTACTGAACTCTGGGGTATCCCACCAGTACATTCCGTAGCTTCAGAAAACGCAGCGTTCATTCTGACTTTAGAACGTCGATTACTTAAACATGACTTCATACACATATGACTGACTCTATCAAAGTGTACAAGAAATAAAAGCGAACCGTATCCGTCTTCCATTGGGATCAAGGATGATGGTCTACCAATACGTCGGAACCAACAGGTTGGCAGTCTAAGAACGCCTTTATATGGAACCATGTTATTGAGGTAAAAAGGAGCATCGACGACAGGTGTCCGCTTAAACCGTTGTATATCAGAGATCCCTCGATCATAACCGTTAGTCTTCATTTCATTGTGTCGCCCTATTTTGGAGATAGGTGGAATGTGTGCAGGCTCCCAGATGTCTGTGACAGCGCATTGGCTTAGCGAGTGGGAAAACAGTATATTAAGAGGTCTCGTCTAGATTGAGACCATTGAATAATTCAGAGAAGCTTCGCATCATCATAAGAACTCAGTGGTCTTATTCAGTCCAACCGCTTTTGGTTCTATTTGATCGTTTTCAGCATTCAAATATCCACAGTAATTTCTCATCTCAACAGAGCAGTTTAAGGAAAGACTATTACCAAACTACACGTATGCTGACGGCGGCGTGTAGGTAAACACTTGTGCTTGATCGTCTGGTTAGTGTGAGAAATGTATACAATGATTTCTTAGAAGCCTTTACTGGGGTTGACCGTAAGTTCATGCTGGTAGGTAATAGATCACCACCAGAACAATTGCCTAACTCAATGCTAAATAATCGGCTTTTTGATGTTTGGGTAAATTTAATATTTATTCAGCCCACAGAATTTCATTGTATGGTAATAAGATCTTTTCTTTAGTTGATTAACGACCCTCAGCTTCCTTTGAGACACTAGTACTAATTAGAAAGGATTGAATAGGCTTTCGCAATCTGAAGAACATGCTGGCAATCCTAGTAGATATGGTTTATCATCAAAGTTGGGCGGATAAAAATAGGCACAATTTCAACACAATAAACAGTTAGGTGGTCCACATCAGACGGGTTACTAACTAAAAATACAAATTAGTCAATTTCTTTCTGTAGTTTGTGGGGTTAGTTACGGTAAAACTGGTGTTAGCGTGCACTAATGATTCCTTTGTACTTGGTGATTACCTGATTTCGAATTCCAAATACAATACGTTCGTTTGTGCTCACCTATTTCCATTTGCTGTAAATTTCACCATTTCGGTAACTACTAATTCGTATAATAATTAAAATACTTCTAATTATCACTGTAGGCACATTTTATAATTTGTTTTTGTCTCTATTTGCATTTTTGTTAATTCTTACAATTTGTACGATTGAAGCTGCATGACCTTTAAACTCCTGCCCCGGTTTGTGAACACACATGACATGACCCATGGTTGTCACTCACAAATGCTCTGCTATACTAGTATGTTGTTCTAGTTTGTACACATGTCAGTCTATTCATTCTTTCCAAACCTTGTCACTTACTGACTTATTAGCTCTGACCATTTTTGTATGATTGTATATGTGTTGATCGCTTATCCAATTCATTACATGTTTGTAATTTATTTTCGGTCTGACGATAAATATTGATTACCGCTTGATCTAATGTAGTTGGCTCATTTGTCTTCTCTGATCCGCTTCGCTCCCTCATCATCGTTTCGTCCCCTTGATTGTCTGAGTGCATGAAATATACTTATTCAAAAAGCCATTCTCGTATTTGATTTATTTTTATTCAATCATTCACTAACGAGGTTTAAGTCGATGATTATATATGCGGATTAGTGACATATATATTTCGATGATAATTAACATACAACCCAACTGTAATTAGATACAGAGTCATTAAAATTTGTCCAGGGTTGAAGATTATCTAGGCCTTCTTGTGCTTTATTATCTATAATCCCATGCTATTTTGAGATATTATTATGAACCAGTTGCAGCACGTGTTTCAAAAATGGCAGTGACTTCGTACTATTTATGCTTTTATGTACTTGTAGCATCAAAAGGAATTCTTGGTCTGCTTTAACTCAAATTATTTCGTTTAAAGTTTGAAACTTTGCTAAAAGCTTTGTCTTGTGGTACCTTCTTTCTCATTGACTCTGACACTTGTGTTCCTATTATGATCATATTTTGTTTCAAACATTGACATAATTTCAATTTTAGGCAGTACTTACAATTGTGGACAGCCGAACTGCTTATTCCCCGTGGATCAAGGAATGCAGTGCGATGAGTGTAAAAAGTCGTTCCGTAAGATGTGTGTCCATTCAAGCCCCGCCGCACACGAAAGATGCTCGAAGTCCAACTTGCATTGGCTTTGCATCTTTTGCTGTACAAATAAGACGTTAATAATTTAGGAGGCTATGAGTATATTAGCTTTGGCCGGTAAAAAGAACGATAGTCTTTGCGCTGGTAACACAATTACTGTCAATGAAGAATATGTCATTGTTGTACGTGCTGTTACAGGACGCGTTGAACACCCTACTGTGATCGACAGAAAAGTTAAATTTCCATGAAAACTAACATGGAGTGAAGCACCACTTGATATTAACATGGATAATCATGCATCTCCATTGGAAATTGAAGACCCGGACAAATAGTCCCGATGTGGCTGTCCTGAGTGATGAAAAACGGACAGCATTACATAGAAAAAGAAAAAAAGCTAAAAGTAATACTCACCTGGTCGGCAAGTCATTGGTGAACTAGCATTCTGAGTCACAAAATACACCACCGAACTATGATAGTAAGGCAGAACACCACCCTGGCGTGACTAAAAAGTATTTAACTTCATCAAATATTAGTGTGAGTAATCTGCTAGAGTCGAAGGATCCTGATCTCAAAATCAGACGCGTGCATGATTTGGAAAGGTTCAGAGAGTATATCCATAGCATATTACCAGATAACTCTAAAGGAGTTCAGGTCGAAAAGTTGGTTAGAATAGATAAGAGGGTTGACGACAGTGTTCAACTCCGACCATATTGACTCCTTAAGTTAATCCCAGGGTCAGGGAAGCAACGTGATATTCTGTTAAGTAGTGCTCGTAGTCACGACAATTCTGACATTCCAATAAAACTTGTTATGTCTCATGAAAATAAAATAAAAAGGAAGAAGGCACTAGATGAACTAGAAACACGCCGACAAAACAGTGCGGAAAGCCTCCAAGGCCTGTGTGGATAGGCCGATATTCATAGGAATTTTATATGCCAACGCTCGTTGTCCAAGACTTAAAGTCTACGAACCAGGAGTATCAGTGGACAAAACAGGGCCACTCATTGTAGCTATGACGGAAACTTGATTACTCTATGACTTCGACATTGCCCCAGAATTATCCGGGTACCACTGCCTAAGAGGTGATGTACATAGATGAAAGAAAAGAGGTGGAGTCCTTTTATGCATAGCCAATGATATAAATATTCACTTCGCTGTTTGCGAATCCCATGATAGTGAAACTTGTGAAGTCAGCAGCTGTGAGCTCACTTCCGGATATTGTACATTTGTGTTTAGTGTCATCAGCCTGATCTGCGTAACTGATGACTTTATTTTGGGGCACATTCAATTATGGAGTGCAAATAACAGATGATTGATATTAGGAGGCTTTAATGCACCTAACATTATTTGGAATGTGATGACCACAGAAGGACCTATAAACTCCTTTGATAGTAGGATCCTGGCAGCAGTAATGGAGCATGCATTAGTACAGCATGCATCCAAACCTACACGTCTTAGTGTAAACCAAGGTTCTTCTCTGTTGGACTTGATAATCACCCATGCGATCAAGAATATTGCCAACTTATATATTCTTCCCCCGTTAGTGAATAGCGATTACGCTGTTTTATCATTCACGTTTAGACATATTGACATGATATACGGTCAGGTTAGGCCTCGCTCAAATGTATGGAGAGCTAACATACCAGCCATTCAGGAGTGCACAACTAAGACAGACTAGTTAGTAGATACTAGCTTATCAGTTGAAGAATCATGGTATACATTTAAAGACACGTTTAGTCCAGCTATGTCCTCGTCTATACCATACCTGATACAACATAGACCGAATAATAGCCCACCATGGATAACTAAACAAGTCAAGAAACTTCTTAGACGTAGGAAAAAGCACTGGAAAATATTCATCTTTACTGACTTAGAAGAATACAGATCCAGTTATTCTAAGATTGGGAATGCTTGTAAAGCGTTATAGCAACCATCCTACAATCACTTTCGATTATAGCCAATTTTGGTTAAGCCCTTTTTTATAACTTACTTAACAGACATTGTCATTTGGATAGTAACAATTTGCATATTCTTTGCACTGCTATACCACTAGAGCACATGACACTCTAGCCGAAATGTTGACTGCTTAAATATCATTCGATGACTCACACTCCTCCCCATATATGGACGCACACAAATATTATTATTAGCCTTTGTTTTGCTTTGCTGTGCCCTTATTAAATTTGACTATAAATTGCCTATGTAATTGCTTGCTATTCGCTCGCTCGCTCGCTTGCTCCTCGTTCGTTTCCTTCGCTTGTTCGCCTGTTCACTCGCTCGTTCATATTCGCTCAGGTGTTGTTAGCTTTCGAACCTGAGTCATTCGACAATAAACTGTAGTTGCTGCTATCCTTTGTCTTCTGATTTTACGCACCGTTAAGTTTAGAATTATAACGGTTATCGAAGTAAACGGTTAACGAATCGCGGCACTACAGCGTTAATTAGTAAGACTAGACAGTCGTATGAAAAACGACTGGTTAGGGATTGTAAACATAATCCGGAATGGTTTTTCTCATATATAAAACGTCGAACTCAGAGAAGCAATGCAATCCACCACTTTTGATACAAGAAAACCTGTTAATATTGCCAAGAGATTATGCTGAAAAGGCTGAGGCTTTATCGATATATTTTAGTAGTGATTTCTCTCACCACTGAGTAATGATCAACGAATAATTGTTCTTGGGGTGGCTTATCAATGGATCCTGTAGTTATTGAGGAAAATGCTGTCATAAGAATACTTCAGCATTTCAAATCTGGTAAGCACAGTGGTTTTTTAGGATATTCATACTTGGATTACGAAAGCCCTATCAGATGAAATTGCTGAAACTTCAACGACACTGTTTGATATTTCTCTGCGGCAGTCCAGACTGCTAGGAGACTGAAAAAAGGCGAAAATCGATCTGGTGTATAAGGTTGGGAGTAGTTAGTAACTATCGCCTCGTTAGCTTAACTAGTGCAGTTGTAAAACTGATGGGAAAAATTATTCGGATGGCTGTTATAGACTGTTTGGAAGGGAATAATCTTTTATCCAGGGAACAACATGGTTTTTGGAAAGGCCTATCATGTTTGACAAACCTTCTCATTGCAAGAGAAGATTAAGATGCTGCAAAAGATAGAAATGCCCCTGTAGATTTGATTTCTATATATTTAAGTAAAGCCTTTGATAAGGTCTCCCATCCTGGTCTTGAATTAAGACTGGAAAGTTTTGGAGTTCATTATACGGTCATAGACTGTATAAGTGACTTCCTCCGTGACAAAAGACAATGGGCAAGAGTAATTGGAGCTCTCTCGTAGTGGGAACCTGTAAAAAGTGGAGTTTATCTAAGCAAAATCCTCGTTTCATTTCTCGCACCGAGTAGTGAATTACTGGAATTCTCTGTCAGAACACGCAATATCAGCACATTCATTTATTTCTGTTCGCTTCTATATAGTTGTTCACGGCTAGTAAACGCAGTATCGTTAAGCTACGGTTTGGATCACATGAACTCAATGTACGGAGTATTGGGCACTGTTTATTGGACACCTTATCAAGGTCAATGCCAACGTATTATTAGGCGGTACCAACGGTTTTTGTGTAAACGTGTATGTAAGAGTTCGTGTTGTTATCTTGGATTTTTCGGATTTAAGAAAGAGTATTTTCACAGAAAAAACAAACTCTTTCGTTACATTTGAATTTTTATTAGTAGGATTGGTTCTGCTTCCAGATTAAGTAAATCAGACATCAATGATAGTGAAATATATATTTATATATATATGACTCATATAAGTCAATATTAAGAAGAAAACTAATCATGTAAAATATTTGGTTATCAAATTCTTCGGAACTATCTTTTCGGCAAAAACCAAGCAGTGTATATGGAATCATAAGTGTAATACAAAGATCATTCATCTAAATTCAGGTACATTTTACAAGTCTATGACTATCAACCTTCTAATCGATAAAAATAGTGACGAAATATAATAAAAAGGGATAAGGCACCTGATGAGTTATATTCTAGTTCTCCGCGAATGTTTCCTATGTATTGGGAAACGTTATTTTATAAAATCTCCTGCTTCATCGAAATTAATTTCCGGGGATGTCTCTTGTCCCACCCAAATGACGGTTACCTTGCTTAATTGGAACGCGGCTGTATTTCCACGAAAGCCACCCAGTGTCTCTATGCTTGCCAAAGGTGGTCATTCGGCTATTTTCTGGTTAGCTACACTGAGTGACTGATGGTAAAGTAACTTCTTAGAAATTGGCAAAGCCCTTAAATAGTTGTTCACAAAATTGACTACTAGCATGGGTCGTCAGTCACATTTGTTCCCTCGCATCTCCAATTTTGTTTTCGTGTATTATTTTGACCAATTATGTTGTGATTGCGTCCTATAAAGTGCTATGACTTTCGCTAAACCAACTGGAAGTTAAAAATGATGTAGATATTAAAAGACTACACGGAATCTGTCTATGAATTCAATGACTGTTAAGCTGAGTTGTTTACAGAAACCTTGGTTGCTATCCGTGATATAGCCGTACTCTGTGGTTCACTCTCTTCAAAATACATTGAATAATATCATATCGATTCAACCTGAAGTTATTCTTTCTTCTTTGCTTTTAGCCTTGTTAATTTCCATCCACCGTTCCAATGCAACGTGTAAAAACACAGGTGGATATACGTTTATACCAGGTTCTACTAATCTCGTTTTTGATTGATCGAGTCAGTCAGTCAGTCAACTTAGAACTTCGTACATACTTACATCAGTTCGAGTTGCTATACAACATTAGCACAGAAATACAGTTGTCTATTCAAATCCCATCGCCTGTCGGGACAGTCGCTGGTTGGGCATACGTAACACGTGTCTCAGCCATCTCAACTGATGAAGTTTCACTACTTCATCAATTGATTTGCCATCCTTACCAAGTACTCGTTTCCTAACCACTGTATTACTTACTCGGTGGTCCCACGATATACGAGCAATGATTCGAAAACACCTATGATCAAATACCAGTAGCCTAAGAATATCCCATACTCTTATCGGCCATATTTCTCTGCCATGAAGTAGGACGGAACAAACTGCTGTGCAGTGAACCCGTCCTTTAGTCGCCAGACGGATATCTCGTCTACGCCATAAATAACGCATGTTGGCAAAAGCTAGTCAAGCCTTCTGTATCCGTGCTGAGATTTCGTCACACACCAGACCATAAGGCCTGATGACACTCCCAAGATAAGTGTAGCGGTCGACACACCCAACTACTTCACTCCCTATGATTATTTCAGGTACCGATGCAACCCAATCCTGAAGTAACATTTTACATTTCGAGAGGGAGAATCGTATCCCGAACATGCCTGCATTACTGCTTGTAGTGGTCAGAAGACTCTGCATTTTGTAAGCGTCTTCACCAAATAGAACTATGTCATCGGCATGTTCTAAACCAACAAGTGAGTCTCCTGGTAGAAGTCCAACTCCTCTAAATTTAGACTAGGAAAGTGTTATTCCTAAAAGCACGTCAACGATAAAGTTGAACAAGAATGGGGAGAGTGAACAGTCTTGACGAACACCACACGAGCTAATCAATTCTGATGACAGTTTGTCATAAGCTCTCACCCGGCTAGTTTTGTTACGATAGAGAGCCTTCATAAGGTGAATGTACTTCCTTGGTACTCCTTTGAGTGACAAACACTACCACTAAACCTCAAAATCAAAGGAGTCAAATGCCGCCTTAACGTCGAGGAATACTGCGATTGTGGGACGTCTGAATGTGTTTCTATGTTCTAGGACCTAATGTAGAGTGAATACCACGTCCAGGTCTAAAACCAGTCTGGTTTTCTCTAGTCTGCTCTTTATGAGCTTTGGTTAGGCGTCCAAGTATTATTGAAGTTAATATTTAGACACTATATTAGTCAAACTGATTCCTCTGTGATTGTCACAAGAGGAATTTTGTCCTTTCTTAAAGACTGGCACAATTAGTGATTGGGACCAGTCAGATGGAATTACGTCCAGTTCCCAGATTCTGCCTAAGACCTCAGTCAACCTCGCAGCTAGTACTGGGCCGCCGTTCTTAAAATTCTCAGGGGTAAACCTGTCGGGGCCTGCTGCTCTCCCTCGCTTTAGATTTCATTTAGCTTTTTCAACCTCGTAAGGAGTTGGAGGACTTACACCAACTTACCATTCAGTCGACTGGGGGTCGTGGGAAACTTAAGCGTGGCTGAAAGCCAGTTGAACTTAACCCTAAAATTGCCCTGCCCATCAAGTTAATCTCCTGGAATGAGAATGAATAATATATACATCTTTTACCGAGTTAGTTTCGCTATCAGTTGGGTTCCTAGTACCGGTTTCCTTAAGAAGTCTGAACAGTTTCCTGCTGTTACCTATTGCCGCTGCCTTTTCCATCCCTCTTGCTTTCGCTACCCACCACTGTTCCTGATCATTGAATGGTCTTGTTAGCCTTCGCTTAAGTTAACTTCGCTCTTCGTTATGTTCACAGCCAGATGGGATGAGTTTGCGAGCATCTATCAGTGCGGTAGATGCTGCTGAGATCCAATGTTTCTACCTAACTTTATGGTTTACCGCACTATCAGATATCACTGATTTTTCCTCAGCTTTTCGGATGTCATTCCACGCTGCCTCGGAGTGGGCATAACTTACATGGCTGCCTAACTGTTTTTCTAGTTGTTTCTGAAATATATTCTTAGCTTGGCTATCATTAAGTAAAACTCTTAGAGGCTTCGCTGCAGCGTCTTTCCTACGTCCAGTAAGACGCAGACCAATAGCATGTTACGGTACCAAGTCTTACTGCATTTGTTCATACGCTTTAGATTGTATAGGATATCATCATATACCATAACACACGATGTAGGCTGAGTATATCAAAATAAGTATCGGTGGGGTAGATGGATAAGCCCGTATTTATTACTGGTTCTTAAGGTTTCCATTTCCGTGGGATATATAAGATGTTAAATATCAAAACAAACTTAATTTTGCTTCGGATCTGCTCACATTAGATAACTACCGTCTGTCCAATAACTTGCCTTAAACGTTTGTCCGTCGAAATCGCGCTTGTATTGTGTCTTTTAGGAACAGTTTGGTGGTTTTTTCTTACGTTAAGTGGTTTCAAGGAAACTATGTTTATATTTTATGGTTTTGAGAACACGGAATTAAAGTATGGATGATACTGTATAACAGATATTTCAGGCGATAATTTTTTCAAACCTTAAGCGTTTGTGATAAAATTTGTTTTATTTAACAGGCTGTACATTCATAACATATACTTCCTTGGTACTGTTTTTTCTTCAGACTTTCTAAACTGACAATGAAAGTCAAAGAGTTGGAGAAGTTCGCTCATTCGGCCTGGTCACCTCTTTCATGCAATCGTACTTATTTGGCAACTGCCACCGCAGAAGATGATCGCGAGGCAACTGGCTCAAATATAAATACAAGGTAATCATGTTTTTCAGACATTTGCTTCGAAAGTTACCGAATTCAGTATTAATGTGAAAATATTCACACCATCTGGGATGAAAAATGCAGAAATGTTAAGCTTTTTGATTCTAGTCTTGTCTTGATGTTTTTTTCGTGATAAAGAAATAAGACCGTTGTTTACACCCTGTATCAGTGCGTGGTTTAACCGTAGGAGGTGAACTAGTCGAACAACTGAACCATTTCCATCATCTTCATTATGTTAGCTTCAGTAACTTGATCGGTGACAAAATCTCGGAACAGTTACCAAAGGATCATTTCGATTTTACTAATCTAAGCCATTAGTGTCTGTGGTAGTATGTTTGTCGGTTGACCGAAGTGACGAGATACTTCTCAGTAGTTCTTTTTGTATTGGTCCCCAAATGCCCTGGTATGGCCGAGAGTGGGGAGAGCCCACTCTCCCTCTCGAAATGCTCTCGCATGGCCAGCGAATATATAGCCTCTACCAGGGAAGTCCTACTCACTGCCTTCTCGTGGTGGGGGTGCTGTTTACGAAAGTGAGAGAACGAAAGCGAATGTCCGGCGCTTTAACCGGGTTGGTGGACATGGAGGGTCCACCTAGGGGAGTTGAAAAACCCTGATTCCAAATCAATGGTGCACATGGGCTCCAGTATCCTGATGGAACGAATGGCGAATGAACCTGCTGCTGGTCATCGGCTACCATGGGACTGCATCTCCTCACGATGCTCCACTGCCTTGTGGATCAGACCTTTCGGTCAAAGGCTCCGGGTGTGGGCCCCTAAGAAAACCACCTGCTTCAGTCCGGGCACCTGGGCAGTATCACAGCCCTCACACAAATCGGATGAGATTTGTGTGGCGCATATGTATCTTGTGCTTCCTTGTACCAATATTTATGTGTTTAAATAAAATAAATAAAAACCCTATGAGTATGAATCATGATCTTTGAAGATACAAGTGCAGGTTACAAGTATTTGGTCATATTCGGCTTCCGAGCATTATTCGTATATCCTTAATCCATCAAGCCTATAATTTGGGGATTGTATATCAGTAAGTCAGCTACAACGTAGGACCACGCACATGTATGCATCAGTCCAAGTTGTCATACCTCATTAGCACAAGATAAACACCTAATTCATTACTTAATAACTTACGCCTGTTACTCCCGAAGGAGCACGGGCCGCCGACCAGCATTCTCTAACCCACTCTGTCTTGGGCCTTCCTTTCTAGTTCTATCCAATTTTTGTTCATTCTTTTCATGTCTGTCTCCATTTCTCGGCGTAATGTGTTCTTTAGTCTTCCTCTTCTCCTTTGGCCTTCAGGATTCCGTGTGAGGGTTTGTCTTGTGACACAGTTAGGTGATTTCCTCAATGTGTATCCTATCCACTTCCAGCGCTTCTTCCTGATTCCTTTCTCCACTGGAATCTGGTTTGTTCTCTCCCACAATAGAATGTTGCTGATAGTGTCTCGCCAACGGATCCGAAGTATCTTGCGTAGATAACTGTTAATAAACACTTGTATCTTCCGGATGATTGCTTTCGTAGTTCTCCACGTCCCCATCCCATACAGTAGAACTGTCTTGATATTTGTATTTAAAATTCTGATCTTGGTGTTGGTTGACAATAGTTTTGAGTTCCAGATGTTCTTCAGTTGTAAATGTACTGCTCTCGCTTTGCCGATCCGCGCCTTCACATCTGCATCTGATCCACCGTGTTCAGCGATGATGCTACCCAGATATGTAAAGATTTCCACATCCTTCAAAGCTTCTCCCTTCAAGTTTAATTCCATTGGTGCATGCTGTATTGTATCGGAGAGTCTTGCTTTTCCCTTTGTTTGTATTGAGACCTACTGCTACTGAGACTGCTACTAAACTGGTCGTCTCCTCCTGCATTTGTTGTTGCGTGTGTGATAGAAGAGCCAGATCATCTGCGAAGTTTAAATCTTCCAGTTGCATCCTAGCTGTCCATTGTATCCTGTGCTTCCCTCCAGATGTTGACGTCTTCATGGTGCAGTCGATCACCAGGAGAAAGAGAATGTGCATCGGCCGCAAGACTTCCGAAGGAACTCAGCTTTCATCATAAGGCGTCATAATTATTCCTTCAACTCTCAGGGCAGAGTTTAAATGGTTTGAATAATTTTCTCTGGTTAGCGTTTTTTAGTGAGTTGGTTTTCTACAGAATGGAGTCGTTAACCCATGCCCAACCCTCCTCCTTTATCCGGACTTGGGACCGGCAGTAGCCTCCGGAGGAGCTAAGACAGAGTTTTCGATGTGTATACAAGATTAATATTTATATCTCAGTGATAGTATGTGCGTATAACCACAAATATCATGTCAATCTATCATGATCTCAACGTATATAGATGTGTTTAAATATAGTAATCTCATGAATGTAAGCATATCATTCTTTGAAATACATTTTTGCAAGCGTCATAAATGATAATTAGCTCGTTAAACCCCGGGGTAAACTAAAGTGGGTTTCGAATGTATGAATAAATATATTTTAATATTGAGTGCTTGTCATTTTTCATTATTATAAAAAAACTTACTTTGAAAGATCAATCTTTTGAACAAGCGAGATGTTTTAGGCTACTAAAGTTTACAACAATAAAAGTTATCCAGATTGTATTCAGTAAGAAATGCACTGTCTCATGGATCGAATGATTTTTTTGCCCCCAAATGCCGAGAGCGGGAAGAGCCAGCTCTCCCTATCGAAATACTCTCACATGGCCACGTGCATGCAACCACTGCCAGATAAGTCTTACTCACTGCCTTCTCGTGGTGGGAGTATTGTTTACGAAGGTAAGAGGGCCAAAAGCGAATGCCCAGTACTTTAACCGGGTTGGTGGTTATGGAGGATCCACATAGGGGAGTTGGAAAACCGTAATTGTAAACTAATTTTGCACATGGTCTTCAGGATCCTGAAGGGATAAATAGAGTATGAATCAATTGCTGATCACCGTCTACTATGGGACTGGATCTCCTAACGTTGCTCCACTGCCTTGTGGATTAGACCTTTAGGTTGACGGCTCCGGGTGGGGCCCTCCAAGAAAGTCATCTGTTTCAGTTTTGGCACGCAGATATTATCCTAGCCGTGACGGAAATCGAATGATGAAATGTGGTGCATATGTATTTGGTGCCTCCTTATATCAATGTTTATGTGTTTAAATAAACTAAATAAATTCTTTATAATTTCATTATATCTTTTATAATTTAGCATTACTTCTCCGACATTAGATATTTATGAATTCAATGTTAAGGAAAGTAATATGTCTATGCAAATGAATGTTAGTTTACAAATTAAAGAAAAGTAAGTCAACGTTTTATTCTTTTTAGATGTTTCGTTTTAAATGAAAAATTTAAAAGAATGTTGTTACATTTACAAGTGTCATAAATGTGTAACAAATTCATTTTTGTCAGAAGAGGTTTTGTGGGTAGTTGAGATCATGAATTAATTGAAGTTAGATCATCTTGGAAAAACCTGGAAGCACTGGATGGCCATTTCGTCCTATTGTGGGACTCCTCAGTGGCAGTGCTCATCCACGATCCCGCCTCGCGAGATTCTAACCCAGGACCTATCAATCTCGAGCGCGAGCGCTTAACCTCTAGACCACTAAGCCGGCATTGAATGGTGTTAATGTCTAACTTCAACCGATCCACGAAATTGAGCGATACATCCACCAATGTCTTCAGTGAGTTACTATCTCATAACAGACCTGTTTGAACTCCACTTGTCACTGCTTCTCACTAGAACTCCAGGAAATGCCTCATGGAGCCAGTCACTAGTGAGCATATGTTGATTATTATCAGAAGGGGTTTTGTGGATATTATAGTAATTTTAATAGTTGAGACCATGAATCAATTGAAGCTAGACCACCATGGAAAACCGAGAAGGAGTCCCATAATAGGACGAAACGGCCGTCCAGTGCTTCCAGGTTTTCCATGGTGGTGTAGCTTCAATTGATTCATGATCTCGACTATTAAAATTCATTTTTCTTAAAATCATCTAAATAAATAATAATGACGGGTAAATTAAATCACCATGTAATTTGGCTTCAGCTAGTGTGAAGGCTAATAATACGCGATCGCTTTTAAAGCAAACGGTACTGGGTTTGAGTCGCAGGGTGAACATCAACTCTGAGATGCAGGCACATCCATCTAACGAGTCCCAAATAAGACGAAACGCGCGTCCTGGATTCCACTGCTAACCACTATCCATCTTTGCTTATAAAATACTTGTGAATTAAGGCTATATCGAGGCAATATGCACCTATGCCAACTAGAGACTGACCAGCTGCAGGTCTAAACATCAATAGGAAGATTCAAACAAACAATACGATGTGAATTTATACTATCCGGTTGCCTCAACAAAGACAAGAGGGGTGGGGTTCGAACCTAGAACTTTGCGGTTGTAAGTTAGGCTTCTTAATCACTAAGCCTTCAAGTACCAGTCAATCTGTTTATTTAAAGCACTATCGTACTACCATGGATTGAGAATTATCCATAAATAGAACTACAATTAAATTGATGGTGTGAATGTTCCCTTTTTTTCGAATTATGTTTTATATTTGGATCTATTAGTCTATAATTTACCACTTTCCTTTGAACAATATGATTTATTCTAAGAATATCCTGGTACAACCATGTTTGAATCCAGTCCTATGCCTATCTTCAAATACATTTATATAGATTTGTATTTATAATCCATACTATGAAATCCCTTTCTTTCATGTGAAATCTACGTTTCCATAAAAGTGGGAAGTTAATAAAAACTTCTAGTACTGTAATCTAATAAATAGAAATAGTGAATCATACTTTAGTTTCCTTTTCGTTTTACATATCACACTTCTTGATTCATGTTTTTTTTTCTTTGTTTAGTCATACTTATTATCAGTCAGTCAGCTACAACGTAGGACCAGGCACATATATGCATCGGTCCAAGTTGCCATAACCTCATTAGCACAACAAGATGAACACCGAATTCATAGAAGTAGTTGATTCTATGGTGGTAATATATAAAAGAAAGGTTGTATATAAAGATATAGTATAGGAAGGAAGACAGATATGAAGCAATTTTAATCTCAAGGTCTATATATTTATTTATTTGAACACATAAATATTAGTACAGAGGGGCACCAGATACATGTGTGCCACGCAAATCTCATTTGATTTGTGTGAATGAGGGCTGTGATATTGCTCGGGTGGCCAAACCGAAGCAGTTGGTTTTCTCAGGGGGCCACACCCGGAGCCTTTGACCTAAAGATCTGATCCACGGGGTTTAAGGTAAGATAAAGAGTGTATACACCTGCGCCATTGTGATCGATTCTAAGCTTAAGGAATAATGATATACTACTCGGTTGCTGAAATCAGATTAGGTGGAGCAGGCCTTGAATCTGGGGCTTATTGGGTAAAAGTCGGTCACCTTAAACACTAACCTACCACTCTGCGGTGATTTTATGGTAGTTAAGTTAGTTGTTGCTGGTAAATATCTAACTTTTCTACTTATAGATTGTTGTCGTTTAATGATGAAAGGCCAATGCACTTAATGAGTTTCAGGTTCCAGCCTCACCCTTCTACTTCTGTTTGGACAACCAGATGGCACTATTAGCTTTTGTATTCAGTATGGCTCAAAGCTAAGTATAAACATTTGTATCTGTTTGTCAAATATTTCAACATCAGTTAGCCTAGGTAGCCTTCATTTGTAAACATGTGTATGTATAATACTCTCAAACTTTACTCCTATGTAATTCTATTTAGACTACTAGTAAACGGAGGTAGTATTTAAAATTAAATTATTTCCTTTTAATCAATGGCATTATCCATATTTGTTAACTACCACTTTAAGGTACAATATCTAGACTCATAGAAATACTTTTAATTATCCGTGACTAATAATAATTTTATCAGAGTCAGTCAGTCACAACGTAGAACTTCTTACGTACGTATATGAGTTCGAGTTGCTATACCACATTAGTACCCAAGGTCCGAAGGCGAAGTCGTACTGCTGACTGTACAGAGGTGTGACAGCAGTAAGGTGTTTCCTTCAGACAACCAGCATGACATCGATGCTGCCTTCCCACAAGGAGAGGTGGGGTTAGAAAAGGTCGACCCTAAAATGCACACCTCGCCTTATCCCACGGATGTCCGTCTCCGGCGGTAAGGTTTTTTTTTGAAGAACGGAGCTAACACAAAAACTATCCACAAAAAGGTCGTGTGTGACCGACCTCAAGCAGTTGTCCCTTGGGCACTGCGGTCACGCTCTCAGGTCATTAAGACCACTTCTAACCCAATTTCCTTTTCAGACACCCCTAGAAGAACCCTTCCACAGTGTGGTCAACCGGGAAGTGATAACTGCCCTCATACCTCTAACAGCACTCAAGACCACTGTATTCATAATCAATCTCTTTTTTCAATTCCTACTATTCCTTCTACCTTGACTTTCAACACTAAACTTCCTCTCTTGGTTTCCTCCTCAAGTGTCACCATGGCCAACGATTCTAGTGCGTAAAACGCTGTCCCAGGTCTACTAAAACCTCGCTCCAAACTGCACATTGGAGCCTTCAAATTGTTACTCCAGGACTGGCCTGCGTCAACACCCGAACTAAGGATAGGGAGTGAAGTAGTCGAACGCGTCGACAACTTCACTTATCTTGGAAGTCTGATCAGCCCTAATGAGTTGATGTCTGACGAAATCTCAGCACGGATTCAAAAGGCTCGTTTGGCTTTTACCAACTTACGTCACCTATGGCGAAGACGAGATATCCGTCTATCGATTAAGGGACGAGTATACTGCGCATCAGTTCGCTCTGTTCTACTTTACGGCTGTGAAACATGGCCATTAAGAGTAGAAGATACTCGTAGGTTACTAGTATTTGACCACTGATGCTTTAGAAATATTGCTCGCATCTGCTGGGATCACCGGGTAAGTAATAGTGAGGTTAGACGCAGGGTATTAGGGAACGATGGTAAATCAGTTGATGAGGTGATGAATCTTCATCAACTGAGATGGTTGGGCCACGTGTTACGTATGCCTGAACACCGATTACCACGACGCGCAATGTTGACTAGTGTAGGGGATTGTTGGAAGAGAGTTAGGGGCGGCCAAACCAAAACATGGCATCAGTGTTTGAAGTCACTAACTTCTAGTCTGAACCATGTTGGCAGATGCAGACTACCTGGTTGGGGTCCGCGTGACTATCGTAACCAGTGGTTGGAGACTCTAGGTGACATGGCTCAGAATCGATCACAATGGCGTAGGTGTATACACTCTTTATCTTCCCTTAAACCTTGAGATTAAAATTGCTTCATAACTTTCTTTCTTCCTATACTATATCCTTATATACAACCTTTGTTTTATATATCACCACCACTAAATTAACCACTTTGAATCCGGTGTTCATCTTGTTGTGCTAACGAGGTATGGCAACTTGGACTGATGCATATGTGTTCCTGGTCCTACGTTATAGCTGACTAATTGACTGACCACATTAGTTCAGAGATGCAGTTGTCGATTCAAATCCCATAGTGGTAGAATTAGTAAGAGTTTAAGCAATAATCCGAAAGATAGGGGTTTGAAGTTGTTATTCAAGGAGTATAGTACAGTGAAATAAATTTGGAGAGAAAAAAAGATAAAGACATGAAGAATTCAGAAGATTATAATTTGGTAGAACACAAAGAGTGAATGCACCTTCACAATTGTAAACGATTTTGATCCATTTCATTCAAAGTCTCTAACCATCGGTTGCTATTATCTCGCGCATCCCAACCAGGTAGTCTACACCTACCAACATGGAATTTAGTCAGAGTAAAATTTGTTTAATCTTATTGTTTATTGTGTTGTATAGGTGTGTATGTACATGTGTCTAATCGAAATAACATATTTATCAAACCTGTAAATATTTACTTAAGTTACTATTCATAGGTATATAGGTATCCATCACTGGCATATTTCTATATATATAAACCCGAACTTATTGATTCGTTCTATTTTTTAGACAGTTTATACTTCCTTTTACGCCTATTTTATCATATAACCAGCATATATTTATTTTATATAGTTTATTGTCTTCAAGAAATTTCTAAATCTTCATACTACAAATCAGTAGATAAATATCAGAGGCGGCTTCCTGCTTGTGTATAGAAGAATAACCATCTTTCATATATTTGTTGGGAGTGAGAATAACATTGTCAGTAGAAAGTGTCATTTCATTTATTTGTGCTAGGGCTGTGATACTGCCCGGGTGCCCAAACGGAAGCAGGGTGTGGCGCATATATATCTCGTACCCCCTTGTACCAATATTTATGTGCTTAAATAAATAAATAAATATTTGTATATACAGTTGAAATCATCAGTCAATTGAAGCTAGACCACCGTGGAAAACCTGGAAGCACTGGACGGCCGTTTCGTCCTACTGTGGGACTCCTCAGCAGTGCGCACCCACGATCCCGCCTCGCGAGATTCGAACGCAGGACCTACCAGTCTCGAGGCAGAGCGCTTGACTGATAGACCACTGAGCCGGCCGGCATTCAACGGTGTTAATGTCTAACTTCAACTAGACTACGAAGTTGAGCAACCATTTCACTAATGTCTTCAGTGAGTTGATATCTCCCAACTGACCTGGTCGAACTCCACTTGTCATTGCTTCTCACTAGAACTCCAGGAAATACCTCATGGAGTCAGTCATTAGTGAGCATATTATTTATTTGGTGAGATCATATACATTTTAATGTATATTATAGTTAATAGTTCACCTGTTTTACATTTTCGTGATTGACATTATTTATTCAGCACTTAAAACTAATTATCCATTGATGTGTTATTACTCATGGACAAATGAATGAGGTCAGTCATATTTCAGACGGTTTTGTGGTATCACATCGTACTATATTACTAAATGATCCAAATTTGCATTCTGATGACGACAATAGGGTCTTCGTGTGTTTAGTGTGGTAACAATTACCAATTAAGTATGCCATTTTACGTTGTACTGGTTTTTATTTCAAGTAACTGATGTACTGAGTACAAGTTTATGTATTCAACTTGGATTCATAATTTGTATGTGGGTCATTGATATTATTCAGTTTCTCATGCCAAGTCCTCCAACTCCTTACGAGGTTGAAAAAGCTAAATGAAATCTAAAGCGAGGGAGAGCAGCAGGCCCCGACAGGTTTACCCCTGAGAATTTTAAGAACGGCGGCCCAGTACTAGCTGCGAGGTTGACTGAGGTCTTAGGCAGAATCTGGGAACTGGACGTAATTCCATCTGACTGGTCCCAATCACTAATTGTGCCAGTCTTTAAGAAAGGACAAAATTCCTCTTGTGACAATCACAGAGGAATCAGTTTGACTAATATAGTGTCTAAATATTAACTTCAATAATACTTGGACGCCTAACCAAAGCTCATAAAGAGCAGACTAGAGAAAACCAGACTGGTTTTAGACCTGGACGTGGTATTCACTCTACATTAGGTCCTAGAACATAGAAACACATTCAGACGTCCCACAATCGCAGTATTCCTCGACGTTAAGGCGGCATTTGACTCCTTTGATTTTGAGGTTTAGTGGTAGTGTTTGTCACTCAAAGGAGTACCAAGGAAGTACATTCACCTTATGAAGGCTCTCTATCGTAACAAAACTAGCCGGGTGAGAGCTTATGACAAACTGTCATCAGAATTGATTAGCTCGTGTGGTGTTCGTCAAGACTGTTCACTCTCCCCATTCTTGTTCAACTTTATCGTTGACGTGCTTTTAGGAATAACACTTTCCTAGTCTAAATTTAGAGGAGTTGGACTTCTACCAGGAGACTCACTTGTTGGTTTAGAACATGCCGATGACATAGTTCTATTTGGTGAAGACGCTTACAAAATGCAGAGTCTTCTGACCACTACAAGCAGTAATGCAGGCATGTTCGGGATACGATTCTCCCTCTCGAAATGTAAAATGTTACTTCAGGATTGGGTTGCATCGGTACCTGAAATAATCATAGGGAGTGAAGTAGTTGGGTGTGTCGACCGCTACACTTATCTTGGGAGTGTCATCAGGCCTTATGGTCTGGTGTGTGACGAAATCTCAGCACGGATACAGAAGGCTTGACTAGCTTTTGCCAACATGCGTTATTTATGGCGTAGACGAGATATCCGTCTGGCGACTAAAGGACGGGTTCACTGCACAGCAGTTTGTTCCGTCCTACTTCATGGCAGAGAAATATGGCCGATAAGAGTATGGGATATTCTTAGGCTACTGGTATTTGATCATAGGTGTTTTCGAATCATTGCTCGTATATCGTGGGACCACCGAGTAAGTAATACAGTGGTTAGGAAACGAGTACTTGGTAAGGATGGCAAATCAATTGATGAAGTAGTAAAATTTCATCAGTTAGGATGGCTGAGACACGTGTTACGTATGCCCAACCAGCGACTGTCCCGACAGGCGATGGGATTTGAATAGACAACTGTATTTCTGTGCTAATGTTGTATAGCAACTCGAACTGATGTAAGTATGTACGAAGTTCTAAGTTGACTATCTGACTTATATGCCCAAGTGGGTGGAGAAAAATTTACTTTTGTTTACTACTGGTAAAAAGTTGAGCACTTAAAAATTAAGCCACCACTTGGTAAAACTTGTTAATTTTTCAATATATTTCCTGAAATTACATTGTCTCGAATAATCTGCCTTTAATGACTGAAGAATGACTGCTCATAGTTTACATTACTCTGTTATGATACGAATGAACCAATCTTAATTTTTAGAAAGTAACTACATATTTACTCATTTGTATTGTCTTCATCAGAGGATTGAAAATTTTTGTCGTGTTAAATATCGATATTAGCTGGGTGATTTCGTGCTAGTTTCCCGATTTGTAAGTGTTATTTGTCATTGATGGACATCAGTCATGATCCCTTTAAGAAGGAAAATGCACTTGATTGTTATTTCACTCCAGTTTGGAACCTATCAACAATAAACATCCATAGTCTATGGATCAAGTCTAGGATCATAAGGTCTCTGTAAACATCCCTAGCCTTTATAGAACTGAGTTGGATAATTTTTGTTGTATAACACGAAATAACAGAAGTCAAGGTCACCACGAAATCTGAAGTTCTTGAGTTTGACCCCTGAAGGGTTCATGGGTATGTAGTGCTAAAAGAGCTTAAATTACAACAAAGGAGCTGCCTAGTATTCCTTGATTTTCACTGACACATCAGCTGATATCAATCCATCCATAACTTTATATCCACAAGGCATCTTAACAAAAGTATGGCTCCCAACTGTTACTTCCTTATATTTCATTGTTTAATATGATACATTTTTTAAATCGGTTAAACTCTTCTGGCTATTCATTTAATATTACAAATAATTAAGCTTACAGAAGTGGCTTTGGACAATGTTTTGATATCAATCAATAGTATGTAACATCCGTTCATTGATCCCTATCTTATTTGAAATCCTTTTGTGACTTTTGACATTTCGGTTAATTTTCCAATCGATTTTTATTTGCCAACTTATAATACAAAAAACTTGGCACAATAGGTTATTTATATGAATATTTAACACAGAATGGATTCATTAATCGATATTCAATGTAAACGAATTACTATGCATTACTATCTTCACTTATTTTTTTTATTAAGTCTTAAAATGGTACGCCCCCAAATGCCCTGGTACGGCCGAGAGTGGGGAGAGTCCGCTCTCCCTCTCCAAATGCTCTCACATGGCCACGCACATATAGCCTCTGCCAAGGAAGTCCTACCCACTGCTTTCTCGTGGCACCGTTGTTGTTTACGAAATTGAGAGAACGAAAAATGAATGTCCGATGCTTTAACAGGGTTGGTGGACACGGAAGGTCCATCTAGGGGAGTTGGGAAACCCTGATTCCTAAGCGATGGTGCGTATGGACTCTAGTATCTTGAGGGAGCAAATGGCATATGAACCACTGGTTGTTCACCGGCTACCATGGGAATGCATCGCTTCACGATGCTCTACTGTCTTTTGGATCAGATCGTTAGGTCAATGGCTCCGGGTGTGGTCCCATAAGTGAACCACCTGCTTCGGTTTGGGCACCTAGGCAGTATCTGGTGCTTCCTTGTACCAATATTTACTTGTTTAAATAAAATAAATCTTTCTTTTTATTTATTTGTTTATTTATCAATAGAGCTACAAGTTTATTATGGACATCACCTATCAATAATGATCATTTAGATCTTGGTTTACTTATTATTGGTTCAATGTCAGGTAGTTTATATTTATATGATAGTCAAAAATTAATTTCTGCAAGTCAAAATCATCTATCATCATCACAGATTACTAATAATATTAATAAATCTTATCATATTAATCACATGGATACTACTAATACTAATACTACTGATAATAATGAAAATGATTATGTAACAACATCTATTCAACAATTATCATCTATTTATATTACTGAGAATAACACATCAAATTATCTGTATAAATCATGTGAAAATATTCATAATAATGTTGTGAGAAGTTTGGATTTCAATCGATTTCAGGTTGGTAAACCTTTACCCCCCCCCTTCCCCCCAAAATAGAACATTAATTTTCATAATGTATCAATTGAGATCATGAGTTGATCTAAGCTAGACTACCATTGAAAGTTTGGAAGTATACTGGGTGGTTTCGAATTTTTCAGCACTGATCATTCACGATCCTGCATTTGGGATTAGAACTCAGAATTTTCGGTCTGGAGTACTGTTGAGAAGTCCTATACTAGGACAAAATGGTCTTTTAATGTTTTCAGGTTTTCAATACTGGTCTGACATTGATCGACTCATGATCTTAATCAGATCTCAACAATTTTCATAACCTTTAACGAATGATTTATGAATCTTTTGTTAATTTAAGTAATACTTGTTAATTATTGATTTACCATACAGTAAGATAATTGTCTCAGTCAATCAGCATTTGCAGCAATCCAGTCGTTTCATAACGGAAAGAGTAGGTTAGGAATGGTTAGTCCCAGAAATGTCACATCTAACCCCACCTCACGGATTCTGGTTTCTGGTGGCCTTTTGAAGCATAGAGTTATCATATTTTGAACTTCTGACAGAAAGGTTGTATGTAAACGGCTTTCAGCAGTGTTCTCTTAGACTCTGTGGTCACATTCCAATCCAGTTTCCTTTTCAGGTCTCACAAGACAAAATATCCCGTCAAAGTTTGAACAACCGGGAAGTAACAACTGCCCTCGTACCCCTAGCAACACTAGAGATTCTCTTATTCATAATGAAATCCCCCTTTCTCTATATTTGGATTTTACAAATTTTGTATACTTTTAGGATTTATAATACGTATATAGAGTGTCGATCATTAATCGAAGTGCAATGATGTGATGTGATCTGCTAATGGTTGCTCACAAGGCAGAATCAGTAACACAACACCTCAAATCAACAGGTATTAAAGACAAAACCACTGGCCAACAAAATTAGGATTCCTTTCTCTGGTAAAGTAGCATGTTTATTTAAAAATAACCAAGAACTAAATTAAACATAATTAGATATCATGTGCAATTAGATGATGTGCTGCTTTGTAGGTCACTCACCCACTGTTCAAAACAAATTATGATCTAGGTCTTAGATGTAATATTTGCATCCAATATATCGCTTCTACTAATGGATATATTTCTAATGGGGGTTGAAAGATGGTTGTAGAATATGGTGAGTTGATTGAAATTAGGCATATAATTCATTGGATACCGGTCCAGTGGACTAAGAGTCCATCACTTTCGTTGAGGTTGTAATATCTTCAGTTTGATCCACATTGGGTTCATGAGTGTACATTGCTGAACTAAGGTGTCTCATACTTGGGTAGAACGATTATCTAGTACTTCCAGGTTTTCAATCATTACCTGGTTAACATCCGTCTGTTATGTGAGATATTCATTTTGTTTCTGTCTTATTTCTTCCCATTCTTCTTTTGTAACAGACAAATCTTTTTGCTTCAGCATCGAACGATGAAGAGATATTTATTTGGGATGTTGGAAAAATGGAACATCCAATGTCACCCGGTTCAAAAATACAAGTAAGTAACGTTTTATGTGGTCAGAATTTATTAGTGATAGGATTGTGGGACAATAGACTGCTAAAAATTCCTAACCTTAGTTAACCACAAAAAAGATTCCAAGTCTTTTAAGGAAAATTTATTGACAGAGAACTCTACAAAACGAATTGGTTCCCTGTTGACCACTTCCAACATAGTTCACGCAGTATCGAGCCACCTAGACTAGTGGCCACATTACAACTTGATCGATAGCATTCGATCAGCACTAAGACAGACTTGATACACATGACATTGATCATCACCCAGTGATCAATCAATTATGACATATTAGTTTAGAAGTGGTTTTTGTGGATATTTCAGTATTTTCATAGTTGAAATCATGAGTCAATTGAAGCTAGACCACCATGAAAAACCTGGAAGCACTGAACGGCCGTTTCGTCCTACTGCGAGACTCCTCAGCAGTGCGCATCCACGATCCCGCACTCGCGAAACAAAAATGACCATTTGAATATCAATCTTTTTCTATTGACTTTGAGAATAGAATGATAAATTAGGGCATTGAAAACTCGGTGGGACAATCTGAAAACGAAGGATGACCATCGTGGATACTTTGAATATGTTTACAAAAATAAAAATAACGAGTATGTAAGTGGTTTTCTGAGAGGGTGTAGGTTAACATTCTAACCAAATTTTTTAATGTCTCTCTATTTAGGTAACTTAGAGTGTATAATATTAGGTGCAAATAATCAAGTAATTGAAATAAAACTTTGTTATCGAACCTTTTTTTAGTCGTACCGTTGTCCAACTAACTCGTTTGAAATTGTAGAACCTAAAGTAACAAGTGTTCCAGCTAATATAGATCTATTAAGTGGTCATAATATGCAACCTTACCAACACATCAAGGTAAGAGCTATGACCGGGAATGTAGTTTGTTAGTCCTCAAGGTTATACAGTACCGAGGCCTACTCGTGGACCGGGCTGATCAAGCTTATCGTACTCATGAAAAGGGGAAAAATACAGGCGATTGACCAAGAAATGGCCAATAAACGCTAGCGGATAATTGGAGGAGAGTCTAAAGTCTTCTTGTGTAAGATTATAAATATACTAACATCCTTTTTATCGTAGTTCTTACTCCCATTCTACTTTGTTTGTTTGAAATATAATTACTATCCTGTTGTTCAACCATATTCTGATTTGGGAACTAGTCGAGTGAAGTAAATTGTTCGGAGAATACTAAGCAATAAAAGTAGCTGAGTCGTCGTAATAAAAGAGTTTATAACATGCCAAGAAGTGATAACGACCTATCTCTCTATCTTTTTTTTCTTTCCAAATTTATTTCATTGGATTATATTCCTTCAATAACATCTTCAAACCCCAATCTTTCACATTACTGCTTATACTCTTACTACTTCTACCACTATGGAATTTGAATCGATAACTGCATCTCTGTGCTGATGTGGTATGGCAACTCGAACTGATGTACGTATGTACGTACAAAGTTCTACGTTGTGACTGACTGACTGACTGTTAACGACCTAATCAAGTTTCAGTATTTATTATCATCTTTTATACTTAATTATATAATAAAATCCTTGTTTCTTTAAAAAAAAACAGCCTTTAGAAAATGTAAATCAAGTTGCATGGAATCCACGTGTTCAACACATATTATGTACAACTAGTATTGGTCGTTGTGTTATATGGGATTTACGTAAAAGTGGACCAGTTTTACAACTTACTAAAACAATGTGTCAAGTGAGTTCATTATCTTTTTTTATGATTTCATTTTTATTGGCTGTATTAGAGCACCTAAAAACTCACAACACATTTAAGTGAATTCCTACTCTGTCCATCCTACTTAATGAGTATGAAACATGAGCATTAAGAATAGAGGATATTCAATGATCGTGTGTGACCGACCTCAAGCAGTTGTCCCTTAGGCACTGCGGTCACGCTCTGAGGCCATTAAGACCACTTCTAACCCAATTTCCTTTTCAGGTACCTCTAGAAGAACCCTTCCACGGTGTGAGCAACCGGGAAGTGATAACTGCCCTCATACCTCTAACAGACTAAATTGTTACTGATATTCAATCATAGGTGTCTTCGAAGCACCATTCGTGTATTTTGAGACTATCAAGTGAAGAAGCTTGATTTTATGGGTAAGGTAGTGAGTAAAGATAACGAATTAATTAATAAGATAGTAAATTTTTATTGACTGAGATGGTTGGGACATGTGTTGCATATGTTCAACCACCGCGTACCTCGATGAACGATGTTGCGTGTTGTAGGAGTAGGCTAGAAGAAAGCTGAGGGCAGCCAAATTAAAGCATGAAGTCATTGGACCTATCCATGTTAATAAGTTTAGGTTACCTGGTTAATGTCTATGTGATTATCGTAATCAATAATCAGAGACTTTGAATAACATGGCTCAAATTCGTTTGCAATGGCACAGGTGCATCCAATCTTTATCTTCCCTCAAATTTTGAGCTTCTGAATTTCTCATAACTTTTTTGTTCTTATTTCACCAATTGTATCTTCAATGGTTTGTCTTTTGAATAACCATTTACACTGCTAATACCTCTATTATTCAGGGGTGTGGTCTGACAATTTCATTTTTATGCTATTAGTGTATGACAACGTAAACTGATCTACATACGTACCAGGTTCTACGTTGTGATTGACTGTCTGCATTTGATAATATGAACCATAAAATTAAATTTTATCAGATTGATCTAACTTTCGTGTTGATCGCAATACTCAAAACTCTTGAGATTCAATATTATATGTGTTTTTGAGCGTAAACTTCTGAAGATTGGCCGAACACGAATTGAAACTTTGAATCTGAGTTACGTGGATCCTAATCCCGTATAAAGCATCATTTCTTTCACTATTACTAGTGCTCCCAAATGCCCTGGTATGGCTGAGAGTGGGGAGAGTCCGCTCTCCTTCTCGAAATACTCTCACATGGCCATGCGTAATATAGCCTCTGCCAGGGAAGTCCTACTCACTGCTTTCTTGTGGCATTACTGTTGTTTACGAAATTGAGAGGACGAAAAGCGAATGTCCGGCGATCTAACCGGGTTGGTGGTTGTGGAAGATCCACCTAGGGGAGTTGGAAAACCCTGATTCCAAACCAATGGTGCACATGGGTTCCAGTATCCTGAAGGAACGAATGGCGTATGAACCAACTGTTGGTCACCGGCTACCATGGGAATGCATCTCCTCACGTTGCTCCACTGCCTTGTGGATCAGACCTTTAGGTCGAAGGCTCCGGGTGTGGCCCCCTAAGAAAACCAACTGCTTCAGTCTGGGCACCTGGGCAGTATCACAACCCTCACACAAATCAAATGAGATTTGTGAGGCGCATATGTATCTGGTGCTTCCTTGTACCAATATTTATGTGTATAAATAAATAATAAATAAATAAACTATTGCTAGTGTGCCTTAGTGATGAGTGATGATTGAGACTAGACGTATGCCTAGGATATCCTGTCAACTGACACCAAATATTAAATATGGGTCTTGACTTCAGTTCTTAATGAAAATCATTTACTAAATAATATTCAGAGCTGCATTGTGAGTTGAGTTTTAACTGTTAGTTACATAGAACTTCAATGAAATTAGTCAGAAATCTTTTGTTGAATACGAATTTTTGGCGAGACTATATTTTACGGACGAGCCAATCAGAAGCGTTTGAATGATTTCAAGGTCACGGCTCCCATTTCAATACCTGATGCCCATGTACCATCGGTTCACAGAGAATTTTAGAAAAGACTTGACAATTTAGCGGCTACAACAAATAAGACTACTAAGAAGTTAAATGAGTTGTAGACCTTGTGCGGACTAACGTGATATTGTCCTTTGATGTAATATATGTTGAAGGAAGACGTTTGCTAGCATAGGAACCTTTATTGCTCGATCAAGATTGAGATCAAGGCATATTATAATAATTGCCACAAAATGTATTATAAAAGCACCAGTAACATTGGCTGCAATAATCGCAGATGTTACTGAAGCTTCATCTGTTCAGTGGTATGAGTGTTGTGGGGACATATCCATAATAAAAATGATAAACTTACACAATCCGAGTACACACAAACAATATTGAAACTATGTGGTCGAGGCTGAGAGAGTTTTTATGACCTTATCATGGTTCCAGAGACCAACTATTATGGAGCCATATGGATGAGTTCGTCTACCTTATGCATTACAATTTTGGAACTTTTGAACCTTACTCTAACCTTGATAAGTTTTTGGACCATATAGAAGAAGTGTATCCACTTTAATTCTTTGGTTTTTTATAATATACTTTTACTCTATGCTGACTGTTTACTGATTGGCTAACATTTCTCAAGGTCACTTAATATTCGTTCAAAGATCGTTTATAAATTACACTTATGTTTCCCTTCTCTCTTTTTTAAATTTACAGCTAGAACCACAAATGATGTCATGGAGTCCTGATGTTGCAACTCGTTTATGTATAGCTGATCCAAATAATCCAAATGCTATAGTTCAATTATGGGATCTACGTTATCCAAAACATATGCTTTGTTTATTAAGTCATTGGCCACCATCATCATCATCATCATCATCTAATTTAAAAACAACTAATTTATTAAATAATTATACATTAGGTAATGCAGGTACAGTAAATTCATTATGTTGGGGTATACCGGTATGTCAAAAATCAATGAATAAATTAAATTTTTATGATAATGATATGATTATTATGACAATTGGTGCTTCTGGTTCATTACCAACATTAAATGGTAATTATGGTACAAAATTAAATCCAACATATGCTGAAATGTTAGTTGTTTGGAGTGTTGATCAAGCATTAAACTGTACACCGGATAATGTAACATGTCAAGAAGGTTTGTATTTTTGTTATTATTTATTATTTATTTATTTAAACACATAAATATTGATACAAGGAAACACCAGATAAATATGCGCCACACAAATCTCATTCGATTTGCTTGAGGGCTGTGATACTGCCCAGGTGCCCAGACTGAAATAGGTGGTTTTCTTAGGGGGCCACACCCGGAGCCTTTGACTTAAAGGTCTAGTCCACAAGGCAGTGGAGCATCGTAAGGAGATGCATTCCCATGGTAGCCGGTGACCAACAATTGGTTCATACGCCATTCGTTCCTTCAGGATACTGGAACCCATGTGCACCATTGGTTTGGAATCAGGGTTTTCCAACTCCCCTAGGTGGACCCTCCATGTCCACCAATCCGGTTATAGCGCCGGACATTCGCTTTTCGTCCTCTCAATTTCGTAAACAACAGTAATGCCACAAGAAAGCAGTGAGTAGGACTTCCCTGGCAGAGGCTATATATTCGCTGGCCATGTGAGAGCATTTGGAGAGGGAGAGCGGACTCTCCTCACTCTCGGCTGTACCAGGGCATTTGGGGGCTATTTTTGTTACTACTTAGTCAATATAATAAATGTTTTAATTCATGTTCTATTATATATTTTATTTTACCTAATTCATTTTCTGTTATTTTCTGAATAAATTGTCTTAGTTATGTTATATCTTGGACTTAGATTTCTTAGTCTGTCGCATAATACTTGAGCACTCGAACGCCAAAATCACTTCAAGTCACAAATCAGAAGGCAGAAGAAAATTAGAAGTAATGTTATTCCAAACAGTGTCGATTATGGTACAAAATTGTCAGGTATTTATAGTTTTTAGTAGAAACGAAATCATCATTATAGTTATCCAATCCGCACACAGGGAGTTATCAGCATTGTCCAATAGGGAAGCTACACGTAGTAATTCTAGAATATTCTTGTAAAAGATGGTTGGATGGAATATGTTCGGCTCCTTCTGAGATTCTTAGAGCTTCTTCAACTTCACCTGTGCACCATCCTCACACTTCCCCCCTTTTAAGTTTGTTGTATAAGACCTTTTTCTGGGATCCACTTGGAATTGGGTTACCGCATTCCTCTTGCGACTCATCTCTCTCGAAGGTTGTGTGGCTTTGCCCTTGCGTCGTTTATCTCTTATACATTCGCGCGCCTGAGGGCGTTTTCGCGATGAATCCACGAGCAAATGAAACGGGAGTCGGCTTTGTGGCATCAATGTTCTTCCATCCCTTCGAATTTGATTTATATGTCTTATACAAGTTCCGACATTTCTTCAGATTAGGTACATTAAACTTCCGATCCGACGTTCTATAACACCTGGTTCCCATTTCCTTTCACCTTGATACGATTTAACAGGTACCCTTTCACCTACCTGGAACCTACGAGTGACCATATGATACTCATTCGTGGGTTTACTTGTCTTTCTAGGTTACAGCATACTGTTAAAGACTGTTCGGATTTTCTTTCCGAACATGCACTCGGCTGGTGACTTACCTTCTGGTACTGCCGAATTGGGGGAACTTGCTGATTACTGGTTCTGGGATACCAACTCCTCCCCCTTTGACTAGAATTCTTTTTATAGTATCCACGAATCTTTCTGCTTGGCCATTCGACTGAGGATGGTACGGAGGAGACTGTAGTTGTGATATGCCATTTTCATTGTAGAACCGTTTAAAAACAGATGACATGAACTGGGTGCCGTTGTCAATCACGATCTCGGGAACCCCTAAACAAGCACATAATCCTGAAAATTTTCTTATTGTACTCTCTGATTTCGGCATATCGTATATTTCTGGCGTCGATAACAACCAAGTAATTCCTGCATTGTATAGGACCGGCAAAATCAGCGTGTATTCTTTGCCAAGAACCGTCTGGTTTTGGCCATGGTTGCGGTTCAGCTTTATTTGGGTTCTTTGCGGCCTCTAAACAGGACTAACAACTGCGACTCTTTTGTTCTATATCATGGTCCATTGATGGCCAGTATGCGTAGCTTCGAGCTAATGACTTCAGTTTACTTATCCCCAGGTGCCCGCTATGGAACTGCTTAAGGACTTGGTTTCGAAGAGTACTGGGGATAACAATATGGTGGCCAAACATTTTGTAAGAATATACTTACTCAAATGATTTATTCTCGATAATTGATTCATCAATGATCATCTCGGATAAAGATGAACATATCATTCATTTTCAATCCAGGAGATTGGATCGATGGGCAGAAAACTTTAGGGATCAGTTCAACTGGCCTTCAGCCACACTTCGGTTGTTGCTACTTTGACATGGTGGTCGGGCTTGCCTATCGTAATGAACCAATCGAGCTATACTGGCTGGAACAATCGTTCCTCAAGGTCCTACCATGCCAGACAGTTCGGTTGAGGAGCATGTCAACGACAAAGTTAAACAAGAACGTGGAGAGTGGATAGCCCTGATAAACCACACTTGAGGTAATCAATTCTGATGACAGTTCGCCATAGGCTCTAACTCGACCAGTTGTGTTCGAGTAGAGAGCCTTTATAAGGTCAATGCACTTCTTTGGAAGAAAGCTATGAGCGGCCAGACCAAAACGTGGCACAAATCTATGAAGTTACTGACAAGTGGATTGAGCCATGTTGTTATGTATAAACTACTTGGTTGTGATCCGCGAGATGATAGCAATCGATAGCAATCGAAACCTTGAATGACATGGCTGAAAATCGTTTGCACTGACGAAGGTGTATCCAATCCTTGTGTTCTCCCAAATTCGAATCTTCTGAATTCTTCATGTCCCTTTTTTTTCTCTTTTCAAATTTATTTCAGTGGATTATACTCCTTCAATAACATCTTCGAACCCTAATCTTTCACATTAATGCTTATACTCTTACTGCTTCTACCACTATGTTATTTGAATCGACAACTGAATCTCTGTGTTAATGTGGTATGGCAACTCGAACTGATGTACGTATGTACGTACGAAGTTCTACGTTGTGACTGACTGACTGATCTATGCAGTGATTAGGGGATTGGAAAGCAAGCACCAGAAATAACTATACGTATTACGTTTAGTGTCGTTCTGGCCAATCACTACCCTTATCTACAAGTTAGTAACATTTGAATAGAGATATTTTCTACAATTTGATTAGGGTTGTATGTGATAGTTATTAACATCATGACACAGTTATATATTGTAGAGCATGATGAATTTGAAAAAAATTGAATTAGAATGTAATCGAAATAATATAGAGCAACATTAGTAATGAAAAAGTCTGAAAATTGAGAATATGGTTGTTAACTCCAGAGTGGAAAGATATTCATGGAGGAATATTGTAATTCAAGGTCGAAAAAAAATAAAGAATGAGTACATCTGCTCTATTGTGAACGATTCTGAATCATGTCATCCAATGTCTCCAAGCGGTCATTATGGTTATGGCCCATACCCTAATCATGTAGTCTACTTCTATCGAAATGGTTCAAACGAACAGTCAATGAAATCATAAAGTGGTACTACGTTTTGATTTGGCTGACTCTACCTTTTTTATAGCAAACATCTAACGATGCTTAAATAGGGTTAGTGGATACAATATATTTACATAGGGGAGTTGAAGAACCCAAATTGTGGACTAGTTGTGCACATGAGCCTCAGCATCCTGGAAGATCAAATGGTTTATAAACGTACTTCAGTCACTGACTACCGTATTACAACATCTAGTGTCACTTTAATGTCTTGTGTATTTGATCTCTAGGTTATAATCTCAAGAAATGACCGCCTGTTTAAGTTTGAGTGCTCATATCTCAAAAAAATATGTGATCATATATTTAGTTAATGCTATCCATCTACAGACTGATCAATTACAGTCCTAAGCAACAGTGGGACGATTCGGAAATCCAATATATATATATATATATATATATATATATATATATATATCAAAATCCACCACAATGTATAAGCTAATGGTCATCTGAATTTAGTAGCTAGGTGGATAATGCGATGTCATTTGAAGCGAACGGTACCGGGTTCCAGTCCCAGAGTGAACATCAACTCTGGGGTGAAGGCACATCCAACTGATGAGTCTCAAATAGGACCAATCATAAATCCTAAGTTCTACTGTTAACTTCTATCTATCTCTGCTTGAAACGCTTAGAATTAATAACAATATCGATGCAGTTTGCACAGGATGCACATGAGTCGATTAACGGATCAATCGCAACCCTAAACACTAATGGGAGGATTCAAACAACCAATACATACAGATGTCTCAGAAATATTGCTCTCATCTACTG
This sequence comes from Schistosoma rodhaini, assembly GCA_944470415.2. NCBI lineage: Eukaryota > Metazoa > Platyhelminthes > Trematoda > Strigeidida > Schistosomatidae > Schistosoma > Schistosoma rodhaini. Next base: position 19,954,613 of record OX104040.1, on the reverse strand, counting down.
GGATCATCGGGTAAGTAATAGTAAGGTTAGACACAGGGTATTAGGGAATGATGGAAAATTAGTTGATCAGGTCATGAATCTTCATCGACTGAAATGTTTGGACCACGTGTTACGTATGCCTGAACATCGATTATCACGACGCGCTATGCTGACTAGTATTGGCGATGGTTGGAAGAAAGTTAGGGGTGGCTAAACGAAAACATGGCATCAGTGTTTGAAGTCATTAACTTCTAGTCTAAGGCATGTTGATAGATTCAGACTACTTGGTTGGGGTCCGCGTGACTATCGTAACCAATGGTTGGAGACTCTGTGTGACATGGCTCAGAATCGATCACAATGGCGTAGGTGTATACACTCTTTATCTTCCCTTAAACCTTGAGACTAAAATTGCTTCATATCTCTCTTCCTTCCTGTACTATATCCTTATATACAACCTATAATTTATATACTACTACCAACACTAGATTAACTACTATGAATCCGGTGTTCCTCTTGTTGTGCTAACGAGGTATGGCAACTTGAACCGATGCATAAATGTGCCTGGTCCTACATTGTAGCTGACTGACTGAATACATATGAATACACATTTATATATTACTGTATATTAGAGTAGTAAAGCTTGATGAAGATCTAATTGACGTTTTATTTCATTTTTTTCTTTTCTTTTCTTCATTGAATAATCAGCTTCACCAGAACCAATATTTATTGGTCGTTTAGAAGGTTTCGATGATCAAGAATTAGCTAATCCATTATTATGTTTTAATACAATACCAACAAATGCATCTATTCAATGGATACCAAATCATCCTAATTTAATATGTATTACACAATCGGATGGTTGGATAACAATATATAATTTATCAAGTGGTATTAATAAACAAATTGAACAATTAAATATTGAACGTTATACTAAACAATGTATTCTAGCTCAAAATTCATTCAATTTACATAATTCAAATAAAATAGCTGAAGTATTTCATAATGAACAATTATTAATTGATTATAATACTACTACTACTACTACTACTAGTACTACTGATAATACTATGATCCATACTACTAACAATCATAATAGTAGTATTCATTCAATAAACACTAATGTGCAATCAGATTCATTATATCCTGTTTTAATGGATGATGGTATAGTGAATAATATTGATAAAGAACAAATGAATTTAGGATTAGATCAATCATTGTTGAATAATTCGAATTCTATGAAGTTAGCAAATCTTTCATTACTTCAAGTAAATAGAATTGTATATTTATTACTGTTTCTGTTAATTTATTTAAACATATAAATCATTAGATTCATGTGAGAGCTGCCATTCTGCCTAGGTGTTGAGACCGAAACAGGTGACTTTTTTAGGGGGTCACTCCTCGAATCCTTGACCTACAAGTTTAATCCATAAGGTAGTGGAACAATCCCATAGTAAACGGTGATCAACGATTGGTTCAGGATCCTGGAGACCATATGCAAAGTTAGTTTGCAATCATGGTTTTCCACTCCCTCCTTAGATGGACTCTCTGTGTCCACCAACCCTGTTAAAGCGTCGTACATTTGTTTTTCGTTCTCTCAATTTCGTAAAGAACACCGTGGCCACGAGAAGGTAGTGAGTAGGACTTCTTTGGCAATGGTTGTATGCACGTGGCTATGTGAGAGCATTTCGATAGGGAGAGCTGACTCTCCACACTGTCGGCCGTATGAACATTGAGTATTTTGCATAGATAAATGCTTTTAAATACCTGTACTTCTTTGGTGATGGTTATAGTGTAGTGGACGCTACTCACATGTTTGTTTGTAAGTTGTGTGTAGCAGGATGTGATGTTGCAGTTACTACAACTGTCAGACGGAATGGAGAGTTTACGTGCATCGAAAGCAGGACATTGGAAGAACACTTAGAAACCAAACGACTGATATTCCGTGTGTCAAGTCCTCAAATCCGATCGAATTTTTCAGGAAGCATCATTTTCTTTAAGGTTACAGGTACATCTTGTTAACGAGTACCAAACAGCACAAAACCTAAGTGCTGTATTTACTGTCAGCTATCTACATGTTACTAGGTTCAAATCGGTTAACTACCAATGCTTCTGCAATGGAAAAATCTATCATCATACCAGTTTGTTTAACTATGATCTATTATCATTGTAAGTGTTATTTCCACCAAACATTGAATTGTTTAAATTAATGCATCCGTCCCTTTTTATGTTTTCATCATATTTTAATAATTATAGCCTATGCCATTATTACGTGTTGCACCAAGTTGGTTGAAGAGACCCTGTGGTGTCCATTTTGCTGTAAGTCATATATACGCTAATTTTCATATAATGTTACTATGCATTATTGATCAATGTGTTTTACCGTGTGTACGTACTCGGTGGATTGTCTTGCTGTGATTATTCAGTCACAGGTTTTGTAGTAAAATTGGATAGTCGTTCGTGATGTAATCCAGGAAGCGTATTTCATTTTACTTGTGATTCAGTGGTTGGGATGTATCTCTATTCTGGCATCGATATTCATATTGGCGCTCGAACTTTATTTTTTTTCGCTAAAAATGCACTATTTATCGAGCTATTGAGTCCAGATGGATGACTACATATAGAACAGATGTGAGTTAGAATGATATCGTTGAAGTAAATGAGTAGTATAAGAGAGGAAGAGAAAGAGAGAAATTGTTATATCGTTTGCCTGCATTCTTGCCCAGTTGATGGTGATCGCCGCCAATCAGAAAGGAGTGAATTTGTTAATCGCCCAATGATACACAAAAGCCGTATGAGCAGTCTTGATTACTTGTCAGTCCTGTTATCTGCCTAGTCCAGCTAGTTAAGTACAGAACACCAATAACACCCTCTGCAATATGAATCATTATTTACAAACATACTGGGTTTATATACCGACCAAATAGACCACATCGTACCAATAAAATAGAAAATAACATTTGTACAAGATTCAGCCAAATGTGGCTGTGAATAGGGTGAACAGTAATCAATAAACTAGAGATAACTCAAGAATGGTAAAGCTTTGCGTGTAATTTGTCAATGAATTTGAACTTACTCTTTTTAAAACGCTGCTCTTGTCGCTGGAATAGTAACTGTAATTGATCGGAAGTTAGTGCCATTTTTTACCGTATGACTAATGACCAATGTCGTTCAAGGAGAGCAACGACGATTTTGGATGCTGATTACACGGAATAATTACCTGATTTTCGACCAATCGCAGGTTGGCTTTGGTTCGATTTTTTTTACCCCTACGTCAGTTGTTATATCGATTGGGTGCCCAGTTAATGTATGGACGTTTTAAGACCGCCTATTGGAGAACAGTGAATTTTTTGATCAGAAGTGAGAGTCATTTTTTTTACCGTATGATATGGTTTCATTTACTAACCTATGTTTTTGTAAGGTCGGCTCGTCGGTAGACTCTAGGAAGCCTAAAGAAGCCCAGGAAGAGCCACAGACGTTCCATCCGATCACTGCTAGGGGAATGCTCTAGAATGTCGACGTTTAGCTTCCCCATTGGATGGATAAGAATGACCCCTATTTGCCTATTGGTTGACCGAAATGATGATTTACATTCAGCCAAAAAACTATAAATACACGAGATTTCTGTACTATATTTTGACACTGATTTGGGGGATAAACTTCCTACTTACTAGTCTTTGTCTTCTCTTTTTGCGACTTTGCGGGTTCTATCATTCAAGTAGTCTAGTAGTTCGCGGAATATTAAGAATCAAGGCTCTAGATATAACAGTTTTATTTCTCATCATAAAATGTTTACTGTATCTTTATCATGTTTTGTTATTTAGTTTGGTGGAAGACTTGTCACTTTTTCATCTTTAACAAATCCTCAATCAAAACGTACTCGTACAAATAGTTCAATGAGTAATTCAAAACAAACTGATCCAAATAATCGATCATCAGATATTACCAATATTGAACAAAATTCAACAATAGGAACAGTATCAGATCAAAATCATTTGAATTCTACAGAATTTCAATCATATTATGTTTTTATTAAATGGATTGATGTATTTCAATTGGAACCAATATCATCGACAACAGTACAACTACATTCTACTGATGGATCAGATGATCAGTGGAAGAATTCTATGCCAAATATAATTGAATGTTTGATCAATGTACTTAATTGTTCCAATGATTATTTAAGTACAGTTTGTGAAAATGCTAAAACTTTATTTAAATCATCGTTAACACATAGTCAAGATCATTTGGATTTATGGGATGTAATTCAAGTAAGCCTTCATCTCTATTGATTTGTTTCTTAATTCAAAGTTGTCTTATAAGTAATTAGTAAGATACAAGTAAACAACACTAGTGACTGGTTCCATGAGGTAATTCCTGGAGTTTTAGTGAGAAGTCGTTGACCAATGGAGCTAATCTATGTCAGGAAGAGACAGGTATCTACTTCAGTACAATGGAGATACTGAATAGAGATACTCACACTTATTGGTTCACACAATATCTTCCATTCTCAATAGCTAATTACGTAACCATAATACATTAAAAGTATGTAATCATAATTTGTTACATAATTAGATCATATATAATACAAAATTAAATAATAGATGCCTGCCTAACTGATTAATGATAATTACAGGACAGTAAAATGTGCATCAAATAATTCTTAAGTGAAATACAATAGGAAACAACCAAATGTTTAATTAATACTATAGTATAAATATGTATACTCATATATTGTATACTGTTTCTATAATTCTTTAATTATTTACCCAATATCTATGAGGTCTAACTTGCCCCCAAATGCCCTTGTACGACCGAGAGTGAGGAGAGTCCTCTCTCCTTCTCGAAATGCTCTCACATGGACACAGGTATATAGCCTGTGCCAGGGAAGTCTTACTCACTGCCTTCTCATAGCGGGGGTGTTGTTTACGAAATTGAGAGAACGAAAAGTGAATGTCTGGCGCTCTAACCGGGTTGGTGGACACAGTGCGTCCACCCAGGGAAGTTGGAAAACCCTGATTCCAAACCATGGTCTCCAGTATCCTTAGGGAACAATAGCGTATGAATAAATCGTTGGTCACCGGCTACCATGGTACTTCATTTCCTCACGATGCTCCACTGCCTTGTGGATCAGATCTTTAGGTCAAAGGCTCCGAGTGTGGCCCTCTAAGAAAACCACCTGCTTTAGTTTGGGCACCCGGGCAGTATCACAGCCCTCACATAAATCAAATGAGATTTGTGTGGTGCATATATATCTGGTGTTTCCTTGTACCAATATTTATGTGTTTAAGTAAATATACTGGTGCCTCCTTACTCCCGATTTCCAGTCTAGTTGATCTTTGATTTGTATATATATATATATATGTTCTTAACAAGTATATTATATGTGATCAGATTGCTTGAAATGTATTGCACTGATATATCATTACATAGTTCAGATAATCTTTACGTCTTCTTCATTACACTATCATATTTTATCACATTCGTTTCCTCTTATCTCTGTATCATTATATTTTTAAAATTTTCATTTAGGCTCGTTTAGATAAATCAACTTCAGTTAAATCATCATTATCCATTTTGTTGGGCTACAGTAAACAAGATTTTCAAGGTAAATATATTTTTGGAGGGGGGAGTTTTACTAATTTTATATAGTTGAAATTATTATGAGTTAATTGCTAAGGAGTCCCACAATAGGACGAAATAGCCTTACAGTGTTTCCATGATGGTCTAGCTTCAATTGACTCATAATTTCAACTATATCAGTCAGTCAGTCAGTCACAACGTAGAACTTCGTACGTACGTACATCAGTTCGAGTTGCCATACCACATTAGCACAGAGATGCAGTTGTCGATTCAAATCACATAGTGGTAGAAGTAGTAGAAGTATAATCAGAAATCCAAAAGATTAAGGTTGAATAAATTATTGAAGGAGTATAGTACAGTGAAATAAATTTGGAAAGAGAAAAAGATAGAGACATGAAGAATTCAGAAGATCAGAATCTAGGAGAACAGAAAGAGTGGATGCACCTTCATCATTGCAAGCGATTTTGAGCTATGTCATTCAAGGTCTCTAACCATCGGTAGCTATCATCTCGCGAATCCCAACCAGGTAGTCTACACCTACCAACATGGCTTAGTCCAATTGTCTGTGACTTCATTGATTTGTGCCACGTTTTGGTCTGGCCGACTATGTAAATACAAATATATTTTTGATCAACAAAATGAAGTATACTTTTGACGTGATTGTTATTTAATTTCGTTTTATCCATAAAAGTCACGTAGTCTAAGTAAATTGAGGATAAATCATTTAATTCATTAAATGGATCAATTATTGTGATTGAATCATGTTTTATGTGTAGGTTTAAATCACTGTTTACCTTAATCTACTATCGTCAATCAGTCAGTCATTTACAATGTAGGACTGGGCATATATATATATATATTCATTGGTCGAAGTTGCCAAACCCCTATAACACAACAAACTGAACATCAACTTCATAGAATCAGTTACTTCAATGGTAATAATATATATAAAACAAAGATAACATATAAGGATAATGATAAAGGGAGAAAGAGTTAGTGTATAGTGTTATATCTGGAACTTAGATTCTTAGTATGTCGCGTAATACTTAAGCACTCGAACGCTAGAACCCTCCCAAGTTGCAAAATGAGAAGACAGAAGACTAGTAAGTAGGAATGTTATTGCCAAAAACAGTGTCAAATATAATACAAACATCTCATGTATTTATAGTTTTTTGGCTGAAAGTAAATCATCATTTCGGACAGCCAATAGGCATACAGGGAGGCCTTCTTATTCATTCAATAGGAGAGCTACACATCCACATTCGAGAATGTTCCTTTAGCGGTAATTGGATGGAATATCTTCTGCTCTTTCTCAGCTTCTTGAGGCTTCCTGGAGTTTACTAACGAGCCATCTTTACAAATAGAAAGGTATGAACTAATCTTAATCTTTTAGTTGAATGGAAGACAAAGAGTGTATACACCTGCGTCGTTGTGATGATTGATTTTAAGTTATATCACTCAGAGTCTCCAACCATTAATTACGATAGCCACGCAGACCCTAACCAAGTAGTCTGCATCTTCTGTTTTGTTTGATCTTTAGTTATTCCACCAAATCACAAAATTACTGATTGTGTTTTCTGTAATGTGTACAAATGATTTCAAATTTCAGAATCTAGGATTAGACCAAAGAGCAGTTCATCTACTTCACGGGAGCAAATTCTTAGTCATATCATTTAATTTCTTCAATCCTTGGTTATCATGAATTCGTAGGGTTGTTAGAATCTCGTCATACTCATATTACATAGCAATTTAAGCTGATGTATACCCATGCCATGCTTTATAGTAATAATATATATGTCTGTTTATTGATTTAGAGTGGTTGACAAATGTCGATGATATGTGTATGATCCATTAAACATCAATCTATTGCACTGTTTTAGAACTATAAGATATTTTAATCTTAAGTTCTCTAAAATTATCCGAAGAATAGGAACATGTACTCAGTCAGTCGGCTGTCCATTTTTGGCGAAGTGAAGTCAAGTAAATGATCCTATATGCGTGTTTCGGTGACACAACATACATCAATGGTACGAGATTCTAGGGTCGTAGCCAAGGAGGCTTGTTGACCGATTTGACTTAAGGTATATATGTTGAAGGGTCCAATGTGTAGTTTGGAGCGAGGTTTTAGTAGACCTTGGACAGTGTTTCGCTCACTAGAATCGTTGGCCATGGTGACACCTGAAGAGGGAGTTTAGTGTTGAAAGTCGAGGTGGGAGACCTAATAGGATTTAAAGAAGGAGACTGATCATGAATACAGTGATTTTGAGTGCTGTTAGAGGTATGAGGGCAGTTATCACTTCCCGGTTGCCCACACCGTGGAAGGGTTCTTCTAGAGTAGCTTAAAAGGGACTCAGATAAGAAGTGGTCTTAATGACCTGAGAGCGTAACCGCAATGCCCAAGGGACAACTGCTTGAGGTTGGTCACACACTAGTTAGTTATTTAGTTTTTTGTGTTAGCTCCATACTTGTTGGGACCTTACCTCCGGAGACGGAAATCCGTGGGATAAGGCGTGGTGTGTATTTTAATGGTTGACCATTTCTAACTCCGTGCTTGTGGGAAGGCAGTATCGCTGTTGTGCTGGTTGTGTGAAGGAAACACGTGACTGCCATCCAATCTCTGTACAGTCAACAGTACGACTTCGTCTTCGGACCTTGGGTTTGCTGCTTCTAGTCTTACTGCTCTTCAACCGACCTGTCTGGCATCGTAGGACGTTGAGGAACGATTGTTCCAGCCAGTATAGCTCGATTGGTTTATCACGTTAGGCAAGCCCGACCACCACGTTAAGTTAGCAACGATGTTCGGGCAACATGTACTCTGCTCTTTCATCTATTAATGCCTAATACTTTAGCTTGTATATATTTAAACTAATAAATTCAATTACTGGTAAATGAGTTAATGAGATAAAATTTGTCGATTTATGTTCTTCATATAGATTTCAATGAGTCTACATCTTCTCAACTATTGGATGCATTGAAATATGCTCTCGTTATCAATGATATGAAAACAATTATTCAATTATGTTTACATCCGTAAGTTTATATATTTTAATGTCTTTATATATACGTACAAGTACAGGCTGTCAGTCAAGATTTGACTTCACTTACTATGAACGGCTTTTGGTTCAAAATGAGTTTTGTTTTCTAAGGGAAAATGATATATGTTTGTGAATAAGTGTACATATATTCTGGATTCAGACTTAGTTAATAAGATTTATTTCTTGCTGAAGTAGCTAGTCAGACTCGTGTTTAGGGGTTGTAACTCTTTGTGTCCGGTGACGGATACTGATACTCAAACTTCCTATTTGAAAGCCCCCAATTCCCTATTGAGAAAGAAGTTTTTTGACCGAAGCTTTTTCAGTTGCATAAGTACTTGCCTATATAATATATAGGAGATAACTAGTATGCGTTATTATATATGCATTCTGAACTGATCGCCTGAAAATATTGTCCCGGAATCTGTTTTGACGTGCGGTGTTCAAGATTTAATATTGATAGTCAGTCTCTCTATGCAAGAGTTCAACTGGCTACTCTAATGAAACGAATGTGAATGAGAAAGATTATTAGCTAAACGAAGTCACAAGCATGTATATTAGTTGTCGGACACAATACATCATAACACTAACCATTTATAGTCCTGAATATCAGCAACAGAAAACTACAAATCTTTACGAAAATCTTCATACGTACTAAATAAGTTTACAGTTATCTGAACCCAGTAGTTGATTGAATGATACTTTATGAGTTGAAAGAAAAGGTTACTATATTCAAGTCACAGATTGAATATCAATACTGAAATACAGCTATATCCAGCTGACAAGTCTCAAATAGACTGAGATGCAAGTCCTAAATTTCACTACTACCTACATACCAGAGATAATTGTTATGTTTAAAGAGAGTACTATATCACCTAAATCGGAGAACAGAACGAAGGTCTGCAACACAACAACAGGACAATCTAAACTATTCCAACGCTTCCCCAGCCCCTAACTAGAACGAGAAGACCAGATTCAATAGAGGGAAAAGTATATTCCGTACACAGCCAGAAGCACGAATGAACAAACACACAACTCAAGCGTATATATAAAGTATAAAAATGTCCTTGGGAAAACGTCACGAAATAACATTAAAAGAGACTACGAACCAATGACAATTAAGGTCGTTCCAAGTGGGAAATACAATCTGAAGGTAAAAGTAAGCACTTGCTTATATGTTGTTTGTCTGTATCAAAGTTTCTTTCATAATATTTTTTACCTCTCCCTATATTAATAGAGACTCCAATTTCATTCTAATGACTTTCAATCCAAACTATACACATATATACCACTTTACAATGGATGATTATTAGATATAATTACGTATTTGTTGAATTATAAGAAAAAGATTAGTAATAAGATGGTGGTTAGAGGTGGTCAACAGAAAACCCTAGACCCGGGTTTCCTGCTACTTGGCACTCGTCAGCAAGCTGTACCTGTAATCTTGAGGGAAATGGTGCTCCCTGACGGATTCGATTTCGTGTCACTCAGCTTCACAGTCAAAGACGTTACCACTGAGCTATTCGGACCGCGACCGACCTCCTGTAGGACTGAGATGTAATCACAATTGATTGATCACTGGGTGGTGGTCAATGTCATGTGTGTCAAGTCCTTCTTAGTGCTGATCGAATGCTATCGATCAAGTTGCAATGTGGCTCGACACTGCGTGTACTATGTTGAGATAAGATAGTGGTTGGAGGTGGCCAACAGGAAACCCTGGACCCGGGTTTCGTGCTACTTGACACTCGTCAGGTGTCTGTAGTGTGTAAATTAATGAATCTGAGTATGTGAATTAATTGTAGGAGTTTTGTGGAAATTGGTTAAATCCATAGGTTGTGTATTCGAGATTTAGACAATTGTCCTTAATACCAAACGATATGATATCGATATGTATTGAAGCTTAAAGTATATTTGTTAGTTTTAAACCCAGTGTTACTAATACTCAAGTGTGCACTGTGAAACCTAAAGACCCTCGATTTCTATCCTTTTAGGAGCCGTGGGTAAACACTCCGGTTCAGCTCTATTATAAGATGAACAATCTGTCCATTGCTTCCTAGTTTTCTATGTTATCCTAACTAGAATAAGTTTAAATATTACAAATAACTTGTGATAGTCATGAAAGTCACTATGATTCATCTAAGTTAAAGAAATCGTTTACCGATACATGATTCTTTCAACAAACAATGTTTTTTTTATGTAGTTGAGATCATGAGTTAATTGAAGCTAGACCACCATGGAAAACCAGAAAGCACTGCTTGACGGCCATTTCATCCTATTGTTGGACTCCTCAACAATGCGCATCCACGATTCTGCCTCTCGAGATTCGAACCCCAGGAGCTATAATTCTCGCGCGCGAGCACTTAACCGATTGATGAAACTTCATCAGTTGAGATGGCTGGGACACGTGTTACGTATGCTTAACCACCGACTGCCCCAACGTGCAATGTTTTATGTTGTAGGAGCAGGTTGAAAGAAAGCTAGAGGCGGCCAAACCAAAACGTGGCACAAATCCATGAAGTCACAGACAATTGGACTAAGCCATGTTGGTAGGTGTAGACTATCTGGTTGGGATTCTCGAGATGATAGCAATTGATGGTTAGAGACCCTGAATGACATGGCTCAAGATCGTTTGCAATGGCGAAGGTGCATCCACTCTTTGTGTTCTCCCAAATTTTAATCTTCTGAATTCTTCATGTCTTTGTCTTTTTTCTCTTTTTAAATTTATTTCACTGGATTATATTCCTTGAATGACATTTTCAAATCATAATCTTTCGGATTACTGCTTATACTCTTACTACCTGTACCACTATGAGATTTAAATAGACAACTGCATCTCTGTGCTAATGTGGTATGGCAACTTGAACTGATGTACGTACGTACGAAGTTCTAAATTGTAACTGACTGACTGACTAACCGATAGATCACTGAACCGTCATAATCTCAACTATATAAAAAAATGACTTAAGTCTCCACAAACCCACCTTCTCATAAAAAACAATGTTTTTGTTTTGTGTACTTTTTTTCCAGCAAATTTTCATCATTATCCCTGCCAAATCTTTCTACATTGAGTGTTTTCGCTGTTATGTTAGCTGATTTACATCGTTCAGAACAAATCGATTTATATGAAAATATAAAATTGAAATTATATCATACTCTAAATGAAATCTCATTGAAAGATCATTTCATTCATAGGGAGCCAATTTTGAATTCTGTCATCATGTTATTCAATTGTGTATTAATACGAGAAAATTGGATTAATATTGTTGTTAATTGGCCATTATCAGATTGGAAAACTATATTAACAGCATTTCTGAATCATTTATGGGATCAAGATATTGATTTGTTAAGAAAGTTATGCTGTGAGTCTATTTGGTGTGTGTGTGTGTGTATGTGTACATATGATCTGTTTTTTGTCACTGATATTGTTGTTTACAGGAATAGTTCTGGTTTGTTTTGCTATCGATTGTAGGTAATTGATTGAAGATAGAAATTTTTGTTTCATATAGTTTGATAGTCATTAATCAACAAGGCATCAGTCAGTTATGTTCAAAATAAAGCATTTGGGATATGGATATTAGTCCAAGTTTCTATGTCTTATCAGTGGGATAAGATAGAACTGGTAAGATGAGTGCTATGAAATGCCCTACTACAGCCAAGGGTGGGGTGGGGCAGCTCTACCTCTCGAAGTGCTCATACATGACCATGTTCATAAAACCACTGCCAGAGAAGTCCTATCCATTGTCTTCTCGAGGCATTACTGTTGTTTACGAAATTGAGAGGACGAAAAGCGAATGTTCGGTGTTTTAACTGGGTCCGTGGATATGGATGATCTATCTAGGAGAGATGGAAAACCCTGATTCCAAACCAATGGTACACATGGGCTCCAGTATTCTGAGGGTACAAATGGCGTATGAACCAATTTTTAGTCATTGACTACGATAGGACTAGATCTCCTTACGTTGCTCCACTGCCTTATGGATTAGACGTCTAGTTCAAAGGCTCGAGGAGAATTGGCCCCATAAGTGAACTACCTGCTTCGGCTCGGGCACTCGGACAGTATCCTAGCCCTCACATACATCGAATGACAAAGTGTGGCGCATATATATTTTGGTGCCTCCTTGTACCAATGTTCATGCGTTCAAATAAATAGATAAAAGATAAGATGAGTAGCTAAATATATTGAAATAATCTAATAACAACGACATTGAGATGGTTTGAAAATATAATGGAAAGGTATAAATGTAAGAATACTGTAATTCAGAGTCGAATGAAAATATTAAGTGAACACATCTACACCACTGTGAACGATTTTAGGCCAGATTATCAGAAGTCTCCAATCAGTGATTGAAGTTATCTAAAGGACCCTATATCAAAATATCGGCTGATACTAACATTGCTCAGTCCAATTGTCATGTTTTAGTCTATCTATCTCTAGATTTCTTCTGGTCTACTGCTATATCACCAGACATCGTTATAACCACTTCAATCTAAACGGATCCATAACTTCATCAACTGATTGCTCATCTATCCCTAGTACTTAAGCTCTAACCTCAAACTTGCTTGTTCAAAGTATGTCTTTTCTACAATATCAAAGCCCATGGTACTAAGCTAAGTAGTTTCAAGTTCACAGATTGTTGTTTTGGTGGAGGATTGGTTGTTCACCCAGATAGATTTGTTAATAGGTAAGTCCTGGGTTCAAATCTCGTGAGGCGCGGTCGTGGATGTTCACTGCCTCTGAGGAGTCCTACAATAGAACGAAACGGCCGTCTAGTGCTTCCAGGTTTTCCATGGTGATCTAGCTACAATTGACTCATGCTTTCAACTATGAAAATACTGAAATCTCCACAAAACTCCTTATATTATATATCTGTCCACTGTTATTATCATGTCGTTTTAAGTTCCTGTTCCTTTTTTCTTATCGATTTTTAGCAATGTTTGCTAAACGTCTACTTGATCATACAAATAATGATAATGGTAATAATAATATTTCATATGAGTTTGGATTAGCTGCATGTATCTGTTGTATTATTGGTGATGATCTTGATTATTTAACAGAATGTTGGTTACATTTAAATAATATAAATGAAAATCATTTGGATCATGTAATAAAATGTTTGGTAAGTAGTTGAAATGTAAATTTGTTTTTTACCCAAACATCATGGTAGTTACCACATGAATCAATGTGGTATGTGCCTTAAAGTCTTGAAGAAATCGATACTCTTTTTTTTATGGAATGCTAACCTAGGTTACCTGGCTTTGTAGTAAATAATAATCACTATTTTCATAGTTGAAATCATGCGTTATTTGAAGCTAGACCACTATGTAAAACCTGGAATCACTGGACGGCCGTTTCGTTCTATTATGGGGCTCTTCAGCAGTGCGGATCTATCGGTTAAGTGCTCTGGCGTGAGATTGATAGATCCTGGGTTCGAATCTCGCGAGGCGGGATCGACGATGCGCACTGCTGAGGAATCCCACAATAGGACGAAATGGCTGTCCAGTGCTTCCAGGTTTTTCATGGTGATCTAGCTTCAATAGACTCATGATTTCAACTATGAAAATACTGAAATCTCCACAAAAAACCCTTCCGATAATAATTACTATAGTGGTTTATGGAAAAAGTTTTCAATTTTGAAGTTCAAATCACCGATTGATGTTAGGTAAACAATCATGTTGAATGTGTGTTAGTTTACAAGTATAATGGTTGCTTAATATTAAAAATTAATTGAAGTTAAACGCGAAAACTATTGGATGGCAACTTAATGATATAGAGATTAGTCTTCTTTGTACGAAATCAATCCTTGGTGGATAGGGTTGTGGACACAGTGCTGAGAAGTTCTATATTAAAATACGACAACTGTCCATTGGTTCCTGGTATTCAGTGGTTGTCTAACTAAGACTAGTCTGTGATATTAGATATGAGATAATAATTATTTTACGTTAAAGTACTAACATTCAAGTTGGTCAATCCAGCTATAACAGCAATCAACTCTTAGCATAGATAGGTATAATAATAATTAGTTCATATACAACTGGAGAAATAAAATGCATATGCACCAATCAACAAATAGTTTACGATTAGTCAATGAAAAAAAATTGGATACTATACGATAAAAACACTAATTACTTGCGAGTCAGTCAGTCACAATGTAGAACTTCGTACGTACGTACGTACATCAGTTCGAGTTGTCATACCACATTAACACAGAGATTCAGTTGTCGATTCAAGTCTCATAGTGGTAGAAGTAATAAGAGTATAAGCATTAATGTGAAAGATTAGGGTTTGAAGATATCATTCAAGGAGTATAATTCAGTGAAATAAATTTGGAGACAAAAAAAGGACTTGAAGAATTCAGGAGATTAGAATCTGGGAGAACACAAAGAGTGTTATAACTTGTGACTTCCTGGATGCCCTGTTAATTTATAACGTGATAATACCGCCAATTAGAAAGCAGTGAGTTATCGATCAAACCAATAACACATGAAACTCGCGCGAACAGTCTAAAGCACTTGTCGGTCCTGCTATCTGCCTATCCCAGTCAGTTAAGTCCAGAACATCAATAACAGCCTCTGCAATATGAATCGTTGTATTTCAAATATACTGAGTTTATGTAACGATCAAACAGACCTTATCGTACCATAAACTAAGAAACAACATTTGTACAAGATTCAGCCAAATGTGGCTTTAAATAAGGGAGATAGTAAATGATAGATAGGGCATAACTCAGGAATGGTAAATCATATAACATTAGTTTATAGGTCAAAATAAGGCTCATAATAGGGAAGACACGAATATGAATAGTTTAGTTAGTTAGCAATTATACGATAGAAAAGATATGCAAAATATTGGTCCATAAATGGATCCCAAAGTTACCATTCACTATTCTTATCGAGACATAGCAAAGAGTGGATACACCTTCATTATTGCAAACGATTTTGATCTATGTCCAGGTAGTCTATGCTTACCAACATGGCTCAGTCCACTTGTCAGTGACTTCATGGATTTGTGTCACGTTTTGGTCTGGCAGCCCTTAGCCTTCTTCCAACCTACTCCCACATCATAAAACATTGCACATCGATGCAGTCTTATGAGTAATATAGTTATAATACATAAAACTCTAGTTGGCACCAGCAAATAGTTTGAAGTATTGAGATGTTTGTGATCCACCAACTAAAGTCTTAACTGTGCATGCGAAAACTATATAATGAAATTTGCACTTTTTTTTTTAAAGAGTATTTTTTCTTCATTTCATATTTGCAATTATTATTATTATTTTAATAGTTAAGATCATGAGTCAATTGAAGCTAGATCACTATTGGAAAACCTGGAAGCACTGTACATCGGTTTCGTTTAAGTTTTCCACAGTGGTCTACCTTCAATTGAATCATCATCTCAACTATTAAAATATTACTATGATATCCACAAAACCCCCTTCTGATATTCTTCTTCTTCTTCTTTGTCTTCTTTGATTTCATTATTTAGCCATTATCATTACTACTACTCTTCTTATTTCGTTTATCTTCTTCTTGTTCTTCTAATGGAATGGATCATCATTATACATATAAATCAAGTAAATTATTAATTCATCTAGCTATATGGTTAACGGAGACTAGCTTCATTGGAGTCAATAATGATGATAATCAATCAAATAGAAATTATAATTTAATTGCTTTTAATTTATTAACAAAAACTATATCAACTATTGAATTATATTCCCAAACAATGAATCATTTAATTGATTTAAGACATCGTCTATGGTGTAATCTAAGTATGGAAGAACAACAACAGCAGCAACAGCAAATATTATCCACTGAATTATCACAACCATTTCTATGTCCATATCCAGTAAGTGTTATGCATTGAATTTTCTAATGCTTTCTTTTATTTTTATAAATATATAAGTATATTTAAGTCAACTGTCGAATGACCCCTCCAAATTCCGTGGTACAGTCGAGAGTGGGGAGAGTCCACTCTCCCTCTCGAAATGCTCTCACATGGTCACGTGAATATATAGCCTCTACCAGGGAAGTCCTACTCATTGCCCTCTCATGGAGGGGGTGTTGTTTACGAAAGTGAGAGGACGAAAACCGAATGTCCGGTGCTTTAATCGGGTTGGTGGACACGGAGGGTCTACCTAGGGGAGTTGGCAAACCCTGATTTCAAACCAATGGTGCACATGGGCTCCAGTATTCTAAGGAAACAAATGGCGCATGAACCAATTGTTGGTCACCGTCTATCATGGGACTGCATCTCCTCACTATGCTCCACTGCTTTGTAGATCAGACCTTTAGGTCAAAGGTTCGAGGTGTGGTCCCTTAAGAAAACCACCTGTTTCGGTTTGGGCACCCGGGTAGTATCACAGCCCGCAAACAAATCAAATGAAATTTGTGAGGCGCATATATATCGTGTGCTTTTTTTGTACTAATATATATCTGTTTAAATAAAATAAATAAATATATACCCATCTCTCCTATTATCAACTAGTGAGTTTATATAAATTGAATGCGATGAAAATCGCCTGTTCTTTAAGAATTAATAATAAAACAACCATTGACAACTAGGGATAACTAGAAGTCTATTGCGTCTTTATGTGAAATCCTTTGTCAGTGCATATCCATGTCTTCACTGGAGACCTAACGCACGACCTTCAGATTGCGTGATAACCTGATGATTCAAGTTAGGCATGTAAATCAATAGATACTGACTTAGTGCTATGGAGATTAATTACTCACCACTAGGTCTGATGTCATGTATCCGATCCTCTTTGATTGAGTTGTCGACGAGCGAAACTAATAAATCTCATGCTATGATATAACATCTATCAAGTGCTCTCTCATTTTCAATGGTGTGTCGGCCTTTTGTTTTGCGTATCTTTCGTTCTAATGACCGTATTACATAAATCCCAGTGGTGTTTAAGTTTCGGATGACAATACGAAAAGGTGACTACAGTCTATCGCTGTACAACTCAAGTCACAGAGTTTCCAAGCACACGAAGCGATTAAAAACAAAAATGCGAATACTAGTGAATGAGCAGGATTTAAGATGCATGCATAGATATCAGCAAAGCAATGAGCGACTTACTAGCTTACATATGAAGTACTGAGAGAAACGTTCGTATAGTCTGTAACACTTGATCAAGCATACATTAGTACAGCGAGATGAAATGTTCAGGTCAGATTCCACTGTAGTAGAGACAGCGACAGGATTAAGACGAATAAAAATGATTAGGGAGGGAAAATACAGTTCGAAGATCTATAAATTAGTGAAATAATGGAAAAAAAAGTTCTCAAGAACTTAGAAATTTGGGACCTAAGAGAAGATCAACGGAGAATCCATGTGTGCTACTGCTGTCGATTCTGCTCCTTATCATTGAAAGGCTTTAACCATTGTTTTTATAATCACGCAGAACCTAACCAGTTAGTATGCACCTACGTACTTACCTAAATGACTCAGTCCAACCATCTTAGTCAATAAAGATTCACTACCTCGTCTATTGATTTACTGTACTTAGTACGCTGCATCAAACCTAAGAACTACTACTAAAATATACAACTAGTGCTTCTAAAACACCATGGAAAAATACTAGTAACCTGTGAATATCCTCTATTGTTAAAGACTAAGTTTCACAGCTTTAAAAAAAACACAGCGAATATCTTATCTATGTCACAAGTGACATAAGTTGGCAAAAACTAACCAACCTTTCATCAGACACCAACTCACCTCGTCTGATAGCATTTCCAAGATCAATGAAGTCATGGACTGAAATGACATATTGTGATCAAACATCAAATGGAACATCCATATAATCTTTAGATACAGAATTGTAATCTTGCTTGTTTCCGAATTATATTCATATGTATATATATATATTTCTTTTGTTAGCATATACAATGTCATTGTGGTCTATCAAAGGCTAATTCATCCACGGAAATGCAATCATCTTTATTTGTTAAAACAACTAATAATAAGAATTATTATCAACAACAACAATCAGTTAATTATCCATCTTTATCTAATCGTCAAACAATACAGTATACATATCAGTCAAATATAAATCAAAATAATCTGAATAGTTTCAATTATCCAACTATTTCTTCATCTTCCTCTAATTGTTTATCGTTTCATGATAGTGCTGTTAGTGTACAGACAAGTACATCTAGACAAAATCAATCTACGTAAGTTGTGAATATTTACATATATTTTTTATATATCGTTGAAATCATAAATCAATTGAAGCCTAATCATCATGGAAAACCTGGAAGCATTGGACGACCGTTTCATGGATGCGCACTGCTGAGGAGTCTTATTTATTATTTATTTATTTATTTATTTATTTAAACACATAAATGTTGGTACAAAAAAGTACCAGATATATATATGGGCCTCACAAATCTCATTTAATTTGTGTGAGGGCTGTGATACTGCCCAGGTGACCAAACCGAAGTAGGTGGTTTTTGTTTAAGAGGCCACACCTGGAGCCTTTGAACTAAAGATCTGATCCACAAGGCAGTGGAGCATCGTGGAGCGATGCAGTCCCATGGTAGCCAGTGACCAACAATAGGTTCATACGCCATTCGTTCCATCAGGATCCTGGAGGCCATGTGCACCGTTGGTTTGGAATCAGGGTTTCCCAACTCCCCTAGGTGGACCCTCCATGTCCACCGACCCGGTTAAAGTGCCGGACATTCGGTTTTCGTCCTCTCACTTTCGTAAAGAACACCCCCTCCACGAGAAGGCAGTGAATAGGACTTCCCTGGTAGAAGCTATATATTCGCGTGACCATATGAGAGCATTTCGAGAGGGAGAGTGGGCCCTCCCCACTCTCGGCCGTACCACGGAATTTGGGGGCAATGGGCGTCCAGTGCTTCCAGGTTTTCCATGGTAGTCTAGCTTCAATTGATTCATGATTTCAATTATAGAGTTGGAAAACTTTTGAAATCGGTTGCAATTAAAAAAATTCATTCTATATGATTGATTCTGTTAGATTTTAAGTTTTTACAGAATAGTTTTATGATGTAAGCATAAATGGATAGTGGTTAGCAGTGGAATCCAGTTTGACGCGCGTTTCATCCTATTTGGGACTAGTAAGCTGGATGTACCTGCATCTCAGAGTTGATGTTCACTCTGGGACGTATGATGTGTTTTTTTTTTACATAGAATAGATAGAATTTGGATAGCATTGGAATTCGGGACTCATGTTTCTTACTGCTTTGTGGCTCATCAGCCATATGTATCTACATCCCTATTCACAACTTGAATTCAGTACCATTCACTTCAAGCGTTGTCACATTATTCACTTAGCTATTGATTGTAGATAGTTATTCATTTCTTCAACGATTATGCGTTGTAATGTAATTTGTAATGGTTGTTGATATTTTCATTGAAATTGGGCCAGTCTTATACTGTTTTCTCCTATGAATCTACAGTTTCTTCTTGAATCAAATTATTTTACATCTACAATGTCTTACTCCTACTGATACTGTTGCTACTTCTACTACTCTAGGATTTTATAATGCTGATGTGATATGATAACTTGAATCAATCCATAAATTATTGTTATCGTTTTTTTGTTCTGGACTTCATTGAGTATAGAGTACTTGTAATTTTGTTGAATGACGTAATATCTAACTTATCTTCATGTTCTCTATATTGGATCATGAATAGTTTATCGGGTATACTATGATCCCGATCCGTGTATAATGTGTCGATCAAAGATCTAGTTTAGTAGTAGTGTAATAAATGAAAACTCAGGAAATCATACATTGAATACATCATTTGTATATCTTTATTTAGTTATCCTTTGCATACTTCATCATGCTTCCGATCCTGTTTTTATTCTGTTTGCTCTTCGTCTACTTTCTTCTTCTTCTTCTCCTCTTGATTTCACTCGTTTGTTGTTAAGCATTCTACTTCCAATTACTGCTATATACTATTGATATCTATCTGCATAAGTAGGGATTATGATAATAGTAATTAGATGTTGGTAGGTGTAGACTACTTGGTTGGGATCCTCGAGATGATAGCAATTGATGGTTAGAGACCCTGAATGACATGGCTCAAGATCGTTTGCAATGGCGAAGGTGCATCCACTCTTTGTGTTCTCCTAGATTCTGGTCTTCTGAATTCTTCATGTCTTTGTCTTTTTTCTCTTTTCAAATTTATTTCAGTGGATTATACTCCTTCAATAACATCTTCGAACCCTAATCTTTCACATTACTGCTTATACTCTTACTACTTCTACCACTATGTTATTTGAATCGACAACTGCTCTCTGTGTTAATGTGGTATGGCAACTCGAACTGATGTACGTATGTACGTACGAAGTTCTACGTTGTGACTGACTGACTATTGTTTAATTCTAGTTTAGGACTCATTATGATTATCAACACTGCTTGCTTAGGATTGTTTTTAACCGGGGGGCGAGCAAGGGCAATAACTCATTGACTTGACGATGGTGTCGTTCTCATGGAGTATGCTTAATCTGATGAATTCGATCAGTCAGTTAAATATGACGTCGTTACTGTGTTATTTATTTATTTAAACGTATAAGCATCCGTACAGAAAGACACTAAATTATATATTCGTGTGACTGAATTTGTGTGGTCTATGATATACTGACCAGTCAACCAAGCCGAATGATTTTTTCTTAATTTATATATTTTGCTAAACTACTTTTTTGTAGATTCAACTTTTCGCCTATTTCATCACATAATGCCGATTTACCGCCATCGCTTACTCCTCCTGTTCTATCCACAATGATGTCATCATCCTCCAGCTCCTCAAATATTTACCCTCCATCGGGTCTACCACCTGTGAATTCAATAAATCAATCCAATTTATCCTCAGTTAGACAATTACCATCTGTTGTTACACCATCACCTCTGCTAGATGCCAATTATAACAATAATAATAATAGAAACTATCCTGTAATGAACCATCGTTATGTACAACCTCCAAATAATAATCTATTAGGATCAGATTCCGTTTCTGGAAATAGGTAGATCACCTTTTTTTCAAGCTTAGGGATACTTGAAAATTCAAGTCATGTGTTCAGTGTTTATTTTTCTCTGTAGTTTTTAGTATAAATCAAACAGCTTTTTTGCGTTAAACGAGATTGATTAGCATGTTCATCTTGATTGTCCCAAAGATTGTATTCTAGGGCTTTTAGTTGCAGTTATCTATAGTGTGTTCTAAAAATAGGACGAAGTGTGATCAGCAAGGAAATTTGAAATGCGCGTTTTGTCCTACTCGGGGCTCATCAGCTAGATGTGCACACATCCTATTCACAACTGTAATTCAATACTGTTCACTTCAAATGTCATTACATTATCCACTTAGCTACTGAGTGTAGATAGTTAATCATTTGATCGATGGTTATGAATTGTAATTTAATTTGTAGTAGTTTTAGATTAATCTGGTTGTTGATATTTTCATTGAAATTTGATTATTCTTCGTTGTAATCTGTCTGAAAAGTTCCGAATAAGATTGAACGCGCATCCTGGATTCCACTGCTAAATGCATTCTTTATCCGTTTGTGTCATAATGACAATATTCAGTCAGTCTCGTTAGGATACTTGTATGCCAGTTGATACTGATCAAAATGATCAACAACGGAATAATTCAGATCAATCCAAATCAAGTTATAGGGTGTTCTGTTTTCTTTTGGTAGAGAAACCACCTTCAGTGAAGTTTTAGTTCTGATACATGATCCGGATTGAATATGTTGTTTTTATTGTCTATGCTATGCTTCTAGTTTTTTGTCTATCCGATAAATCCTCTTGTACTTTTCTTTAAGGTACCCTTTAAATGGTAAGGGTTACTGGTAACCACTTCTTGTTTGCTTTAAACGAATTAGATGTAATAGGTTTCGAACTTACAACTTAATAACTGGGTGTTGAAGGTCTTTAGTACTGAGGCATCACTTCACGTTAACTGAAACTATTTCACTGCATTAAACAGACACAATTGTATAAAAAGTCTGTATACAATCTTAAGTAAAGAACCATAAAGTAGTTTACCTAAAGATATGATAAGGAACTCTAAACAACCAATAAACAAAATGCCGAAACCTAATTTATGTTTGTGAATGTTTGTTATGATGCTTTTTAATGCCGAAAAAGGTTAGATTTTCAAAGTATTTCAACTCTATCAAAATATTTTGGTAGGATTGTTTTTGTATTCTGTGCTGTATGGTTTGATTATAAAATGTTCAGTGTTAGTTTGCCTAGGCAACATTGTCAGCAGTTAAAAAAAGTTTGATCGATTAGTATTTCTCCAATAATTTGCTTTGTTGACAAATGCCCTGGTACGTCCGAGAGTGGGGAGAGTTCGCTCTCCCTCTCCAAATGCTCTCACATGGCCACGCGTATATAGCCTCTGTCAGGGAAGTCCTACTCACCGCCTTCTCGCACCACGGGTGTTGTTTACGAAATTGAGAAGACGAAAAGCGAATTTCTGGTGCTTTAACCGAGTTGGTTACACTTGCATACGTGTATATACACTAAAAGACTTCATCTTCTTTGATTTTTATTATTTAGTATGTCTAATGTGTTAATGCCGCCAGTGCCTGCATCACCACCAGCACAATCAGCCCAAATGATTACAAACTTTGGGCATAACATTGGTGGATCAATGCCTCCTAGTTTTCAATCATTAAACACTATGCCTTATGGTATGCCAACACCCACTCCCCAATTCAATGTTCAACAGCAGCAAGAACACAATCAACAACAAATGCGACCACTTCTACCGACATTACCACAAAAACAGCATCAATCATCAATGATGACACCAGGTTGGAATGATCCACCTATCTTAACAACTGATAAACCACGCCAAGTATGTTGTTTCATTACTAGTGATATCAATTTTGTTGTTATTGTTGAGTCCCATTTCGTGTGGAATTTAGCTTTATGCTAAATGCCAAATAGCTTTGCATATCCGCGGGTGGAGACAGTCCGCTCTCCCATTCAAAATACTCTCATATGGCTACACGTATATAGCCACGAACAGGGTAGTTCTGTTTATTGCCTTCAAATGGTAGGATGGTGTTTACGAAATCGAAAGGTCGATTTAGTTGGTGCAGTGGACTGATAAAGAGGAATTGGAAAACCCTGATTCCAAACCAGTGATGTACATTGGTTCGAAGATTCTTTATGAACTAATAACTTGAATACTACGACATTTAAAGTCTAATAAATATACAGAGCCAATGAAAAAGTGAAAATTTATTAGAAAGATGTATTTGGTAAAAATAACATATAAGTTAAGTTGATTGATATCTAAGAGGTTAACCGATAATCTGAATATGATGTTTTTTAAGGGCCACTGATGTCGGTATCTGCAAATATCCCCATCAACTTCACCACTGAAGTATATTTGCTGTCTTGATAGTTATATGTGGATGGGTTGATGAAATATCATAAACCATGACTTCAGGGTGTAGAATCTTGAGTTTCTGTTTATTCTGGATGACTTATGAGGGTGTATTATCGGAAATTGTGAAGGTTTATGAGCAAGATCATATTCGTAGTAATAGAGCGAGTTAGGTCAGCTCCATTTTCGGTTATTTGTGTCCTAATGAATTGTTCAACATCTGTCAAATCTTGCGTAAAAGTTGTGACAGGAATTTCCTTCATGAAAAGTGCTATTATATCTACGAACTACACGAATATACTTAGTGTGCGTGTGTGTATTCTAGCCAAATGTTGACTGATGTATCTACAAATGTTTACATTTTTTTCTAGACAACCGTTTCACACAACCCTTATTATAATCCTATGGAATTTGTTAATTCACCTTTACCTCAACCGAATAATTCCGTATCACCGTCGAATTTTCCTCAACCAATGACGGAACTATACACAACTTCAAATCCTCCTTTACCACCAGGATATCCTGTTACTGGATTAAACGTATGTCAACCTGCACCACTACCACCACCACCAGTTCAAAATTCTATCCCACCTATAAATGCTGATATAATTCATCCTCAGCAGCCCTTGCCACCGTTACCGACCCATGTTCAACAGCAATCATCATCATCACTCATGAGACCGCCAATTCAACAGCCATCGTATTCACAAGTACAAGGAGTGCCTCACCAACAAGAACAGTACCCAAATTATTTCCAGCCATCGGTTGAACAAACTTCTCAGTTTTCCAATATATCGTCATCACTACCACCTATGTCGTCAGTCGTTCCACCGAACCCTTACTCTCAATTTAATATTTGGCCTGCAGCTCAACCTTTGTCTAATACTGTTAAATCTGGGATTATCAATCAAACTATTGTTGAAAATGCCATATCATCAAATTCTTTCAATTCTTCAAATAATGACCATAATGATGCACAGTCACTACATAATTTGGATTCTACAAGTTTAAACACCGATCCCAATAATATTAATAATTATTCATTGCCGACGGAATTCCAACCCATACAAAAAGTGTTATTTGACTTAATTCAAAATTGTCGTAAAGTTGGTGACAAAGTAAGTGTGTTTATCTGAATGTTACTTTGATAATGGACTAATCTATGCACAATACTTACGTGATTTTTTATTGTTGTTTGAAATGAAGTTGTAAATCTAAGATGTTCTTCATTCATGAATCAGACTTAAACATGATGACACAGGTCTTGAAGGTACAGAATTGAAATAAACAATAATCCCACCACTATTTTAGTAAAAAATTATTAAAATTCACAGTTGATTGATCACTGAATAGTGGTCAGTTTGGATCTACAACGCGTCTATGAGAGCAGTTTTGTTCTATGCTTATGAAACCTAGCCTCTCCGAATAGAGGATGTTAGACGACTCTGTGTTTGATCATCGTTGTTTCCGAAAGATTGCTGACATCTAGTGGCAACACCATGTTAGTAATGCAGAGGTTCGGCATCGTGTGTTCGGTTACAGCGACAATAATCCAATTGGTGTCACTATCTTGAAACATTGACTCCGGTGGCTTGGACATGCTCTACGAATCTCTTCCCAGAGGATTGCACGTCGTGCATTATTTGCTGAGGCTGGTTGTTCAGTGTGTGACATGGTGTCTTGGTATAAAACAAAGTTGCAAAGGACTGGCTTCTGTTAGTCCTTTATGACCCTTTCGTTTGGGTCCTCGAGATGGTGCAACACTGACTAGAGACATTATCAGATATGGCTCAGAATAGAAGCCAGTGGTGATCCTGCTGTAACTTTATTTTATGAACGTAACTTAGCATGAAGAAGCTCAGACAGGTTCGTTAGACGAAATATTAGAATCATTTAGATTTCAATCACTGAGATTGTTTCATCATGTATAATTTTCACTTTTCATTGTATCGCCCAATTACTAATATCCATATAAGTAGTATATCGTGATGGTCGGGCATTGAATGTATTTCAATAGAAGATCCATAAGGAGAGGACGGGAATGACACGCAATTAGTACGAAAATGAATGAAAAATTATAATCGGAGACTATGGACGGATATTTGCAGAAGAAACAGTCAAATATTGTGCTAAAATACATCCGATTGTCCCCACTCATGTTCACGTCGTTTCTCTAACAACTATCGGGGAATGTATTGACCAAATGTTAGAACATCGTCATACCTACCACAGGTCAACAATCGTAGTATTTCATGACAATTGCCTTCAATTCGTTGGATAGGTCTGTTCTGTGGGATCGTCTATTGAAGAAGGGTGTGCCTGAAAAGTTTATCAGTATCTTAGAAGTCCTATATAAAAACACCTCAGGTAGAGTCAGTGCATACAACCCCCTCTCTCCATTGTTTGATTCAAGCAGTAGGGTTAGACGGAGTTGCCCAATCTCACCATTCCTCATCAACTTTGCAATCGACGACGTTTTGGAAACAGCTCGGATGGATGTAAGTAATGACGGTGTGGATCTGTTACCTGGAGAAAGACTTCTCAACCTTCAGTATGCGGATGATATTGTATCATTGTGTGATAATGCTCAAGCCATGCAATCCACACTTCATCAGTTGGCAATTAGAGTCCGTAGATATGGTATGTGCTTTGCACCTTCGAATCGCGAAGTACTTTTACAAGACTGGCACGACCCTAATCCTGCACTCACCCTGGGTGGACGAAATGTTGCAATCATTTAGATTTCAATTATTGAGATTATTTCATCTATCATTTCCACATATCATTGTATCTCTATACTTTCAGCGCCCAACTATTTTTTATTGTTTTCTTGTTCCTTCAGCATAATCGTCAAAAATTAACGGATGTTGAACATCGTCTGAATCAATTCTTTATGAATATATCTACTGGTCAATTACAATTAAATCCTCCATCAATGGAATATTTACATCACTGTATTCATTCCATTGAATCTAATGATTATATAAATGCTTTACAACAAATTAATTTATTTATACAATCTGCAATACAATTATCAGATATTCAATGTTATGGACCAGCATTAAAAAGATTAATTCAAACAGCTAAACAGTTGTCCATTGAAATAAACAATACTACTACTACTACTACTATTACTACCACTACTAATGGATAAACACATAGATAGCGGTGTTCCACTCTTCTAATCTAATCCAACCATCTACTGTTCCCTAACACTTTAACAGATTGAAGGATTGGAGTGAGTTTTTGTTGGCTTCAAACGATGTTGGCGATTAGTTCTTTGTTTTCCTGTTGTTTTTCTTCTTTGTTCTTTGTTTACTTATCATTCTATACTTTTTGTCGCTAACGGTTGATTGTATTGTGTATACGTACTGAGTTTAAGTGAAGAATTGGGGGGGGGCAGGGGTAATGCGTTATATGATATTCTTAACTTTGTCAATATATGAATCAAATATCATTGTGGTTATTAATTATGGTAATGATGATAACTATTGCCATGACTATTACTACTATCATAGATATAAGTAGTGCATATGTTTTGTCAATAATTTCCTTTTTACCATTCTTATCTTTGCTTTGCTTTTGTTTTCAACTATTCTGCTTATCTGAGATGCCTTTTTTTTAAACATCCATTACACTTTCATAATAATAATAATTTCCTGTTTTCGTAATGAATTTCCTTGTTATAATTCTTATTAGAACGAAGTATATGTACTGAATAGTTGATTAATAATAAACAACTAGTTTAAGTAAAACTGGATAGAACTAGTAAAGAAGGTCCAGGATAGAGTTGATTGGAGAATGCTGGTCAGTGGCCTATACTCCATTGGGAGTAACAGGCATAAGTAAGTAAGTAGTTTAAGCATGGTTATGTGTATAAATTACTTGACTGTTGTTTCTATTCGTTATATAATGGTCAATCAGTCATAATCAACGTAAAATCTGGCACATATATATGGATCTGTCCAAGTGGTCGGGCAATATTAACTCCTTAAATTGAAATGATCAAGAATAATGCCATTGAGTAGTCGCAGTCGTAACATTAATCATTTGTAGTTGTAAGTATTCAATATAGACAATATGATTTGTAGATGAATAGGAATGCTATGAAATGAAGTGTTATGACTTGGAACACTAATTGATATCACGTATCACCAATCCAAATTATTATTGTAGCTTTTATTTATTTATTTATTTGAACATGTAGATATTGGTACAAAGAGGAACCAGATATATATGCGCCATACAAATCTCATTTGATTTGTGTGAGGGCTGTGATACTACCCGGGTGCCCAAACCAAAGTAGGTGGTTTTCTTAGGGAGCCACAGCCCTAGAATTTGACCTTAAGGTCTAATCCACAAGGTAGTGAAGCATCGTGAGGAGATGCAGTCCCATGGTAGCCGGTGATTAACAATTGATTTATACGTTATTTGTTCCTTCAAGATACTGGAGCCCATGTGCACCATTGGTTTGGAATTAGGATTTCTCAACTCCCCTAGGTGAATCCTCCATATCCACCAACCCGGTTAAAAAGCGCCGGACATTCGCTTTTCGTCCTCTCTATTCCGTAAAGAACACCGGTGCCACGAGAAGGCAGTGAGTATGACTTCCCTGGCAGAGGCTATATACGCGTGGCCATGTGAGACCATTTTGAGAGGGACCGCTAACTCTCCCCACTTTCGGCTGTACCAGGGCATTTTAGGGCTACTATTTTGTATAAGAGACTAGTGTACTAGACTTAACCAATCATACGTCTGACATGCAGCGTTAGCATTTAGCCGACACGATTTGCATTGCTATTATTTCGTTATATTGAAACCTATATCTATCCTTATGCCTTAGAGTCAAAGAGAAGTTAGAAGCCAGTTTAGTATTACTATGATCATGATTATTGTTATTATTAGATTCCAATATATATATATATATATGTGGGCTAGTATGCAAGCATTTTGTGGCACAATACCATCATAAAATGAAAAACCACAATTATACATAAATAAGCCGAAATTTTCCTTCTGTGAGAGAGAACAAACCAGCTTCCAGCCGAAGAGGAGACTAGAAAAAGACATTTGAAAGGGATCGGACATACATTACGGAAATCATCAATCTGCATCACAAGGCAAGCCCTTACTTGGAATCCTGAATGAGAGAGGAAAAGAGAATGGACAAAGAACATATTACGCCGGGAACTAGAAACAGATATGAAAAGGATGAAGAACAACTGGAAAGGATTGCCCAGGACAGGGTTGGATCGAGAATGCTGGTGGGCGGCCTATGCTCCTAAACGAGGAGTAACAGGCGCAATCAGTAATGAGTAATTGTTTTGTTGTAAACGAGAATGCAGCTATAGACAACCAATGTATTTTAATATAAAATTACAGAATGTCTTGCAACCATACATTGATTACTTCATTTACGAAATTCCATTGTTTTTCCTTTACATTCTGTATGATTCTTCCGAGTCACAACATTTTTCTGTCTACGTTTCTCTTTTGTTCAAGTTGACATTTTGATAGCCTTCTTCTGCCAAAGTTTCCTACATCCGATCTATGTTACATACTACTTATATCTGTCGACTTAAGTAGCATACACAGTTTGGTTCGCCAATAATTGATTTTGTTATCAGTTTTTACTTATTTTTCAAGGAACTTCTACAATATTGAAGTCATATGACATCTAATCTTTATTCCATTCCAACTTCAATTCTGAAACGATTTGATACATATATACTTCGTACCTCTACTCTTTTCTCACAAATTATTTGCGCTGTACTTAAACTCTTTTCACTTATTCAAATAAGATAATGAATAAGACTAAAAAAATTTGCGACAACGTCTATGAATACAACTATTGACTGTTTCAGTTTTCACGTTTTCATACCCAGGTTATATGGAAGTTAAGAAGACTTTTGCCCAGAGGTATGTTATATCTCGAACTTAGATGCTTAGTATGTCGCTTATAACTTGAGAACTTGAACGCTAGATATTTCCTAAGTCACAAAATGAGAAGACAGAAGATAAATGGAAGGAATAATATTCCAAACGATGTCAATTATGGTAAAAAACAGTCAGGCATTTATAATATTTAGAAAAAACGAAATCATATTATGGTTATCCAATCCGCACACAGCGAGATATTAGCATTTGTTCAATAGGGAGCTACACGTAGTGATTCTAGAATATTCCTCCAAAGGAAATATCTCCTCCGTTATCTACAAGGTGATTGATTGAAAAGAGTGAGTCAACTGGTCAATGCACATACAAACACACACACACTCGAATATTGCACTATTCAATGAGAGTAATCAAATGAGATTGAGTTGTGCGTGTCGAGTGATCAATGAATGTTGTGTGATTGTGAAGTAGTTAAGTGTGAATGTACGGAGAGTGAGAGTGTTTGATGGAGGTTGTGAGGTGGAAAGACAGACGGTGGACAAACAGACAGAAGGACAGTGAGGCAGATAGGCAGATAGACCGATTGACAGGCAGACAGACAGAACAGTAATCGGCAAGGTGATTGTGAGACGACCGACGTTGTTGTTGTGAATGGAGAGGTAGATTGTGAGCGATGGTGAGATGAGAATGGGGAATTTGTGCGATTCCACTATATGAAAATCAATTTATACATGTGAGTATTTATAAATGTACATATTGTCATATAGATATAGATGGAGGGAATGTGGTATATGTAGAGGGATGTGATTGAAGCAATGATTGATTTGATTGTGAAATGTGTTCCATGTGGGAGGTTTGATGGTTGTGTATGTGGAGAATTGAGGTGAATGGAATAGAGAGATTGATTGAGTGATGGAATGATGGATTGGTTGAATTGTTGGTTGATTGGTTTATTGGTTGATAGATGGATTGATAGGATGATAGAGTGAGTGAGAGATTGAGTGAATGAATGAATGAGTGGGTGAGTGGGTGTGTGATTGAGTGAGTGAGTGAGTGACTGTGTGAGTGAGTGTGTTTCACAATGTTTGTGTGTGTATTGATAAGTGTGTGAGTGTGTGGTTGTATGTGTATGAATTAATGTGTTTGTGTGTAGTTGTACGGTGCAGATAGTTGACAAGTGTGTGAGATAATGCAAACAGCATGAAATTACAGTGATGCAAATGAATGATGGAATACTCACCGTCTTTATCATTGTCGTTGGGTTGATCACCACCTTGATCAACACCTTGATCAACACCTTGATCACCACCTTGATCACCACCGTCAGCATTTACACCAACATCTACAAGGTGATTGATTGAAAAGAGTGAGTCAACTGGTCAATGCACATACAAACACACACACACACACACTCGAATATTGCACTTGACAATGAGAGTAATCAAGTGAGATTGAGTTGTGCGTGTCGAGTGATCAATGAATGTTGTGTGATTGTGAATTGGTTAAGTGTAAATGTATGGAGAGTGAGAGTGTGTGATGGAGGTTGTGAGGTGGAAAGACAGACAGTAGACGAACAGACAAACAGACAGAAGGACAGTGAGGCAGATAGGCAGATAGACCGATTGACAGGCAGATAGACAGAACAGTAATCGGCAAGGTGATTGTGAGACGACCGACGTTGTTGTTGTGAATGGAGAGGTATATTGTGAGCGATGGTGAGATGAGAATGGGGAATTTGTGCGATTCCACTATATGAAAATCAATTTATACATGTGAGTATTTATAAATGTACATATTGTCATATAGATATAGATGGAGGGAATGTGGTATATGTAGAGGGATGTGATTGAAGCAATGATTGATTTGATAGTGAAATGTGTTCCATGTGGGAGGTTTGATGGTTGTGTATGTGGAGAATTGAGGTGAATGGAATAGAGAGATTGATGGATTGATTGACTGATTGATAGGATGTTTGAGTGAGTGAGTGAGTGAGAGATTGAGTGAATGAGTGTGTGTGTGAGTGAGTGAATGATTGAGTGTGTTTCAGAATGTTCGTTTGTGTATTGATAAGTGTGTGAGTGTGTGTGGTTGTATGTGTATGAATTAATGTGTTTGTGTGTAGTTGTACGGTGCAGATAGTTGACACGTGTGTGAGATGAAGCAAAGAGCATGAAATTACAGTTATACAAATGAATGATGAATACTCACTGTGGTTATAATTGTCGTTGGGTTGATCACCACTGTCAACATCTCCTCCGTTATCTACAAGGTGATTGATTGAAAAGAGTGAGTCAACTGGTCAATGCACATACAAACACACACACACACACTCGAATATTGCACTATTCAATGAGAGTAATCAAATGAGATTGAGTTGTGCGTGTCGAGTGATCAATGAATGTTGTGTGATTGTGAAGTGGTTAAGTGTAAATGTATGGAGAGTGAGAGTGTGTGATGGAGGTTGTGAGGTGGAAAGACAGACGGTAGACGAACAGACAAACAGACAGAAGGACAGTGAGGCAGATAGGCAGATAGACCGATTGACAGGCAGACAGACAGAACAGTAATCGGCAAGGTGATTGTGAGACGACCGACGTTGTTGTTGTGAATGGAGAGGTAGATTGTGAGCGATGGTGAGATGAGAATGGGGAATTTGTGCGATTCCACTATATGAAAATCAATTAATACATGTGAGTATTTATAAATGTACATATTGTCATATAAATATAGATGGAGGGAATGTGGTATATGTAGAGGGATGTGATTGAAGCAATGATTGATTTGATAGTGAAATGTGTTCCATGTGGGAGGTTTGATGGTTGTGTATGTGGAGAATTGAGGTGAATGGAATAGAGAGATTGATTGAGTGATGGAATGATGGATTGGTTGAATTGTTGGTTGATTGGTTTATTGGTTGATAGATGGATTGATAGGATGATAGAGTGAGTGAGAGATTGAGTGAATGAATGAATGAGTGGGTGAGTGGGTGGGTGATTGAGTGAGTGAGTGACTGTGTGAGTGAGTGAGTGTGTTTCACAATGTTTGTGTGTGTATTGATAAGTGTGTGAGTGTGTGGATGTATGTGTATGAATTAGTGTGTTTGTGTGCAGTTGTACGGTGCAGATAGTTGACAAGTGTGTGAGATAATGCAAACAGCATGAAATTACAGTGATGCAAATGAATGATGGAATACTCACCGTCTTTATCATTGTCGTTGGGTTGATCACCACCTTGATCAACACCTTGATCAACACCGTCAGCATCTACACCAACATCTACAAGGTGATTGATTGAAAAGAGTGAGTCAACTGGTCAATGCACATACAAACACACACACACACACACTCGAATATTGCACTTGACAATGAGAGTAATCAAGTGAGATTGAGTTGTGCGTGTCGAGTGATCAATGAATGTTGTGTGATTGTGAATTGGTTAAGTGTAAATGTATGGAGAGTGAGAGTGTGTGATGGAGGTTGTGAGGTGGAAAGACAGACGGTAGACGAACAGACAAACAGACAGAAGGACAGTGAGGCAGATAGGCAGATAGACCGATTGACAGGCAGACAGACAGAACAGTAATCGGCAAGGTGATTGTGAGACGACCGACGTTGTTGTTGTTGTGAACGGAGAGGTAGATTGTGAGCGATGGTGAGATGAGAATGGGGAATTTGTGCGATTCCACTATATGAAAATCAATTTATACATGTGAGTATTTATAAATGTACATATTGTCATATAAATATAGATGGAGGGAATGTGGTATATGTAGAGGGATGTGATTGAAGCAATGATTGATTTGATAGTGAAATGTGTTCCATGTGGGAGGTTTGATGGTTGTGTATGTGGAGAATTGAGGTGAATGGAATAGAGAGATTGATGGATTGATTGACTGATTGATAGGATGTTTGAGTGGGTGAGTGAGTGAGTGAGTGAGAGATTGAGTGAATGAATGAATGAGTGTGTGAGTGTGTGAGTGAGTGAGTGAATGATTGAGTGTGTTTCACAATGTTCGTTTGTGTATTGATATGTGTGTGAGTGTGTGTGGTTGTATGTGTTTGAATTAATGTGTTTGTGTGTAGTTGTACGGTGCAGATAGTTGACACGTGTGTGAGATGAAGCAAACAGCATGAAATTACAGTTATACAAATGAATGATGAATACTCACTGTGGTTATAATTGTCGTTGGGTTGATGACCACTGTCAACATCTCCTCCGTTATCTACAAGGTGATTGATTGAAAAGAGTCAGTCAACTGATCAATGCACATACAAACACACACACACACACACTCGAATATTGCACTTGACAATGAGAGTAATGAAATGAGATTGAGTTGTGCGTGTCGAGTGATCAATGAATGTTGTGTGATTGTGAAGTGGTTAAGTGTAAATGTATGGAGAGTGAGAGTGTGTGATGGAGGTTGTGAGGTGGAAAGACAGACGGTAGACGAACAGACAAACAGACAGAAGGACAGTGAGGCAGATAGGCAGATAGACCGATTGACAGGCAGACAGACAGAACAGTAATCGGCAAGGTGATTGTGAGACGACCGACGTTGTTGTTGTTGTGAATGTAGAGGTAGATTGTGAGCGATGGTGAGATGAGAATGGGGAATTTGTGCGATTCCACTATATGAAAATCAATTTATACATGTGAGTATTTATAAATGTACATATTGTCATATAGATATAGATGGAGGGAATGTGGTATATGTAGAGGGATGTGATTGAAGCAATGATTGATTTGATAGTGAAATGTGTTCCATGTGGGAGGTTTGATGGTTGTGTATGTGGAGAATTGAGGTGAATGGAATAGAGAGATTGATGGATTGATTGACTGATTGATAGGATGTTTGAGTGAGTGAGTGAGTGAGTGAGAGATTGAGTGAATGAGTGTTTGAGTGGGTGAGTGGGTGTGTGATTGAGTGAGTGAGTGACTGTGTGAGTGAGTGAGTGAGTGAGTGAGTGTGTTTCACAATGTTTGTGTGTGTATTGATAAGTGTGTGAGTGTGTGGATGTATGTGTATGAATTAGTGTGTTTGTGTGTAGTTGTACGGTGCAGATAGTTGACAAGTGTGTGAGATAATGCAAACAGCATGAAATTACAGTGATGCAAATGAATGATGGAATACTCACCGTCTTTATCATTGTCGTTGGGTTGATCACCACCTTGATCAACACCTTGATCAACACCTTGATCAACACCTTGATCACCACCTTGATCACCACCGTCAGCATTTACACCAACATCTACAAGGTGATTGATTGAAAAGAGTGAGTCAACTGGTCAATGCACATACAAACACACACACACACACTCGAATATTGCACTTGACAATGAGAGTAATCAAGTGAGATTGAGTTGTGCGTGTCGAGTGATCAATGAATGTTGTGTGATTGTGAATTGGTTAAGTGTAAATGTATGGAGAGTGAGAGTGTGTGATGGAGGTTGTGAGGTGGAAAGACAGACGGTAGACGAACAGACAAACAGACAGAAGGACAGTGAGGCAGATAGGCAGATAGACCGATTGACAGGCAGACAGACAGAACAGTAATCGGCAAGGTGATTGTGAGACGACCGACGTTGTTGTTGTTGTGAACGGAGAGGGAGATTGTGAGCGATGGTGAGATGAGAATGGGGAATTTGTGCGATTCCACTATATGAAAATCAATTTATACATGTGAGTATTTATAAATGTACATATTGTCATATAAATATAGATGGAGGGAATGTGGTATATGTAGAGGGATGTGATTGAAGCAATGATTGATTTGATAGTGAAATGTGTTCCATGTGGGAGGTTTGATGGTTGTGTATGTGGAGAATTGAGGTGAATGGAATAGAGAGATTGATGGATTGATTGACTGATTGATAGGATGTTTGAGTGAGTGAGTGAGTGAGTGAGAGATTGAGTGAATGAGTGTGTGAGTGTGAGTGTGTGAGTGAGTGAGTGAATGATTGAGTGTGTTTCACAATGTTCGTTTGTGTATTGATAAGTGTGTGAGTGTGTGTGGTTGTATGTGTATGAATTAATGTGTTTGTGTGTAGTTGTACGGTGCAGATAGTTGACACGTGTGTGAGATGAAGCAAACAGCATGAAATTACAGTTATACAAATGAATGATGAATACTCACTGTGGTTATAATTGTCGTTGGGTTGATGACCACTGTCAACATCTCCTCCGTTATCTACAAGGTGATTGATTGAAAAGAGTCAGTCAACTGATCAATGCACGCACACACACACACACACACACGAATATTGCACTATTCAATGAGAGTAATGAAATGAGATTGAGTTGTGCGTGTCGAGTGATCAATGAATGTTGTGTGATTGTGAATTGGTTAAGTGTAAATGTATGGAGAGTGAGAGTGTGTGATGGAGGTTGTGAGGTGGAAAGACAGACGGTAGACGAACAGACAAACAGACAGAAGGACAGTGAGGCAGATAGGCAGATAGACCGATTGACAGGCAGACAGACAGAACAGTAATCGGCAAGGTGATTGTGAGACGACCGACGTTGTTGTTGTTGTGAATGGAGAGGTAGATTGTGAGCGATGGTGAGATGAGAATGGGGAATTTGTGCGATTCCACTATATGAAAATCAATTTATACATGTGAGTATTTATAAATGTACATATTGTCATATAAATATAGATGGAGGGAATGTGGTATATGTAGAGGGATGTGATTGAAGCAATGATTGATTTGAATGTGAAATGTGTTCCATGTGGGAGGTTTGATGGTTGTGTATGTGGAGAATTGAGGTGAATGGAATAGAGAGATTGATGGATTGATTGACTGATTGATAGGATGTTTGAGTGGGTGAGTGAGTGAGTGAGTGATTGATTGAGTGTGTTTCACAATGTTTGTGTGTGTATTGATAAGTGTGTGAGTGTGTGTGGTTGTATGTGTATGAATTAATGTGTTTGTGTGTAGTTGTACGGTGCAGATAGCTGACACGTGTGTGAGATAATGCAAACAGCATGAAATTACAGTTATACAAATGAATGATGAATACTCACTGTGGTTATAATTGTCGTTGGGTTGATCACCACTGTCAACATCTCCTCCGTTATCTACAAGGTGATTGATTGAAAATAGTGAGTCAACTGGTCAATGCACATACAAACACACACACACACACACTCGAATATTGCACTTGACAATGAGAGTAATCAAGTGAGATTGAGTTGTGCATGTCGAGTGATCAATGAATGTTGTGTGATTGTGAAGTGGTTAAGTGTAAATGTATGGAGAGTGAGAGTGTGTGATGGAGGTTGTGAGGTGGAAAGACAGACGGTAGACGAACAGACAAACAGACAGAAGGACAGTGAGGCAGATAGGCAGATAGACCGATTGACAGGCAGACAGACAGAACAGTAATCGGCAAGGTGATTGTGAGACGACCGACGTTGTTGTTGTGAATGGAGAGGTAGATTGTGAGCGATGGTGAGATGAGAATGGGGAATTTGTGCGATTCCACTATATGAAAATCAATTTATACATGTGAGTATTTATAAATGTACATATTGTCATATAAATATAGATGGAGGGAATGTGGTATATGTAGAGGGATGTGATTGAAGCAATGATTGATTTGATTGTGAAATGTGTTCCATGTGGGAGGTTTGATGGTTGTGTATGTGGAGAATTGAGGTGAATGGAATAGAGAGATTGATGGATTGATTGACTGATTGATAGGATGTTTGAGTGAGTGAGTGAGTGAGTGAGTGAGAGATTGAGTGAATGAATGAATGAGTGTGTGAGTGTGTGAGTGAGTGAGTGAATGATTGAGTGTGTTTCACAATGTTCGTTTGTGTATTGATAAGTGTGTGAGTGTGTGTGGTTGTATGTGTATGAATTAATGTGTTTGTGTGTAGTTGTACGGTGCAGATAGTTGACACGTGTGTGAGATGAAGCAAACAGCATGAAATTACAGTTATACAAATGAATGATGAATACTCACTGTGGTTATAATTGTCGTTGGGTTGATGACCACTGTCAACATCTCCTCCGTTATCTACAAGGTGATTGATTGAAAATAGTGAGTCAACTGGTCAATGCACATACAAACACACACACACACACACTCGAATATTGCACTTGACAATGAGAGTAATCAAGTGAGATTGAGTTGTGCGTGTCGAGTGATCAATGAATGTTGTGTGATTGTGAAGTGGTTAAGTGTAAATGTATGGAGAGTGAGAGTGTGTGATGGAGGTTGTGAGGTGGAAAGACAGACGGTAGACGAACAGACAAACAGACAGAAGGACAGTGAGGCAGATAGGCAGATAGACCGATTGACAGGCAGACAGACAGAACAGTAATCGGCAAGGTGATTGTGAGACGACCGACGTTGTTGTTGTTGTGAATGGAGAGGTAGATTGTGAGCGATGGTGAGATGAGAATGGGGAATTTGTGCGATTCCACTATATGAAAATCAATTTATACATGTGAGTATTTATAAATGTACATATTGTCATATAAATATAGATGGAGGGAATGTGGTATATGTAGAGGGATGTGATTGAAGCAATGATTGATTTGATTGTGAAATGTGTTCCATGTGGGAGGTTTGATGGTTGTGTATGTGGAGAATTGAGGTGAATGGAATAGAGAGATTGATGGATTGATTGACTGATTGATAGGATGTTTGAGTGAGTGAGTGAGTGAGTGAGTGAGAGATTGAGTGAATGAATGAATGAGTGTGTGAGTGTGTGAGTGAGTGAGTGAATGATTGAGTGTGTTTCACAATGTTCGTTTGTGTATTGATAAGTGTGTGAGTGTGTGTGGTTGTATGTGTATGAATTAATGTGTTTGTGTGTAGTTGTACGGTGGAGATGGTTGACACGTGTGTGAGATGAAGCAAACAGCATGAAATTACAGTTATACAAATGAATGATGAATACTCACTGTGGTTATAATTGTCGTTGGGTTGATCACCACTGTCAACATCTCCTCCGTTATCTACAAGGTGATTGATTGAAAAGAGTGAGTCAACTGGTCAATGCACATACAAACACACACACACACACACTCGAATATTGCACTTGACAATGAGAGTAATCAAGTGAGATTGAGTTGTGCGTGTCGAGTGATCAATGAATGTTGTGTGATTGTGAAGTGGTTAAGTGTAAATGTATGGAGAGTGAGAGTGTGTGATGGAGGTTGTGAGGTGGAAAGACAGACGGTAGACGAACAGACAAACAGACAGAAGGACAGTGAGGCAGATAGGCAGATAGACCGATTGACAGGCAGACAGACAGAACAGTAATCGGCAAGGTGATTGTGAGACGACCGACGTTGTTGTTGTTGTGAATGGAGAGGTAGATTGTGAGCGATGGTGAGATGAGAATGGGGAATTTGTGCGATTCCACTATATGAAAATCAATTAATACATGTGAGTATTTATAAATGTACATATTGTCATATAAATATAGATGGAGGGAATGTGGTATATGTAGAGGGATGTGATTGAAGCAATGATTGATTTGATTGTGAAATGTGTTCCATGTGGGAGGTTTGATGGTTGTGTATGTGGAGAATTGAGGTGAATGGAATAGAGAGATTGATGGATTGATTGACTGATTGATAGGATGTTTGAGTGAGTGAGTGAGTGAGTGAGTGAGAGATTGAGTGAATGAATGAATGAGTGTGTGAGTGTGTGAGTGAGTGAGTGAATGATTGAGTGTGTTTCACAATGTTCGTTTGTGTATTGATAAGTGTGTGAGTGTGTGTGGTTGTATGTGTATGAATTAATGTGTTTGTGTGTAGTTGTACGGTGCAGATAGTTGACACGTGTGTGAGATGAAGCAAACAGCATGAAATTACAGTTATACAAATGAATGATGAATACTCACTGTGGTTATAATTGTCGTTGGGTTGATGACCACTGTCAACATCTCCTCCGTTATCTACAAGGTGATTGATTGAAAAGAGTGAGTCAACTGGTCAATGCACATACAAACACACACACACACACACTCGAATATTGCACTTGACAATGAGAGTAATGAAATGAGATTGAGTTGTGCGTGTCGAGTGATCAATGAATGTTGTGTGATTGTGAAGTGGTTAAGTGTAAATGTATGGAGAGTGAGAGTGTGTGATGGAGGTTGTGAGGTGGAAAGACAGACGGTAGACGAACAGACAAACAGACAGAAGGACAGTGAGGCAGATAGGCAGATAGACCGATTGACAGGCAGACAGACAGAACAGTAATCGGCAAGGTGATTGTGAGACGACCGACGTTGTTGTTGTGAATGGAGAGGTAGATTGTGAGCGATGGTGAGATGAGAATGGGGAATTTGTGCGATTCCACTATATGAAAATCAATTTATACATGTGAGTATTTATAAATGTACATATTGTCATATAAATATAGATGGAGGGAATGTGGTATATGTAGAGGGATGTGATTGAAGCAATGATTGATTTGATTGTGAAATGTGTTCCATGTGGGAGGTTTGATGGTTGTGTATGTGGAGAATTGAGGTGAATGGAATAGAGAGATTGATGGATTGATTGACTGATTGATAGGATGTTTGAGTGGGTGAGTGAGTGAGTGAGTGAGAGATTGAGTGAATGAATGAATGAGTGTGTGAGTGTGTGAGTGAGTGAGTGAATGATTGAGTGTGTTTCACAATGTTTGTGTGTGTATTGATAAGTGTGTGAGTGTGTGTGGTTGTATGTGTATGAATTAATGTGTTTGTGTGTAGTTGTACGGTGGAGATGGTTGACACGTGTGTGAGATGAAGCAAACAGCATGAAATTACAGTTATACAAATGAATGATGAATACTCACTGTGGTTATAATTGTCGTTGGGTTGATCACCACTGTCAACATCTCCTCCGTTATCTACAAGGTGATTGATTGAAAATAGTGAGTCAACTGGTCAATGCACATACAAACACACACACACACACACTCGAATATTGCACTTGACAATGAGAGTAATCAAGTGAGATTGAGTTGTGCATGTCGAGTGATCAATGAATGTTGTGTGATTGTGAAGTGGTTAAGTGTAAATGTATGGAGAGTGAGAGTGTGTGATGGAGGTTGTGAGGTGGAAAGACAGACGGTAGACGAACAGACAAACAGACAGAAGGACAGTGAGGCAGATAGGCAGATAGACCGATTGACAGGCAGACAGACAGAACAGTAATCGGCAAGGTGATTGTGAGACGACCGACGTTGTTGTTGTGAATGGAGAGGTAGATTGTGAGCGATGGTGAGATGAGAATGGGGAATTTGTGCGATTCCACTATATGAAAATCAATTTATACATGTGAGTATTTATAAATGTACATATTGTCATATAAATATAGATGGAGGGAATGTGGTATATGTAGAGGGATGTGATTGAAGCAATGATTGATTTGATTGTGAAATGTGTTCCATGTGGGAGGTTTGATGGTTGTGTATGTGGAGAATTGAGGTGAATGGAATAGAGAGATTGATGGATTGATTGACTGATTGATAGGATGTTTGAGTGAGTGAGTGAGTGAGTGAGTGAGAGATTGAGTGAATGAATGAATGAGTGTGTGAGTGTGTGAGTGAGTGAGTGAATGATTGAGTGTGTTTCACAATGTTCGTTTGTGTATTGATAAGTGTGTGAGTGTGTGTGGTTGTATGTGTATGAATTAATGTGTTTGTGTGTAGTTGTACGGTGGAGATGGTTGACACGTGTGTGAGATGAAGCAAACAGCATGAAATTACAGTTATACAAATGAATGATGAATACTCACTGTGGTTATAATTGTCGTTGGGTTGATCACCACTGTCAACATCTCCTCCGTTATCTACAAGGTGATTGATTGAAAAGAGTGAGTCAACTGGTCAATGCACATACAAACACACACACACACACACTCGAATATTGCACTTGACAATGAGAGTAATCAA
This sequence comes from Schistosoma rodhaini, assembly GCA_944470415.2. Taxonomy (NCBI): domain Eukaryota; kingdom Metazoa; phylum Platyhelminthes; class Trematoda; order Strigeidida; family Schistosomatidae; genus Schistosoma; species Schistosoma rodhaini. The sequence goes on along the minus strand of OX104040.1, from coordinate 19,912,840 downwards.
GTGAGATTGAGTTGTGCGTGTCGAGTGATCAATGAATGTTGTGTGATTGTGAAGTGGTTAAGTGTAAATGTATGGAGAGTGAGAGTGTGTGATGGAGGTTGTGAGGTGGAAAGACAGACGGTAGACGAACAGACAAACAGACAGAAGGACAGTGAGGCAGATAGGCAGATAGACCGATTGTCAGGCAGACAGACAGAACAGTAATCGGCAAGGTGATTGTGAGACGACCGACGTTGTTGTTGTGAATGGAGAGGTAGATTGTGAGCGATGGTGAGATGAGAATGGGGAATTTGTGCGATTCCACTATATGAAAATCAATTTATACATGTGAGTATTTATAAATGTACATATTGTCATATAAATATAGATGGAGGGAATGTGGTATATGTAGAGGGATGTGATTGAAGCAATGATTGATTTGATTGTGAAATGTGTTCCATGTGGGAGGTTTGATGGTTGTGTATGTGGAGAATTGAGGTGAATGGAATAGAGAGATTGATGGATTGATTGACTGATTGATAGGATGTTTGAGTGGGTGAGTGAGTGAGTGAGAGATTGAGTGAATGAATGAATGAGTGTGTGAGTGTGTGAGTGAGTGAGTGAATGATTGAGTGTGTTTCACAATGTTTGTGTGTGTATTGATAAGTGTGTGAGTGTGTGTGGTTGTATGTGTATGAATTAATGTGTTTGTGTGTAGTTGTACGGTGGAGATGGTTGACACGTGTGTGAGATGAAGCAAACAGCATGAAATTACAGTTATACAAATGAATGATGAATACTCACTGTGGTTATAATTGTCGTTGGGTTGATGACCACTGTCAACATCTCCTCCGTTATCTACAAGGTGATTGATTGAAAAGAGTGAGTCAACTGGTCAATGCACATACAAACACACACACACACACACTCGAATATTGCACTTGACAATGAGAGTAATCAAGTGAGATTGAGTTGTGCGTGTCGAGTGATCAATGAATGTTGTGTGATTGTGAAGTGGTTAAGTGTAAATGTATGGAGAGTGAGAGTGTGTGATGGAGGTTGTGAGGTGGAAAGACAGACGGTAGACGAACAGACAAACAGACAGAAGGACAGTGAGGCAGATAGGCAGATAGACCGATTGACAGGCAGACAGACAGAACAGTAATCGGCAAGGTGATTGTGAGACGACCGACGTTGTTGTTGTTGTGAATGTAGAGGTAGATTGTGAGCGATGGTGAGATGAGAATGGGGAATTTGTGCGATTCCACTATATGAAAATCAATTTATACATGTGAGTATTTATAAATGTACATATTGTCATATAAATATAGATGGAGGGAATGTGGTATATGTAGAGGGATGTGATTGAAGCAATGATTGATTTGATTGTGAAATGTGTTCCATGTGGGAGGTTTGATGGTTGTGTATGTGGAGAATTGAGGTGAATGGAATAGAGAGATTGATGGATTGATTGACTGATTGATAGGATGTTTGAGTGAGTGAGTGAGTGAGTGAGTGAGTGAGAGATTGAGTGAATGAATGAATGAGTGTGTGAGTGTGTGAGTGAGTGAGTGAATGATTGAGTGTGTTTCACAATGTTCGTTTGTGTATTGATAAGTGTGTGAGTGTGTGTGGTTGTATGTGTATGAATTAATGTGTTTGTGTGTAGTTGTACGGTGGAGATGGTTGACACGTGTGTGAGATGAAGCAAACAGCATGAAATTACAGTTATACAAATGAATGATGAATACTCACTGTGGTTATAATTGTCGTTGGGTTGATCACCACTGTCAACATCTCCTCCGTTATCTACAAGGTGATTGATTGAAAATAGTGAGTCAACTGGTCAATGCACATACAAACACACACACACACACACTCGAATATTGCACTTGACAATGAGAGTAATGAAATGAGATTGAGTTGTGCGTGTCGAGTGATCAATGAATGTTGTGTGATTGTGAAGTGGTTAAGTGTAAATGTATGGAGAGTGAGAGTGTGTGATGGAGGTTGTGAGGTGGAAAGACAGACGGTAGACGAACAGACAAACAGACAGAAGGACAGTGAGGCAGATAGGCAGATAGACCGATTGACAGGCAGACAGACAGAACAGTAATCGGCAAGGTGATTGTGAGACGACCGACGTTGTTGTTGTGAATGGAGAGGTAGATTGTGAGCGATGGTGAGATGAGAATGGGGAATTTGTGCGATTCCACTATATGAAAATCAATTTATACATGTGAGTATTTATAAATGTACATATTGTCATATAAATATAGATGGAGGGAATGTGGTATATGTAGAGGGATGTGATTGAAGCAATGATTGATTTGATTGTGAAATGTGTTCCATGTGGGAGGTTTGATGGTTGTGTATGTGGAGAATTGAGGTGAATGGAATAGAGAGATTGATGGATTGATTGACTGATTGATAGGATGTTTGAGTGGGTGAGTGAGTTAGTGAGTGAGAGAGAGATTGAGTGAATGAATAAATTATCGTATGAGTGTGTGAGTGAGTGAGTGAATGATTGAGTGTGTTTCACAATGTTTGTGTGTGTATTGATAAGTGTGTGAGTGTGTGTGGTTGTATGTGTATGAATTAATGTGTTTGTGTGTAGTTGTACGGTGGAGATGGTTGACACGTGTGTGAGATGAAGCAAACAGCATGAAATTACAGTTATACAAATGAATGATGAATACTCACTGTGGTTATAATTGTCGTTGGGTTGATCACCACTGTCAACATCTCCTCCGTTATCTACAAGGTGATTGATTGAAAATAGTGAGTCAACTGGTCAATGCACATACAAACACACACACACACACACTCGAATATTGCACTTGACAATGAGAGTAATCAAGTGAGATTGAGTTGTGCGTGTCGAGTGATCAATGAATGTTGTGTGATTGTGAAGTGGTTAAGTGTAAATGTATGGAGAGTGAGAGTGTGTGATGGAGGTTGTGAGGTGGAAAGACAGACGGTAGACGAACAGACAAACAGACAGAAGGACAGTGAGGCAGATAGGCAGATAGACCGATTGACAGGCAGACAGACAGAACAGTAATCGGCAAGGTGATTGTGAGACGACCGACGTTGTTGTTGTTGTGAACGGAGAGGGAGATTGTGAGCGATGGTGAGATGAGAATGGGGAATTTGTGCGATTCCACTATATGAAAATCAATTTATACATGTGAGTATTTATAAATGTACATATTGTCATATAAATATAGATGGAGGGAATGTGGTATATGTAGAGGGATGTGATTGAAGCAATGATTGATTTGATTGTGAAATGTGTTCCATGTGGGAGGTTTGATGGTTGTGTATGTGGAGAATTGAGGTGAATGGAATAGAGAGATTGATGGATTGATTGACTGATTGATAGGATGTTTGAGTGAGTGAGTGAGTGAGTGAGTGAGAGATTGAGTGAATGAATGAATGAGTGTGTGAGTGTGTGAGTGAGTGAGTGAATGATTGAGTGTGTTTCACAATGTTCGTTTGTGTATTGATAAGTGTGTGAGTGTGTGTGGTTGTATGTGTATGAATTAATGTGTTTGTGTGTAGTTGTACGGTGGAGATGGTTGACACGTGTGTGAGATGAAGCAAACAGCATGAAATTACAGTTATACAAATGAATGATGAATACTCACTGTGGTTATAATTGTCGTTGGGTTGATGACCACTGTCAACATCTCCTCCGTTATCTACAAGGTGATTGATTGAAAATAGTGAGTCAACTGGTCAATGCACATACAAACACACACACACACACACTCGAATATTGCACTTGACAATGAGAGTAATCAAGTGAGATTGAGTTGTGCGTGTCGAGTGATCAATGAATGTTGTGTGATTGTGAAGTGGTTAAGTGTAAATGTATGGAGAGTGAGAGTGTGTGATGGAGGTTGTGAGGTGGAAAGACAGACGGTAGACGAACAGACAAACAGACAGAAGGACAGTGAGGCAGATAGGCAGATAGACCGATTGACAGGCAGACAGACAGAACAGTAATCGGCAAGGTGATTGTGAGACGACCGACGTTGTTGTTGTGAATGGAGAGGTAGATTGTGAGCGATGGTGAGATGAGAATGGGGAATTTGTGCGATTCCACTATATGAAAATCAATTTATACATGTGAGTATTTATAAATGTACATATTGTCATATAAATATAGATGGAGGGAATGTGGTATATGTAGAGGGATGTGATTGAAGCAATGATTGATTTGATTGTGAAATGTGTTCCATGTGGGAGGTTTGATGGTTGTGTATGTGGAGAATTGAGGTGAATGGAATAGAGAGATTGATGGATTGATTGACTGATTGATAGGATGTTTGAGTGGGTGAGTGAGTGAGTGAGTGAGAGATTGAGTGAATGAATGAATGAGTGTGTGAGTGTGTGAGTGAGTGAGTGAATGATTGAGTGTGTTTCACAATGTTTGTGTGTGTATTGATAAGTGTGTGAGTGTGTGTGGTTGTATGTGTATGAATTAATGTGTTTGTGTGTAGTTGTACGGTGGAGATGGTTGACACGTGTGTGAGATGAAGCAAACAGCATGAAATTACAGTTATACAAATGAATGATGAATACTCACTGTGGTTATAATTGTCGTTGGGTTGATCACCACTGTCAACATCTCCTCCGTTATCTACAAGGTGATTGATTGAAAAGAGTGAGTCAACTGGTCAATGCACATACAAACACACACACACACACACTCGAATATTGCACTTGACAATGAGAGTAATCAAGTGAGATTGAGTTGTGCATGTCGAGTGATCAATGAATGTTGTGTGATTGTGAAGTGGTTAAGTGTAAATGTATGGAGAGTGAGAGTGTGTGATGGAGGTTGTGAGGTGGAAAGACAGACGGTAGACGAACAGACAAACAGACAGAAGGACAGTGAGGCAGATAGGCAGATAGACCGATTGACAGGCAGACAGACAGAACAGTAATCGGCAAGGTGATTGTGAGACGACCGACGTTGTTTGTTGTGAATGGAGAGGTAGATTGTGAGCGATGGTGAGATGAGAATGGGGAATTTGTGCGATTCCACTATATGAAAATCAATTTATACATGTGAGTATTTATAAATGTACATATTGTCATATAAATATAGATGGAGGGAATGTGGTATATGTAGAGGGATGTGATTGAAGCAATGATTGATTTGATTGTGAAATGTGTTCCATGTGGGAGGTTTGATGGTTGTGTATGTGGAGAATTGAGGTGAATGGAATAGAGAGATTGATGGATTGATTGACTGATTGATAGGATGTTTGAGTGGGTGAGTGAGTGAGTGAGTGAGAGATTGAGTGAATGAATGAATGAGTGTGTGAGTGTGTGAGTGAGTGAGTGAATGATTGAGTGTGTTTCACAATGTTTGTGTGTGTATTGATAAGTGTGTGAGTGTGTGTGGTTGTATGTGTATGAATTAATGTGTTTGTGTGTAGTTGTACGGTGGAGATGGTTGACACGTGTGTGAGATGAAGCAAACAGCATGAAATTACAGTTATACAAATGAATGATGAATACTCACTGTGGTTATAATTGTCGTTGGGTTGATCACCACTGTCAACATCTCCTCCGTTATCTACAAGGTGATTGATTGAAAATAGTGAGTCAACTGGTCAATGCACATACAAACACACACACACACACACTCGAATATTGCACTTGACAATGAGAGTAATCAAATGAGATTGAGTTGTGCGTGTCGAGTGATCAATGAATGTTGTGTGATTGTGAAGTGGTTAAGTGTAAATGTATGGAGAGTGAGAGTGTGTGATGGAGGTTGTGAGGTGGAAAGACAGACGGTAGACGAACAGACAAACAGACAGAAGGACAGTGAGGCAGATAGGCAGATAGACCGATTGTCAGGCAGACAGACAGAACAGTAATCGGCAAGGTGATTGTGAGACGACCGACGTTGTTGTTGTGAATGGAGAGGTAGATTGTGAGCGATGGTGAGATGAGAATGGGGAATTTGTGCGATTCCACTATATGAAAATCAATTTATACATGTGAGTATTTATAAATGTACATATTGTCATATAAATATAGATGGAGGGAATGTGGTATATGTAGAGGGATGTGATTGAAGCAATGATTGATTTGATTGTGAAATGTGTTCCATGTGGGAGGTTTGATGGTTGTGTATGTGGAGAATTGAGGTGAATGGAATAGAGAGATTGATGGATTGATTGACTGATTGATAGAATGTTTTAGTGGGTGAGTGAGTGAGTGAGTGAGCGTGAGTTTGAGTGAATGAATAAATTAGAGTGTGAGTGTGTGAGTGAGTGAGTGAATGATTGAGTGTGTTTCACAATGTTCGTTTGTGTATTGATAAGTGTGTGAGTGTGTGTGGTTGTATGTGTATGAATTAATGTGTTTGTGTGTAGTTGTACGGTGCAGACGGTTGACACGTGTGTGAGATGAAGCAAACAGCATGAAATTACAGTTATACAAATGAATGATGAATACTCACTGTGGTTATAATTGTCGTTGGGTTGATGACCACTGTCAACATCTCCTCCGTTATCTACAAGGTGATTGATTGAAAAGAGTGAGTCAACTGGTCAATGCACATACAAACACACACACACACACACTCGAATATTGCACTTGACAATGAGAGTAATCAAATGAGATTGAGTTGTGCGTGTCGAGTGATCAATGAATGTTGTGTGATTGTGAAGTGGTTAAGTGTAAATGTATGGAGAGTGAGAGTGTGTGATGGAGGTTGTGAGGTGGAAAGACAGACGGTAGACGAACAGACAAACAGACAGAAGGACAGTGAGGCAGATAGGCAGATAGACCGATTGACAGGCAGACAGACAGAACAGTAATCGGCAAGGTGATTGTGAGACGACCGACGTTGTTGTTGTTGTGAATGGAGAGGTAGATTGTGAGCGATGGTGAGATGAGAATGGGGAATTTGTGCGATTCCACTATATGAAAATCAATTTATACATGTGAGTATTTATAAATGTACACATTGTCATATAAATATAGATGGAGGGAATGTGGTATATGTAGAGGAATGTGATTGAAGCAATGATTGATTTGATTGTGAAATGTGTTCCATGTGGGAGGTTTGATGGTAGTGTATGTGGAGAATTGAGGTGAATGGAATAGAGAGATTGATGGATTGATTGACTGATTGATAGGATGTTTGAGTGGGTGAGTGAGTGAGTGAGTGAGTGAGTGAGAGATTGAGTGAATGAATAAATTAGAGTGTGAGTGTGTGAGTGAGTGAGTGAATGATTGAGTGTGTTTCACAATGTTTGTGTGTGTATTGATAAGTGTGTGAGTGTGTGTGGTTGTATGTGTATGAATTAATGTGTTTGTGTGTAGTTGTACGGTGGAGATGGTTGACACGTGTGTGAGATGAAGCAAACAGCATGAAATTACAGTTATACAAATGAATGATGAATACTCACTGTGGTTATAATTGTCGTTGGGTTGATCACCACTGTCAACATCTCCTCCGTTATCTACAAGGTGATTGATTGAAAAGAGTGAGTCAACTGGTCAATGCACATACAAACACACACACACACACACTCGAATATTGCACTTGACAATGAGAGTAATCAAGTGAGATTGAGTTGTGCGTGTCGAGTGATCAATGAATGTTGTGTGATTGTGAAGTGGTTAAGTGTAAATGTATGGAGAGTGAGAGTGTGTGATGGAGGTTGTGAGGTGGAAAGACAGACGGTGGACAAACAGACAAACAGACAGAAGGACAGTGAGGCAGATAGGCAGATAGACCGATTGTCAGGCAGACAGACAGAACAGTAATCGGCAAGGTGATTGTGAGACGACCGACGTTGTTGTTGTGAATGTAGAGGTAGATTGTGAGCGATGGTGAGATGAGAATGGGGAATTTGTGCGATTCCACTATATGAAAATCAATTAATACATGTGAGTATTTATAAATGTACATATTGTCATATAAATATAGATGGAGGGAATGTGGTATATGTAGAGGGATGTGATTGAAGCAATGATTGATTTGATTGTGAAATGTGTTCCATGTGGGAGGTTTGATGGTTGTGTATGTGGAGAATTGAGGTGAATGGAATAGAGAGATTGATGGATTGATTGACTGATTGATAGGATGTTTGAGTGAGTGAGTGAGTGAGTGAGCGAGAGTTTGAGTGAATGAATAAATTATCGTATGAGTGTGTGAGTGTGTGAGTGAGTGAGTGAGTGTGTTTCACAATGTTTGTGTGTGTATTGATAAGTGTGTGAGTGTGTGTGGTTGTATGTGTATGAATTAATGTGTTTGTGTGTAGTTGTACGGAGCAGACGGTTGACACGTGTGTGAGATGAAGCAAACAGCATGAAATTACAGTGATGCAAATGAATGATGAATACTCACTGTGGTTATAATTGTCGTTGGGTTGATCACCACTGTCAACATCTCCTCCGTTATCTACAAGGTGATTGATTGAAAATAGTGAGTCAACTGGTCAATGCACATACAAACACACACACACACACACTCGAATATTGCACTTGACAATGAGAGTAATCAAATGAGATTGAGTTGTGCATGTCGAGTGATCAATGAATGTTGTGTGATTGTGAAGTGGTTAAGTGTAAATGTATGGAGAGTGAGAGTGTGTGATGGAGGTTGTGAGGTGGAAAGACAGAAGGCGGACGAACAGACAAACAGACAGAAGGACAGTGAGGCAGATAGGCAGATAGACCGATTGACAGGCAGACAAACAGAACAGTAATCGGCAAGGTGATTGTGAGACGACCGACGTTGTTGTTGTTGTGAATGGAGAGGTAGATTGTGAGCGATGGTGAGATGAGAATGGGGAATTTGTGCGATTCCACTATATGAAAATCAATTTATACATGTGAGTATTTATAAATGTACACATTGTCATATAAATATAGATGGAGGGAATGTGGTATATGTAGAGGGATGTGATTGAAGCAATGATTGATTTGATTGTGAAATGTGTTCCATGTGGGAGGTTTGATGGTTGTGTATGTGGAGAATTGAGGTGAATGGAATAGAGAGATTGATGGATTGATTGACTGATTGATAGGATGTTTGAGTGGGTGAGTGAGTGAGTGAGTGAGTGAGTGAGAGATTGAGTGAATGAATAAATTAGAGTGTGAGTGTGTGAGTGAGTGAGTGAATGATTGAGTGTGTTTCACAATGTTTGTGTGTGTATTGATAAGTGTGTGAGTGTGTGTGGTTGTATGTGTATGAATTAATGTGTTTGTGTGTAGTTGTACGGAGCAGACGGTTGACACGTGTGTGAGATAATGCAAACAGCATGAAATTACAGTGATGCAAATGAATGATGAATACTCACTGTGGTTATAATTGTCGTTGGGTTGATGACCACTGTCAACATCTCCTCCGTTATCTACAAGGTGATTGATTGAAAAGAGTGAGTCAACTGGTCAATGCACATACAAACACACACACACACACTCGAATATTGCACTTGACAATGAGAGTAATCAAGTGAGATTGAGTTGTGCGTGTCGAGTGATCAATGAATGTTGTGTGATTGTGAAGTGGTTAAGTGTAAATGTATGGAGAGTGAGAGTGTGTGATGGAGGTTGTGAGGTGGAAAGACAGAAGGCGGACGAACAGACAAACAGACAGAAGGACAGTGAGGCAGATAGGCAGATAGACCGATTGATAGGCAGACAGACAGAACAGTAATCGGCAAGGTGATTGTGAGACGACCGACGTTGTTGTTGTGGGAATCGGATCTAACTGTTTGTTTTTGCTAATGATCTGTCTTTGTTTCCCCCCTTTTGTTATTCCATGCTAATTTATCTTTATGGAAATACTTACCGTCTGATCGTTTATGTCGTATTAATTTTGTTTGTTCACTTTCATTCATTTGACGTGGTCTCAATTCGAATAAATAACATTGTAGTATAAACACTACAAATAGTGTGAGTAGTTTCATTTTCTCTTTCGTTTGGTCTGTCTTATTTATCGAATTGTTTTAGTGGTTTCTTGATATCTATAAAAATGATTACATAAGAGATTAAAATAGATCATGTTCATTGTGTGATAGACTTATCAAATAGAAATGATCAGTGCTCTTTGTTGAACCACCATCGAATTGTATAATGTATTATGAAGTATTGAACTTAGAACCTTCTCTCTTCTATGTGACCGGTTAATCTCATAACTAATACGGTAGAGTATAATGGTGTATATTGCTTTACTTACTTTTGCTTACTTACGCTTGTTACTCTTAATGAAGCATAGGCCACCGACCAACATTCTCAAACCCACTCTGTCTTGGGTCTACTTATCTAGTTCTATCCAACTTTTGTTCATTCTTCTCATGTCTGTCTCCATTTCTCGGCGTATTGTGTTCTTTGCTTTTCCTCTTCTCCTTTGGCCTTCAGGATTCAATGTGAGGGCTTGCCTTGTGATGCAATTGGCTGTCTTCCTCAAACTGTGTCCAATCCATTTCCAGCGCTTCTTCCTGATTTCTTCCTCCACTGAATTCTGGTTAATCCTGTCCCAGAGTGACTTGTTGCTGATAGTGTCTGGCAAACGGATCCGAAGTATCTTGCGTAGACAACTGTTAATAAACACTTGTATCTTGTGGATAATGGCTTTCGTAGTTCTCCAGGTTTCTGCCCCATACAGTAGAACTGTCTTGACATTTGTATTGAAAACTCTGATCTTGGTGTTGGTTGACAATTGTTTTGAGTTCCAGATGTTCTTCAGTTGTAAATATGATGCTCTTGCTTTGCCGATCGTTGACTTTACATCTATCTGCATCATATCCACCGTGTTCAACAATGATGCTGTCCAGATATGTAAAGGTTTCCACATCCTCCAAAGTGAGATTCGATTGGTGCAATAATGGTGTATTTACTTAAAGTCAATCAATTTGCAACATCCTTTGACCATCTTCAATTGCACATGGTGAGCCCACTGTCGTCTCACACTTAACATCGTTGTATTAGTTAATCATGACTCCTTACTAGAATTCCTGTAATTCTCATCTAGACGTTGGTTACTAATTAGCACACGATTTTTGAGATTGTATAGTAGTATAATCAAATAGTTTCTATATACCTCGTATACTGAAGACCAACTGTTAGTTGATGATGACATTGATTAAAAGATTGATGTACTTTGTTCTCTATCCATAGTATGATAGGGTCTTCTTTCTGTGGTTATTATTATTCTAACTCAGAAATTTGTTATAAAAGATCTATGAATGACTAATTCAGTCACAAATATATTTCGATAAAGATTTCATTTTCATGTTCCATAGAAATGGTTACCATGTAGTGAACGAGAACAAATATGGCAACAATCTTTTGTGTTGATGATGTTATTCAGATGGAAGATGAAAGCTCTACGATCAAACCATTCAGCTTAGAGAACAAAACTCTATCAAAATCATCCACTTGAGCTATGAATCTTCTCTACTATCTCACAATCGTATATATCAATTATAGAATATCTTGGTAAGAACTATACAATGATTACTTCATCTACAAAATATCCGTCAATTATATCAAACTTTGTTATTCCTTCATTTCTATACTAATCACTTTCTGTTCTCATTCTCTTCTCTTCAAATTTCTCAATCTTTTTTATCGTTAGGCATTTCAATTTCGATTAGTAATATATACTACTTAAATCTAATGATATTAGTAGTATAAACTATAACCTGTCATAATTTTATTATGACTGATGCACTTATTTATTTATTTATTTATTTAAACACATATATATTGGTACAAAAGGGCACCAGGTACATATGCGCCACACAAAATAATGAAAGTAGGTAGATAAAGGATGAAAAGATAAGGCGGGCTGAAATGTACAACCAGAAGATTCTTTCAGTTAGGAAAGTTAGAACCATTCTTTATGTAGAAAGTAAAAGAAGGTTGCAGCAGGATCGCCACTGGCTTCTATTCTGAGCCATATCCGATAACGTCTCTAGCCACTGTGTTGCACTATCTCTCGGACCCCAACCAGGGAGTCGTGAAGGACCAACAGAAGCTAGCCCTTTGCAGCTCTCTTTCATGCCACGACACCATGTCATACACTGACCTCCTCTCCGCTTTCTCCAACCAGTCCCAGGGTCGGCAAATAATGCACGACGCGGAAGTCTCTGGGACGACATTCGTAAAACATGTCCGAGCCACCGAAGTCGGTGTTTCAAGATGGTGACACCAATTGAATTATCGTCTCTGCGCCCGAACACACGATGCTGAACCTCTGCATTACTAACATGGTGTTGCCACTGGATGTCAGCAATCCTTCGGAGACAACGATGATCGAACACAGAGAGACGTCTAGCATCCTCAACTCGGAGAGGCCAGGTTTCACAAGCATAGAGCAAAACTGCTCTCACCGACGCGTTGTAGATCCGACCTTTTACAGCCAGACTAACATCACGAAGGCGCCAAAGATGGCCCAGATTGGCATAAGCCACTCTGGCTTTCATTATACGTGCATCAATCTCATCACTCACGCCACCACCAGCACTTATATAGCTACCTAGATACACGAACTTCTCAACTACTTCGATCTGCTCACCATCCAGGGTGAGTACAGGATGAGAATCCTGCCAGTCTTGTAGAAGTACTTTGCACTTGGAGGGTGCAAAGCACATGCCGTACCTGCGGACACTGATTGCCAACTGATTCAGTGTGGATTGCATGCCTTGGGCATTATCGCACAGTAAGTCAATATCATCCGCATACTCGAGGTGGAGAAGTCGTTCTCCAGGCAACATATCCACACCGCCATTACTTACATCCATCGGAGCTGTTTCTAGGATGTCGTCGATGGCAAAGTTGAAGAGGAATGGGGAGATCGGGCAACCCTGCCTAACCCCACTGCTCGAATGGAACAAGGGAGAAAGGTGGTTGTATGCCCTCACTCTGACTGATGCACTACAATAATAGTACACCAGAAACTAGTAACAAGATGGTTGAACACTTTTTATAATTACTGTAACTTGTATAGCATAACATGATCAACGAACCCACTTCTCGAGATTTGAACCGAGGAACTGTCAGTCTTGAGCGCTAGCGCTTAAATACTAGACCGTTGAGACAGCAGGCATCCAACGGTGTTAATGTCTAACTTTTTTTTTAATGGAATCAACAAATTTTGCATTTCGATAGTGTAATAAAGAAGACTAAGATTATCAGAACTATGGGATGAGATATTAGCGCATTACATTTCGAACAATCTAATCATACATATACTTGTTAAGATCATTTATATATGAAAATAAAAGGTCAACTAGTCTGGATAATAAGCTAATATTCCCAAAGTACATTTAAGGTGAGAACAAACTGTTTTTGAATACACATAGAGGATTTGAATTTTTGTATGGTTAAGGCTTCAATAAACCTCAGTATACGCCCTTTTTACACTTTTATACAACACTACAAAAGTCAAGTTAAGATCAATCTTATGACGGTACTAAGTTCGAGTTCAAGAGTGGATACCACTGCTTGCCACTATCCATCTTTGCTTACAATGCTTGTGACTTCAGGCTATATCGAGGCATTACGCACAGCATACACATACGTTAATAAGAGACCGATCAATCGCAGTCCTAAATATCAATGAGAAGATTCAAAGAAATAATAACAATTGAATTCAAACTTCACCACATTGCACAAGGCAGTGGCTATCAGGACTCAGTAGCTAAGTGGATAACGTGATGGCGTTTGGAGCGAAAGGTACTGGGTTCAAGTCCCAGAGTGAACATCAACTCTGAGATGCAGGTATGTCCAGTTGACGAGCCCCAAGTAGGACGAAACGTGCGTCAAACTGGATTCCACTGCTATCCACTATCCATCTATGCTTATAATCTTATAACGTGTTTCGATTATATGTTTAGTAATACAGGATGATGAATATTTATTTTTTATTTCTGAAATTTATTAAGCGGTCTAGTGGTTAAGTGTTCGCGCGCGAGACTGATTGGTCCTGACTTTGAATCTAGCGAGGTGGGATCGTGGATCTGCACTGCTGGGGAGTCCAATAATAGGACGAAACGGCCTTACAGTGCTCCCAGGTTTTCCATGGTGGTCCAGCTTCAATTGACTCATGATCTCAGCTATTGAAATAATAATTAGTTTTAAGCATAATAATAAAATAATTACTTCTAAGTTATTAAAAACTCAATGGAGTTCAGCCAGTTCTGCCGTCAGACAGTAACTCATTGGAGACAATGGTAAACGGTAGAGCGATTTCGTAAATTGATTGATGTCAAACAATAACATTGTTGGATACCGATTGACTCATTGATATAGTAGTTAAACGTTAGCGAACAAGACCGATAGATCCTAGATTCAAATCTCAAGTGCGGTATCGTGGATGCGTACTATTGAGAAGTCCCATACTAAGATGAAACGGTCATTCAGTACTTTCAAGTTTTCCATAATGC